>CM065699.1:2637353-2732971 GCA_017654935.2 Phymorhynchus buccinoides | reverse complement strand
GTTTTCCAATTCTGTTCCATAGAGTTTATATAACAGTCAGGCAATCCTAGGATGCATTCACTAGGTCTTAGTGACCAGCCACAACTGCTATGATTAGATTCCAATAGTCGTGCCATAGATTTGAGAAACAGTATCAGCAAATCCTATGATGCAATTCACTAGGTCCTAGGGACCAGCCACACTGCATATGATTCGATCTCAAGGCGGTGCCATAGATTTGAGAAACAGTATCAGCAAATCCTATGATGCAATTCACTAGGTCTTAGGGACCAGCCACTCTGCATATGATTCGATTCCAATGCGGTGCCATAGATTTGAGAAACAGTATCAGCAAATGTTATGATGCAATTCACTAGGTCCTAGGGACCAGCCACACTGCATATGATTCGATTCCAATGCGGTGCCATAGATTTGAGAAACAGTATCAGCAAATCCTATGATGCAATTCACTAGGTCTTAGGGACCAGCCACACTGCATATGATTCGATCTCAAGGCGGTGCCATAGATTTGAGAAACAGTATCAGCAAATCCTATGATGCAATTCACTAGGTCCTAGGGACCAGCCACACTGCATATGATTCGATTCCAATGCGGTGCCATAGATTTGAGAAACAGTATCAGCAAATCCTATGATGCAATTCACTAGGTCCTAGGGACCAGCCACACTGCATATGATTCGATTCCAATGCGGTGCCATAGTGGCGATGTCTGCCAGTCCTAGGACCATTCACACTGCGTGAAATGTTATGATGCAATTCACTAGGTCACTAGGGACCAGCCACACTGCATATGATTCGATTCCAATGCGGTGCCATGGCGATGTTGAGAAACAGTATTCACCTGCAAATGTTATGATGCAATTCACTAGGTCTTAGGGACCAGCCACTCTGCATATGATTCGATTCCAATGCGGTGCCATAGATTTGAGAAACAGTATCAGCAAATCCTATGATGCAATTCACTAGGTCTTAGGGACCAGCCACTCTGCATATGATTCGATTCCAATGCGGTGCCATAGTGGCGATGTCTGCCAGCCAGGATTCACGTGAAATGTTATGATGCAATTCACTAGGTCTTAGGGACCAGCCACGCTGCATAGGATTCCATCCCAATGCGGTGCCATTGTGGCGATGTCTGCCAGCCAGGATTCACGTGAAATGTTATGATGCAATTCACTAGGTCTTAGGGACCAGCCACGCTGCATAGGATTCCATCCCAATGCGGTGCCATTGTGGCGATGTCTGCCAGCCAGGATTCACGTGAAATGTTATGATGCAATTCACTAGGTCCTAGGGACCAGCCACACTGCATAGGATTCCATCCCAATGCGGTGCCATAGATTTGAGAAACAGTATCAGCAAATGTTATGATGCAATTCACTAGGTCTTAGGGACCAGCCACGCTGCATAGGATTCCATCCCAATGCGGTGCCATTGTGGCGATGTCTGCCAGCCAGGATTCACGTGAAATGTTTCCGCCTAAAAATGATTCTACTATTTTTGCTTACTATACTCCAGTAGACCCAAGTCTACAGATTCACGTTGAATCAAAATAAAATGTCTGAACCAAAAATTCAGATATTTCATCAGATTCCTGTACGATTGACTACACACACAGTGAACATAACTACATGTAGTAGGATTTGGTCAGATTCATGTAGACAGCATTTGAGGAGAATCCTGCCTCACAAATGGCATGGCACTGGGGGCGAATGGCATGCAGTGCAGCGGCCCCTTTAGAATGAATGGCAACAAAGAGAAAAGACAGTTGTACTGATCTTGTTTGGGTTGCCATCTAGTGCTGCTTGATTCGTACGTCTTAAGCATTTATTGTTTAGAGTGAATGCTGATGGTATCTAGGCCACATTAGAAGCGTTATAATTCTGTCGTGAAGTATTTTTCAACTTTTTATTTTGTCGTCTTTACTCTGTGTAATGTCTGTTTCATTCCATCATTGTAAAACTCCCCCGAAGACGGAGTGTGGCTGCCCACGTGGCGGGGTAGTAAAAAACGGTCACACACGTAATGTTCTCAGTCCTAGCTGATGCATTTGTACCATAGTGTTCAAGTGCTTCGGCTGATTGGGATGATCCCTGGAGTCTTTTAGCCAGGGTACAACGACAACAACATTATTGTAAAATATGGTATGTGGATATTGTAAATATGGTATCAGTGGATTGTTTGAATGAGAGTAGAAACGTGTATCGAGGTTTTAGAGTGCCGTATCCTTTTGTTGGAACCACTGTAGCCGTTTGTGGAGATCATTTAGAGTGCTGTCACTTTTTGTTGTTTTGCGTGCTGTATGGATTTTTTTCTCATATTCTATATTTTGTTGTTATGTGATTATTTAGGATTATTTCAACTATCACAAGCACCCTGTTACATGGAAGAACACCGAAAACATTGAATTGGTTATATGGATGGTGTCCTGCAAGCCTAACAGAAGATTTTGAACAGAAAAAGAGAAGCGTAGCCAGTTGTTTTTAAAGAAAGCAAAGAGTTGTTCCGTTTTAACTGTCTTAACTCAATGTGCATGTCATAACATGTAAATAATGGAAACAAACAAGTTGCTGTTACCCCCCTCACTCAGGCCATTTGTTGTTTGATGTGCATCATTGTAACATAGGTGTTTAAAATCGACCTGTGACGTTGAGCGTTCCGTGCTGCTAAACTTGTTCTTCGCTTTGGGTGAAAACACATTGTGAAGATGATTACCCCTCAGTGTACAGAGAGAGAAAGGAGAGAAAAACAAGTGTAATATATGTATATATGTGATGATTATTATCTTTATTTTTATGATCTTAGGAAGAGTAGACTCCTTGTCTGTACTGAATAAAAATTGTTAAAGATTCAACAAGCATTTTGCATGGTTGTTTCGAGTGGCTGATTCATGTATTGTCTTCTGATTATATAAATCTCATGTTCGTTAATCCCATTTGGTGACTGTCTGTCTCACCCGTGACAAGAGCTTACCTTCAGAGTTATGAACTGGTTTGGATGGAATGTTGTTGACTGGGCACAACCCAAAGAACTGCCCATTGTATTGTGTTGAAAAGAGTTATTTTGGACCAGCATTCCTACCAGAGAGAAACTTTTATACTGTGTCATGTGGTTTTTTCCCCTAACTAGTAATGTTCATGTTACATGTATCTAAATTCAGCATTTCTCTTTCTTCTTTTTTAGCTTATTTTTTTTATATAACCAATACACGATCAGACACCTAAGGGAGAGATTTCTTGCTTTAAGTCTTCTTTGCCTGAGTTGACAACATTGACGGGTTTGCTGTATGTCGGTGGTTTTAGCATTCTCAGTCTAACAAAGTATTGACTTGGCTTGCTGAAAACTGGCAGAAATGTCCCCGATCCCCTTTATGATGCGAGTTTAACCAAAGATACAAGGTTTTGCCCGTTTCAACAAAAGCAGTTCTACTTTGCTACCTGTATTCTTTCCAGTAAAGGTGGGTTGTTCTGAGCAGGGTTGAACCTAAGATGTATTCTTTCCAGTAAAAGTGGGTTGTTCTGAGCAGGGTTGAACCTAAGATGTATTCTTTCCAGTAAAAGTGGGTTGTTCTGAGCAGGGTTGAACCTAAGATGTATTCTTTCCAGTAAAAGTGGGTTGTTCTGAGCAGGGTTGAACCTAAGATGTATTCTTTCCAGTAAAGGTGGGTTGTTCTGAGCAGGGTTGAACCTAAGATGTATTCTTTCCAGTAAAAGTGGGTTGTTCTGAGCAGGGTTGAACCTAAGATGTAATCTCAGTACAGGTGGGTTGTCACACAAGGTAAACCCCCGAACGCCCACTTTGAAGCCGTATATTTCAAATGTTATTCATTCTTTATCTCATACACCCAACCATGGATGGGTGGGTTGTTCTGAGCAGGGTTGAACCTAAGATGTAATCTTCTCAGTAAAGGTGGGTTGTTACACAAGGTAAACACCCGAACGCCCACTTTGAAGCCTATATTTCAAATGTTATTCATTCTTTATCTCATACACCCAACCATGGATGGGTGGGTTGTTCTGAGCAGGGTTGAACCTAAGATGTAATATTTTCAGCAAAAGCGTTTGTTGTTTTGCTACAAAACAAATTGTGACAAGTCTCTCCGCAAGGTAAGGCGTGTCAGCTTTGAATCGTGTGACCAGTCATGCATATCATTTGAATCGGCAAGCACTGGTCCAAACAGTAGCAGGCGTGGCTGGGTACTGCAATCACAGCACACTTTTAGTGAGCATAGTGTCAATTGCCTATGGGTGTGTGTGATTTTTCACTTTATTTCATTGTACAGTGGAACCTCCCCTATAAGACCTCCCATAAGGCTCCCTCCCACATAAAACCTACTTCTCCGAGACATTGCCCTTTGTAAGCATTAAAATGACCTCCCTTATAAGACCATGATTTTTGAAGGTCTTATAAGGGAGGTTCCACTGTACTATAATTGTATTGGCTCTTTGTACTGCAGCCAAAGGGATTGGTTGGCCTTTGGGGACCTTCCCCAATGTCAGCTGTCCTCAAGTCAAGTTTCTCTGAGAGTGGGGATATGCCCTGTGCAAGGCATCTCTACAATAAATGTTAGCCCGTAGCTGCCCCCTCTGCTAATAACTGCCAGTATGCTCAGAAACGACTGGCATTCCATTTCAACCATTGTTATGGATCAGAGCCTATATACAGGTCTATACTGTCTTGTCTCCCCCCCCCCCCCTCTCTCTCTTCATATGGCATTCCATTTCAACCATTGCTATGGATCAGAGCCTATATACAGGTCTATACTGTCTTGTCTCCCCCCCCCCCCCTCTCTCTCTCTTCATATGGCATGCCATTTCAACCATTGTTATGGATCGGAGCCTATATACAGGTCTATACTGTCTTGTCTCCCCCCCCCCCCCCCCTCTCTCTCTTCATATGGCATTCCATTTCAACCATTGTTATGGATCAGAGCCTATATACAGGTCTATACTGTCTTGTCTCCCCCCCCCCCCCCCCATCTCTCTCTCTTCATATGCCATTCCATTTCAACCATTGTTATGGATCAGAGCCTATATATAGAATGTCTTGTCTCCCCCCCCCGCCCCCCCTCTCTCTCTCATATGGCATTCCATTTCAACCATTGTTATGGATCAGAGCCTATATATAGAATGTCTTGTCTCCCCCCCCCCCCCCTCTCTCTCTCTTCATATGGCATTCCATTTCAACCATTGTTATGGATCAGAGCCTATATATAGAGACTGTCTTTGTCTCCCCCCCCCCCCCCCCTCTCTCTTCATATGGTCTGCCATTTTCATTATTGCTTTTTGTTGCAGTCAGACAGTAAGGTAACTGACAACAACAACAAATAATATTTTAACGGCTAATGTTAAGATCAGCTCCCTCCGCTGTTCCAGGGTGAAGTTGGCCAATCAACTCCCTCCAATTTACCTTTTCCGTTAAGCTGATTGGCCAACTTCACCCTGGAACAGCGGAGGGCACTGATCTTAACATTTGTCATTTTAACTTTTTTAATGTGGCCCCTTGGATTATTAGTCTAAAGACCTCTAGGGTCTATTGCATAAATCAATCCTTCTGTCTCTCTCTCCCTCTCTGTCGCACACACACACAGGCGATTAGCCCTGAAGTGCATAGCTGGTTGTTAGAGGATTATAGCACTTTGGTTCCTAAAGTTGATCCTTCACACTGACCCTTAATAAACCCTGTTTCTCTTTGCCTACATTCTCTCTCTCTTTCTCTTGTGCATGCATGTGTGTTTCTTTCTCTCCCCCTGTCTCTGTCTTCTCTCCTTAATTAATGGTCCCTCCCTTTTCTTTTCCTTAAATGGGTTTAACTCCCACCTCAAGTCTCTCTTTACCCCTTGACTGCCAAAGAAGAAGAAAAATATCATTGTACAGATCATGACATGAAAAAGACAACTGAAAGAGCCAATCTGGCAAAATGGTCTGTGGATATAACTGACTGTGCAAGAGCAAAAGCCAGAATATCAGTTATTCGTCTACATTTGATGACGTCATCAGTGATGTCATCGAGTCAATATGGTAGTCAAGGGGTTAAAACCTCTCTACTGCTTAACCCACCCACACAAGGTCGTATTAGCAGAGTTAATCCGTTTCACCCGGGGCAAGTAAAAATAGGAGTTCAACTGAGGGCAATAAAAGGGACTTAGTGAAAGCTGACTCTAGCCTAAGGACAAAAATAAAGCTAGCGAGGGGTAGTTGTAGGAACTGAAAATTAGCAAGAAGAAACTGAATCAGAGGAATCGTATTTTGGTTGTCTCACCATGACTTCCAGATTGCAGAGGAGGCAGCGGCTATTCTAAAGGGCTGACCTGGAATGTGTATTGTGGAGAAGTCTTGCCCAAGGGACATGACCAGTTTTTCAGTGAAGAGGGGTTTGACAAGCCCCCCAACCCTGCAGCATGAACTCCTGTTCCTACAGAACAAGCACTTTCTAGTGGAGTCACATCCATTCACAACACTCGGCTGTGCGGTGATCCTTCGTTGCTGTACCGTAGAAAACCATGTACCATACAGCTGTCGTTCTGTCTTCAGTACTGACTCCTAACGTCAAGCTGTTGTTTCATAAAGGCTTTCCCCGTGGGGATATCGGGGGATCTTTTGTAAAAATAGTTCCCCCACCTTCTGGAAGTTTTGTGCTTGTAACTTCCTCTAATCTGCACTCTTTGACTGCCTTTTCCCTTTGCTTTCTATAATCTATTATCTTTCTGACTTATTGGCCCATTCTCCTGCCTTTAAAAAAAAAAAATCCAACTATTTGTTTCTCCTTTGAGCTCCTCCGAAATTGGAATGTGTCGGCTGTAACAGCGGGGAGACCAGTGAAAACTGAAAACCGGACACATACGTACCTCATTATGGCCTGGGAACGCAGAAGAAGAAGAAGAATAAAAGGCTACACAGACACGATAAACTAAATCAGAAAAGTGAAGCATGTATGCAGTATGCTTATGTTTTAATCTTGTATGTCTCCTTTCTCTTCTTTCTTAAACCTGTTGGTTTTTATCTTTGTAATGGCGCCTGGAGCCTCGCGAGGGACAGGCGTCACTTTTTAAAATGAATTAAATTATTATTATTATTATTATGCCTGATGCTTGACCTCGGGAGATTTCAGCCCCAATGCATGGTGGGAGTCGTTGGATCATTTGAAGATTTGAGACAGCAAAAAAAAGAGTTTCTATTGGTTGAACACTGAACTGTTTTAAAACTGGAAGTGCATAGTTTCTCTGGTATTCGTAATGAAAAAACTACAAACATAATCTTAGCAAAATCAAATCAACAGTCAATGATACTTGTTTCATCCAAATTTATTTCAGAAAGAGTAAATCAATCAATCAAATAATAAAACTTCATCAATGCACATTCGTTTCAGACATTCAAAGATTCATGATTACAATATGAACATCACACATCTCAACATTAATTTAAAAGAAAAAATATTATCTATTATTATCTTTACTAGCGCAACTCTGAGTACCAGTAACGCCTAGTAACGGTAACGCCAAGTACTGGTAACGCTGAGTACAGCAAATTTGAAGCGATTCGGTTAAGAAACGGCAGAGTCGTATAGCGCGCGCGTTTCTGAACCGATTCGCTTCCGGTTTGGTACACGGATAGTCACCGTCCCCGGTCATCTTCCTGCCAAATTCGAAGGCAATCGGTCCAGTAACACCGGAGATACGGGCGCCGAGAGGCCGGCGGATGCGCGTTTCGCGCATTTGCCGAACCGCGCAAATGACACGGCCGCCTCGGTTGCCGTTGCCATCGGCCCGTTAGGGCTCACAGCAAATTTGAAGCGATTCGGTCGAAAAACGGCGGAGTTATAAGGCCCGTTTTGTGTTTCAGACACACAGACACACACACGGACGGACAGTTGGCTTTTTACTATATGATTATCATATAATAAACAAAGTAAAGTTGCTCACAAAAAGAAGGTTTAACGTGGCTGCATTTCCCTCTGACCACCTTTCCCACACCTTCCCAACCCACTAACAGTACCCACCTGTACCAATGTCCATGTCTTCACTCACAGTCACTTCATCAGGTCTCTGTACATGTGAACATTGTTCACTCTTTCCCCATGGCAACACAGTGACAGCCTCTCATAAGATCGCTTGCATATCACTGTGTTGCCATGGGGAAAGAGTGAAACATGTTCACGTGTATACAGACCATCCCTTGCATATCACTGTGTTGCCATGGGGAAAGAGTGAGAAATGTTCATGTGTACAGAGACCTATACAAGGTGGTGTCTGCAACCAGGAAGAAAATAATGCTACTGGATATTTTACAAAATGTCAAAGATGACACACAAGTTGGGTTATGTGTTGACAAAGAATTTATTTATTTTTACATTGTTCATAGTCCCGTCAACAGCAATGATGGTGATTAAAAGACACACACACCTCTTACAGTCAAAGAGATAACAAAACATCAAACCCAACAGCTCAAGACTCTTTGATTGATTTGTGGATATACAGTCAACAAGATAACAAAACATCAAACCCAACAGCTCAAGACTCTTTGACTGATTTGTGGATATACAGTCAAAGAGATAACAAAACATCAAACCCAACAGCTCAAGACTCTTTGATTGATTTGTGGATATACAGTCAAAGAGATAACAAAACATCAAACCCAACAGCTCAAGACTGATTGCTTTGTGGATATACAATCAAAGAGATAACAAAACATGACACCCAACAACTCAAGACTCTGATTGATTTGTGGATATACAGTCAAAGAGATAACAAAACATGACACCAACAGCTCAAGACTGATTGATTTGTGGATTCCAGTGAGAGTTCAATAACCTTCCTTCCTTCCTTCCTTCAAAAGACGGTTAACAAAAAGACAAATAATAAAAGAAATAAGAAAAATAATAATTAAAAAAATATATTTTCGCTCCTGATACGATGCTTTACGATCAATGGCAGGTTTCCCTTAAGACCTATGACAGCATAGGCCAAACCAAGGCCACAATAAGATCAGCAGGCATCAATATATTCAGATGCTGTCAACAGCTTTCAAGATAACATTCATTGACTACACCTTTGCAGCTAAAAGACCAAATTATGAGTGTTTTGAAGAAAAATAGCTGAGTCAGCACCTGCTGTGCGGCATGCATACCGCCCCAAACCATACAATCAGATCGCTGACATCCCGTTGTTTTTGACTTCACCATATGCACACACTACATTTCTGGCATTTGACAAGACATTCAACGTTGGTGACGTTCATGTGACTGTTGCTGTGTTCCAGAACCTGGCTGTGACCCACAGAGGCTGTGTTCCAGAACCTGGCTGTGACCCGCAGAGGCTGTGTTCCAGAACCTGGCTGTGACCCGCAGAGGCACTTGTGACTATCCTGTTTACTGGGCCCATCCTCCTTCATGGAAACTCGGACTACAACACCATCCGCATCTTCTTCCAGCTCATTGCCTCCAAGCTCGGTGCCTGCATGAGTCAGCCAGTGACTGGTCCCGACAAGGAAAAAGCTCTGGTCAAGGCCATAGGCACAGCCTTCCCTGGTGGTGGGCACTTGTACGGAACACGACACATCAAAAACAACATGGACTTGTATCTCAGGGATAAGGTCGGTCTTCCTGAAGACTTGAGAAAGCCCATCATGTGTTCTGTGTTTGGGAAAGGTGGCATCACCGATACCATGGATACGCTAATATTCCAAGAGCGTGTAGCCACCATTAAGAGACTTTGTGAAGACACTGCTCCTGGTTTTGTGCAACACTTTGAGCGAGACATTGTGCCCCTTCTGACCTCCAACCCGCAGACATGTCTGCAGGCCTGGACTTGTAGACATTACTCCTCACTGGACAAATAACAATGAGAGCGTGAACATCAAGCACGCCGTCAATTGGAAGACTCTGACTGCCAAGGACCGGGTCGACAAACTCCAGGAAGACTGACTGCCAAGGACTTGGTCGACAAACTCCAGGAAGACTGACTGCCAAGGACTCGGTCGACAAACTCCAGGAAGACTGACTGCCAAGGACTTGGTCGACAAACTCCAGGAAGACTGACTGCCAAGGACTTGGTCGACAAACTCCAGGAAGACTCTGACTGCCAAGGACTTGGTCGACAAACTCCAGGAAGACTCTGACTGCCAAGGACTTGGTCGACAAACTCCAGGAAGACTGACTGCCAAGGACTCGGTCGACAAACTCCAGGAAGACTGACTGCCAAGGACTCGGTCGACAAACTCCAGGAAGACTGACTGCCAAGGACTTGGTCGACAAACTCCAGGAAGACTGACTGCCAAGGACTTGGTCGACAAACTCCAGGAAGACTGACTGCCAAGGACTCGGTCGACAAACTCCAGGAAGACTGACTGCCAAGGACTTGGTCAACAAACTCCAGGAAGATTGACTGCCAAGGACTCGGTCGACAAACTCCAGGAAGACTGACTGCCAAGGACTCGGTCGACAAACTCCAGGAAGACTGACTGCCAAGGACTTGGTCGACAAACTCCAGGAAGACTGACTGCCAAGGACTTGGTCGACAAACTCCAGGAAGACTGACTGCCAAGGACTTGGTCGACAAACTCCAGGAAGACTGACTGCCAAGGACTTGGTCGACAAACTCCAGGAAGACTGACTGCCAAGGACTCGGTCGACAAACTCCAGGAAGACTGACTGCCAAGGACTTGGTCGACAAACTCCAGGAAGACTGACTGCCAAGGACTCGGTCGACAAACTCCAGGAAGACTGACTGCCAAGGACTCGGTCGACAAACTCCAGGAAGACTGACTGCCAAGGACTTGGTCGACAAACTCCAGGAAGACTGACTGCCAAGGACTCGGTCGACAAACTCCAGGAAGACTGACTGCCAAGGACTCGGTCGACAAACTCCAGGAAGACTGACTGCCAAGGACTTGGTCAACAAACTCCAGGAAGATTGACTGCCAAGGACTCGGTCGACAAACTCCAGGAAGACTGACTGCCAAGGACTTGGTCGACAAACTCCAGGAAGACTGACTGCCAAGGACTTGGTCGACAAACTCCAGGAAGACTGACTGCCAAGGACTTGGTCGACAAACTCCAGGAAGACTGACTGCCAAGGACTCGGTCGACAAACTCCAGGAGCTCGTGGAGGGCCAATAGTCAGAAGTGGAGCACTCCTTCATTGATACCAGCGACTTCAGGCTGATCGATTATTTTCGTTCAAAGTTCCAGGTGGACTATGCCAGGTGGAGCAGCCTTCATGGACACCGGCGACTTCAGGCTGATCGATTATTATCGTTCACACTCCTTCATGGACACCGGCGACTTCAGGCTGATCGATTATTATCGTTCAAAGTTCCAAGTGGACTATGCCAGGTGGAGCAGCCTTCATGGATAACGGCGACTTCAGCCAAAAAGCGTCGCAACCACATGCTTCGCTTTCTTCGTCAACCAAAGCCACTGGATTCCAGAACTGTACTTGCCAGTGATGGCACCCGCTTTGATATTGGTCCAGGTACCAGCGGTGGGAAGAAGCCTGGCCAAGTTAAATGCAGGAGGGCAGCCAAGACCACTAGCTCCAAGAAGGCCAAGGCGTGATAGGATCATAGAGGATGTCATAGAGGATCATAATCCGGATCTGAAATGTTATGTCATAAGTTTGTGACACACACACACCACAACAATTTTCGCGAAAGACGCATTGAGCCAGTTCGGCTCCCAAAACGACACAAAACTTGCACCGAGGCCCTACTGGCTACGAGGGAATCTGCAGGTGTGAACCCTGCTAACCAGCTTGTGTTTGCTCGTTATTACAACTCTTTGGGTCACACATCCGGGGGTCTGATGCTCTGTGGAAGTTTGTGGCCGGGGCAGGTCTAGCTGCACCAGAATTGATCAGTTCCACAAGCTTGTGAAAACAAGTGGCACCCCTGTCTCAGATTGTGAATGTGAAGGACAATGAACAGTTCATTGTATGTCAGTACATGGGACATGACGCAAAGGATTCTGAATGTGACAATGATCAGGACATTGTATGTCAGTACATGGGACATGACGTAAAGGATTCTGAATGTGACAATGAACAGGTCATTGTATGTCAGTACATGGGACATGACGTAAAGGATTCTGAATGTGACAATGATCAGGACATGGGACATGACGTAAAGGATTCTGAATGTGACAATGATCAGGAAATTGTATGTCAGTACATGGGACATGACGTAAAGGATTCTGAATGTGACAATGATCAGGACATTGTATGTTAGTACATGGGACATGACGTAAAGGATTCTGAATGTGACAATGATCAGGACATTGTATGTTAGTACATCGGAAATGATGTAAAGGATTCTGAATATGACAATGAACAGGACATGGGATATGACGCAAAGGATTCTGAATGTGACAATGATCAGGACATTGTATGTTAGTACATGGGACATGACGTAAAGGATTCTGAATGTGACAATGATCAGGACATTGTATGTCAGTACATGGGACATGACGTAAAGGATTCTGAATGTGACAATGAACAGGACATTGTATGTCAGTACATGGGACATGACGTAAAGGATTCTGAATGTGACAATGATCAGGACATTGTATGTCAGTACATGGGACATGACGTAAAGGATTCTGAATGTGACAATGATCAGGACATTGTATGTCAGTACATGGGACATGACGTAAAGGATTCTGAATGTGACAATGATCAGGACATTGTATGTTAGTACATGGGACATGACGTAAAGGATTCTGAATGTGACAATGATCAGGACATTGTATGTCAGTACATGGGACATGACGTAAAGGATTCTGAATGTGACAATGAACAGGACATGGGATATGACGCAAAGGATTCTGAATGTGACAATGATCAGGACATTGTATGTCAGTACATGGGACATGACGTAAAGGATTCTGAATGTGACAATGAACAGGCATTGTATGTTAGTACATGGGACATGACGTAAAGGATTCTGAATGTGACAATGAACAGGACATTGTATGTCAGTACATGGGACATGACGTAAAGGATTCTGAATGTGACAATGAACAGGACATGGGATATGACGCAAAGGATTCTGAATGTGACAATGATCAGGACATTGTATGTCAGTACATGGGACATGACGTAAAGGATTCTGAATGTGACAATGATCAGGACATGGGATATGACGCAAAGGATTCTGAATGTGACAATGATCAGGACATTGTATGTCAGTACATGGGACATGACGTAAAGGATTCTCAATGTGACAATGATCAGGACATGGGACATGACGTAAAGGATTCTGAATGTGACAATGATCAGGACATTGTATGTCAGTACATGGGACATGACGTAAAGGATTCTGAATGTGACAATGATCAGGACATGGGACATGACGTAAAGGATTCTCAATGTGACAATGATCAGGACATCGTATATCAGTACATGCAGACCTGTTTACCTTTATGATTTAGCTGTAATTTTTACAAAAGTCAAATTACGATAATTACGGTGATGACAAAAAATATCCTAAAAAACAATACCACTACAGTTGCGTCGACAAGCGATGCTTTTAAAACAATGGGGTGAAAAGTCATTCCGGTTCCCAGCATACAACGCGCGTCAATTTCTTTTCATTCTGTTTCAAGATGGCATCAAAGCGACCGCGTGGTGAGAGTTCTAGGTCAAATGATCCAAAATCTGATGGAAAGACACCAAAAGTGGCACAGAAATTCCGGGAAAGTTACCTCAAAACTCCAGGAAAACGATGTTCGGTGCCAGATGTGTTCTGTGTCTACTGCAGGATCGGGATCCGTACGGGGAGCCCAAAGAATTAGGGGCCTGTGGCTCATTTACCCTCGACGCAGAGAAGCCAGAAAAAAACTGTTGATTGAAGGTATGACATTGTGGGGTGTGCAGCTATCTATGCTGCACGAAAACCCTTATGAAAGAAAAGAAAACGGAGAGGACAAACCATCCACAAAATTGTGGATAAGTAACTGCAAAATACACGCAATCACGGATAGTGACATAGAAACAACTCTCCATCGACTGGGTGTAGAGTTCCAGTCCAAGATACAAATGGAACTGGCAAGGCAGAAAAACGGTTCTCTGTCTACGTGGGAAACAGGGCGCCATTTTGCCTTCATCACGGTCCCACAACAACCTCTTCCCAAGAATGTGAAAATAGGCCGTGCAACAGCCGACCTGTACCACAAGGAACAAAAGAAATCAACGAGTCGGGTTCGCTGCAGTAAATGTCTGCTTCCTGACCACACAGCAATTCAATGCATGAGCCCCATTGTGTGTTTGAATTGTTTGCAGCCAGGCCATAAGCGGATTGACTTCACAGTCAATTTTGAGGAAGAAATCAACGACCTCCCTCTCCCTGCCCCTCCCTCCCCCTCTCCCTCCCAGAAATCTGACGAGTCTGCTCGCAGCCCGTCAGTTTCCCCCCCTTTCACTCCCACCCCTCCCTCTCCCAGAAGACAGAAGAGGCTGGTACCAGCCAGTCTGTCTCCATTTCTCCCACGCCCACCTCCTCCCCCAGCCAAGACCCAGAGACCATCCCCCCCACTCAACCCACTGAGACAAGGAAAAAAGAAGGAAAAAACGGAACAAGCCAAAAAGAAGACTATGAAGAAAAAGCCGTCGAAACAAACCAAGTTGAGGCAAGTTCTGACGGCTTTGACCCCTACAACACGCACGCCAGCCCAGACCAAACGCCATTACAGCAGCGAATCAGATTGCGAACAAACAGAGAACACGCGCTCGCGGAAACCAGCCAGCAAGCGCGCTCCAACTGAGGGCCGAGAACCAAACAAACAGGAGAACATGGAGGAAGAAACGCCACCAACCTGATGAACATTCCAACGCGTGGCCCCTACGGTAACGACTGCTGTGTACTATGGACGGAGAGAGACTGAATAACGGTTGCTACTGCAAACAGCCTACTCTGCAATGAGTAAATCGTTTACTATTTCTACACTGAATACGCGTGGCCCCTACGGTAACGACTGCTGTGTTCTATGGACGGAGAGAGACTGAATAACGGTTGCTACTGCAAACAGCCTACTCTGCAATGAGTAAATCGTTTACTATTTCTACACTGAACACGCGTGGCCCCTACGGTAACGACTGCTGTGTTCTATGGACGGAGAGAGACTGAATAACGGTTGCTACTGCAAACAGCCTACTCTGCAATGAGTAAAACGTTTACTATTTCTACACTGAACACGCGTGGACTTAATAATAAACTAAAACGAAAAGCGTTACTTCGTTTTTTAGTCTCAAAGAACATTCATGTAGCTTGTCTGCAAGAAACATACATAACAGATAAAACTCTAGATGAACTTAAGCGAGAATGGAAAGGTCCCCTTTTTTACAGAAAAGGCACAAATAAAAGCAATGGGTTAGTGACTTTAGTAAGCCCGAAATTAATGTATGAGGGCGACATAGACATAATTACAGAAAGTGAAAGAATCTTGACAGTAAACATTACAGTTAATAGCTGCAAACACACAATAGTTAATTGGTATGCGCCCAATGCCACTTCAGAAAAGATAGAATTCTACAAACAACTTAAAGCCACACTACAGGGATATGAGCACGAATCATTGTGGGTACCGGGGGATTTTAACACGTGCCTAGATGAAGCAGATCATATTGCTGGATTGCCACACCCAACAAGATAAACAGAAACACTAAAAGAGACACTTGTTGCTGCTGATCTTTACGATGCTTGGAGAGTACAACACAGTGGAGAACAAGAATACACTTGGTCACGACCTAACCCTTTTACAGCAAGAAGACTTGACTACATATGTTGTGACGAAGAGTCCTTAAGTAAAGTAATGAAAACGGAAATAGAAATGTTTCCTCACTCTGATCATAAAATAGTGACGGTACATATACAAATAAATAGCTTGAAAAGAGGTCCAGGTTATTGGAAGTTCAATACTGCACTATTAAATGACCATGTATTTATTGATAAAATGAACAGCTTTACTGACTCACACTTCCAGGAATACCAAGATGAAGAACCAGGAAAAGCATGGGATTTATTCAAATGCAAAACAAAGCAATTCTGTATAAAGTACTCACAGCAGCGCGCACAAACACTTAAAGCCAATAAACAAGACCTGCTACTTCAAATGGCTGAGGCAGATGAAAAGCTGAAAGCAGATCCTACCAATGCTGAACGGCAAACTACACTATATAAGACTAAAACAGAACTAGAAGTTCATAACCTAAACCAAGCCAAAGGTGCACAAATTCGATCAAGAGCAAAATGGATAGAAGAAAGAGAGAAAAATACAAAATATTTTCTGCGTCTAGAAAAACACAGAAAATCACTGAACACTATATCTTCGCTGAATTGTGGCAATAATGTTACAAATGACCCATTTACTATACTTCAAGGAACACAACAATATTTCGAGCAGTTATACACTGAAGACAAAAATCTGTTGCAGAACAAATCAATCAAAGAACACTTCCTCGCAAACGAACACCACCCAACCCTTACACATGAACAACAAGCGGAATGTGACCAAAACATGACCCTAGACGAAATCACCAATGCATTAAAACTTCTAAACCCCAACTCTGCACCAGGTAGTGACGGGCTATCACCACTTTTCTACAAAGTGTTCTGGGAGAGGCTGAAATTGCCACTGTTCAATTGTTTTACATCGTCAATAGAAAATGGAGAACTCCCCTTTTCTTTAAGAAAAGGTATAATTACGCTTATACATAAAGGGAATGAATTAGATAGAAATGAAGTAGCTAACTATAGACCAATTACGTTGACAAACACTGACTACAATATTGTTGCAAAAGCAATAGCAGTCAGGCTTCAAGGAGTAATTCAGACGGTGGTTCATGAAGAACAAGTAGGTTTTGTAAAAGGAAGAAATGTAGCCTCGCACCTTTGACTTATTGATGATTTGTCCAGATACCTACAGACCTGTTTACCCGTATAATGAAAAACCCGGAATTTGCCACACAAAAAAACGGAATTTGAGAACAAAAACCGGAATTCACATGATCTGTACACGACTCGCGATAAAGCGGTTTCTTGTTCTTCTCCTTTCCGCGAACATCGGCGTCGATTTTCAATATTGTGATGATTTCTTGGCTCAATTTTGCCAGAAAAGTTTTATTAGTAAATTCAGTCACTAATTCTTAGTCAATTTTAGTATTAAACAAGCTGGAAAAAGCAAAATACCTGGAAATGTCCACGATGGGACAGAGAAAAATCACTCGGCTGCGGATCGGCGGATGCGAAGTTGCAACTCGGCGCCATCGCGATCAATTTTGACTTCATTTTCCGTTGAAAACTTCAAAATTCTCACATCATCGTATTTTCCAGTGATAATATAATCTAAATTGACTCATTTCAAGCCCTAATTACAATCTCTACCATTAAAAAAACTGCCTGGAAAGCTCTTCGAATCGACAGTAAAAGTCTGGCCGCCATTTGCTCAGTCTCGAAATAGATCGACCAAAATAAAAACATTATTTCACCCCTTTAACCAATGAAAATGCAGCATTTAATGCATGTGACGTCAAGCACAACCCCTTTTCTGATGACGTGGCGTGTTAGGCACACATTTCGGTCAACACTTGCGTCTTTTCCTACGAACGGAAACAAATAATAGACGTTTTTTCGAAATCCCGGAATTTTCAGCGTTCACCCGGAATTTACTATCTTACCCGGAATTTTAGCAAATTTCCAGAATAATTCCGGCTAAACCGGAATGGTAAACAGGTCTGTACCTAGACAAAAATAACCAGTCTGGGGCCTTAATTGCCCTGGATTTTGCTAAAGCCTTTGACACCCTTTCAAAAAAATGCATATATGAAGCGCTCGACGTTTTTAATTTTGGTTCTCTTTTTAAAAGATTAGTTCTAACAGTAACAAAAAATACAGAGAGCTGCATCCATAATGGGATATTTAGGGATAAGCCCTATTCCAAGGGCATAAGACGCTTTCTGAAGGTCGTGACGGGGAAAAGCTGTCAACACCCACAGAGAAGAAGCCTACGGTGTCTATGAGTACTCCTATTGTGGTCAAGGGCCAGTCATATTGTGAAGATGAAGGGTCAGGTTTTCATCAGGGTCATGTTGAGGTATCCGCTTATCAAGTTCAACAAAATCAGTTTGAGGCATCGGGCAATCAACAGGTGCATCCAGGTCAGTCGGGGGGGGGGGGGGCGGTTTCTAGCCAGCATCAGCAGATGCACTTTGATGCACTTTGATGGAGGGAGGGGGGGGGGGGGGGGGGGTGGGGGGGGGGGGGGGGTCAGGGGGGGGGGGGGGGGGGGGGGGGCAGTTTGGGGGTATGGGTTTTCCTCAAAGTTTCCCAAATCAGTCGGGGAAGGTTGACCACCGCCAAGAATACCCAGGGCAGCGGGAGGGTTAAGATTAACATTAAAAATTATAGCCCCGTCGACAACAAAGGCCATGTCAGGGCTGTCACCACGTTACATCTCACCACGTTGCATCTCACCACGTATTAAAAAGGGATGGGTGGGGGATTACTGTCAAGAATATCGGGGTCAGTTGGAGGAGGCTGGCTATCACCAAACCCATCCAAAGGAACTTGCTGGATCACAAATAAAGCGCTTTGTGCTCGATAAAAAGCGCTATATAAATATCCGTTTATTATTATTATTATCACGCAACCACAACCAAACATGGTTGCTGTCTGAACATCCTGGTTATCAGAATTACTCTCAGTCCACTGGTTACCATGCTCAGTCTGCTGGTTACTATGCTCAGCCTCAGTCTGCTGGTTACTATGCTCAGCCTCAGTCTGCTGGTTACTATGCTCAGCCTCAGTCCACTGGTTACCATGCTCAGCCTCAGTCTGCTGGTTACCATGCTCAGCCTCAGTCCACTGGTTACCATGCTCAGCCTCAGTCTGCTGGTTACTATGCTCAGCCTCAGTCCACTGGTTACCATGCTCAGCCTGTCTGCTGGTTACTATGCTCAGCCTCAGTCCACTGGTTACCATGCTCAGCCTCAGTCTGCTGGTTACTATGCTCAGCCTCAGTCCACTGGTTACCATGCTCAGCCTCAGTCTGCTGGTTACTATGCTCAGCCTCAGTCTGCTTACAGAGAGTCAGGTCATCAGGCTTATCCTCAGGCTAGCTATCAGGCTAATCCCCCTTACGGCTACCACGCGCCTCCTCAGTTCCATGCGCACAGAGGGTTTCCTGACCGGGACTATGGCGAATTTCCGGGTGGAGGAGGAGATCCATGCAAGTTGCCCAAGAACTTGCGGTTTGACGGACGGACAAGTTGGCTCTCGTTCCAACATTGTCTTGAACGTTATCGGGCTGTCAAACGTTGGACTGAGGATGAGTGCAAAGATTATCTGGGTTGGATTTTGGAGGACAAAGCGCTGGATTTCTATATCCTCATCACCAGGTCTGAGTCCCGGATCCTGTTTTAAGTACATATGCACAAGTTGGAATTTCGTTTTGGTGGTGAGGAACTTGTGGAAACAACTCGAATGCAATCCACCCAACAACCAGGGGAGATGCTGGAGGAGTGGGCAGACAAGGTCATGACCCTGGCAAACACGGCTTTCCGTAATCTTCCAGAAGGGCACACCCGAATTGAGGCAGTCAATAAATTATGTGACGGTTGCACAGACCGCGAGGCGGGCAAATACGCCTGTTTGGAACAACCTGTGTCAGTGGGGGATGCCATCAACAAGATTCGTCAGTTCCAACATATCAGCATGGCCATGGATCCCAAAAGGCAGCGAAAGAGCGTGTGAGCGCTGTGGGTGTGAGACAGGAGCAAATTGGAGGTCTGCAGGAAGCAATCGAGCGGCTCACAAAGAAACTATCCTTTGCAGGAGTGCAGCAAGAACCCAAGCAAGATCCTCCTCAAGCAACCACTGGCTCTGCTTCCGATGCAAACACCGGCTCCAGATACCTGAGTAAAGTCAAATGCTACTTTTGCTCGCAGCCCGGGCATATGAAACGAGATTGTCCCCACCACAAGGAGTGGAAAATAAAACAGACAGGGAAAGGCCAGAAGAGGCCTTTAAACGACTAAGGCTTGAGAGTGCTGGCCGGCCCTTGGAGCCTAACAATTTGAAAGGCCTAATTCCTGTAAGATTTCATCAAAGCTTCAGAATAGACGCTTCCATTCCTACTGCAAGTGCCAGTTAAACCGACTTGTACAGCAAACCCGCGTGCCAGATATAATTAGCATCCCTCGTGGCTGCAGAGCCCAACGCTATGCCCGGCAAAACAAACCCTTTTTCTGGTTGCCAGAAGAATAAAGTAGGCTCCTTTATTTCCAATTTTACTGATTTTTTTCTACGATTCGTTATGACTAGAAAGTATTGTTGCTATGGGGAATGCAAATACGATCCCTGATGTCCAGAGCGTTATCCGGATGGTAGTTTTTCCCTATTCCCAAAATGCGTTTGGAAGACTGCAAAGAATGGATAAAAGCTTGTGCGCACACACGTGTGTGTGTGTGTGTGCGTGTCTGTGTGCGTTGTTGTGTTGTTTACTAGTACTTAGTATACTTAGTATAAGAGTTAACGCCCTTGGCGCTAACAAGATATGCGCACGCTCCCGCTCCTGCATCTAACAAGTCCGCCAAAAGCTATGTTGCCAATGTATCATCAATAAATATACTACTTACACACGAGCTGTGTTTCTATGTTCTTTTACTGATTGAAAGACATAATAATCTGGCGACGAGGACACCAATCCACCGAGGTGAAAGCCCCAGAACGCGTCAGTGACCTTTCTGCTGTTTCCACCCCCCTGTTTTGGCTACACTCCACAATTACGAACTCTCTTCCTCATGTCATCCCTGCCCCCTTTTGAAAAATGTCCCGTCCATGGCGAGGACACAACGGCAGGGACACGGTGGAAGAAGTGGGTGACGAAGTTAGAAAACCTGTTTTGCGCCATTGATATCAACAATGATGGAAGAAAGAAGGCCATCCTCCTCCACTATGGCGGAGATGATCTCTTCGAAATCTTCAATACTTTCACTGATGCACAAAAAGGGGTTGGAGCCATGATTGATGACGAACCCCAAGTGTAGTAAGCTGACTATGAACCTGTGGACTATGTCTCCTTTACACGAACAATAACTCTTATATTCATTATCGGATTGGTCTCCCTTGACTAACCCACCATCTGGATCTAACTGCTATACTTAGCAACCAGCAAACAAACAAACGTTACACGGGCGACGAGAAGGAAACGAACTTCACAAAAAGGAAAGTAGCTGCAAGAAAAGGAGCGAAATTTCGTCATGTCAGTTTCTCTTCCAGCTTATCCTCCTTTTGATTGTAGATCTGAAGGCGCATCTATCGGGTGGAAAAAGTGGATCACAAGACAAGAACAAAACTTCTTCGTAGCATACAACTTTCACAACGATCAATGAAAGAAAGCTCTCATGTTGACATATGCAGGTGATGAACTGAATGATATTGTAGATTCATTGCCAGTTAATGAAATCACACCACGTCAAAGAGAGACCCATTTGATAAGCTTTGCACGGCTTTGTCAAATCACTTCAACCCAGAAGCCAACGTAGAATTCCAAAGATTCACATTCAGAAAACTCGCCCAAACTGGAGACATCAATGATTTCTACACTCAACTCAGATAGTATGCTGAAACTTGCGGTTTTCACGATCCTGATGCTGAAATCAAGTCTCAACTCATCACAGGCTGTCATTCATCCAAAGCAAGAGAACATGGACTCAGTAGTCCAAACCTCAGCCTTGCTGATCTTCTCAAGATTGCGCGTACAGTTCAAGTCACATCAGAGCAGTCCAAAGCTATCCAGGCAATGCAAGCTGAAGAGTCAGTTCAATATGTCAAACGCAAGAGACTGAACAAACCTCCACAACGTCAGCGCTACTTTTAAAAACCTGACCAACGTTCTCATGAACAAAACTGTCACAGCTGTGGTGGTTCATGGTCTCATGACGGTGGCCAGCGCAACTGTCCTGCCTTCGGCAAACAATGCAGACACTGTGGCAAACTGTCTCATTTTGCATCAGTGTGTAAGTCGAAACCGGCAAACTCATCAACATCACGGCAAAATCGAAACGAACGTAAACCTCGGACCTATTAAATAAAAAAAAGGATTATGTTGATGAACTAGACATGAATAGAGCTAGCATTGAGTCATGTGATGAATAAACTGAAAGCAGCCCTGCATTTGTATACACAACAAACGTTCGAACAGACAGACTTCCTCATTTTGATGTGTTCATCCAAGGCAAAAAGCTGAATGTTCTGGCAGACTCAGGAGCAACAATCAACCTTCTCTCAGAAAAGGATTTTGAATCCCTCTGTCCACGTCCAACTTTGAAATCATCGCAAACAAGAATTTCAGCCTCAGCCTATGGACAACAGCACTCCATGTTAGTTATAGGAACATTCAAAGCAACACTGAAGTCTGAAACAACTACATCAATCTGCGCTGTTCCAGGGAATGAACTCATCACTACTGTGAACAATGTTGACTTGTGGATGTCTGATAGAGTGGTACCAACGCGGACTTGGAACGTTCTTTCTGCCAGGAACTTTTGAATGAAAACAGGCAGATGACCACGAAAGCCAAGCTGATGAAGGTCAGAAAGGATCCCATATACACCCCCCCCCTCCCCCCCCCCTAATCAGCAGAGTTGGCTACCTTCCTGTCATTCAAGCAAGTCCTACCAACATGTCCACCACCAACACCCTGTGGCACCATCCCCACTAATCAGCAGAGTTGGCTACCTTCCTGTCATTCAAGCAAGTCCTACCAACATGTCCACCACCAACACCCTGTGGCACCATCCCCACTAATCAGCAGAGTTGGCTACCTTCCTGTCATTCAAGCAAGTCCTACCAACATGTCCGCCATCAACACCCTGTGGCACCATCCCCCCTAATCAGCAGAGTTGGCTACCTTCCTGTCATTCAAGCAAGTCCTACCAACATGTCCGCCAT
Organism: Phymorhynchus buccinoides; assembly: GCA_017654935.2. Classification (NCBI taxonomy): domain Eukaryota; kingdom Metazoa; phylum Mollusca; class Gastropoda; order Neogastropoda; family Raphitomidae; genus Phymorhynchus; species Phymorhynchus buccinoides. Next base: position 2,710,031 of record CM065699.1, on the reverse strand, counting down.
CAACACCCTGTGGCACCATCCCCCCTAATCAGCAGAGTTGGCTACCTTCCTGTCATTGATGCAAGTCCTACCAACATGTCCGCCATCAACACCCTGTGGTACCATCCCCCCTAATCAGCAGAGTTGGCTACCTTCCTGTCATTCAAGCAAGTCCTACCAACATGTCCGCCATCAACACCCTGTGGCACCATCCCCCCTAATCAGCAGAGTTGGCTACCTTCCTGTCATTGATGCAAGTCCTACCAACATGTCCGCCATCAACACCCTGTGGTACCATCCCCCCTAATCAGCAGAGTTGGCTACCTTCCTGTCATTGATGCAAGTCCTACCAACATGTCCGCCATCAACACCCTGTGGTACCATCCCCCCTAATCAGCAGAGTTGGCTACCTTCCTGTCATTGATGCAAGTCCTACCAACACGTCCGCCATCAACATCCTGCTCCACAAGAGTACAGGTATTGCTGATCACCTTCGATTGCCCAGCGTCGTTTTGGTGATGGCCCAGGCTGTCTGTTGGAAAGCGCAAGTTGTCCGTTGGCAGAATCCGGATGTCACTCGATGGCTGGTCCTTCGACATGGCGAATTCCATACAGCCATGGCTTATCTTGGGGTGATTGGCAAACGCTTCAAAGATACGTGGCTCGAGGATCTCCTGGTTGAGTCTGGTGTTGTTGCAGAGGGTTCTGCTTGTGACATGACGAGTGGGCATGACTATAACCGAAGTACCCGGAGTCGCAAGCTTGAGGCTGAAGCACTGCAGCAGTTCAGATTCATGGTTGAACTGTTGCTGCGCTTCCTGATTAAGATTATAATTATAGCCCTGTCGACAGCAAAGGCCAGGCCAGCGCTTCCTGATTAAGATTATAATTATAGCCCTGTCGACAGCAAAGGCCAGGGCTGCGCTTCCTGATTAAGATTATAATTATAGCCCTGTCGACAGCAAAGGCCAGCGCTTCCTGATTAAGATTATAATTATAGCCCTGTCGACAGCAAAGGCCAGCGCTTCCTGATTAAGATTATAATTATAGCCCTGTCGACAGCAAAGGCCAGGGCTGCGCTTCCTGATTAAGATTATAATTATAGCCCTGTCGACAGCAAAGGCCAGGGCTGCGCTTCCTGATTAAGATTAAAATTATAGCCCTGTCGACAGCAAAGGCCAGGGCTGCACTTCCTGAGGACAACGAGGGAAGGAAACCGGGAACTGCATTTAGCCCTGGTGCGTGAAATGATTCCTCGATTCTTCGCATACAGCAGAATCAACTATGCCAGATACCTTCCCATCTACTTTCAGGAAATGAGTCAGCTTTCCCGAAGTCCACCCACCAGTTTTCAGAAAGTTTTGCCAGTGACAGTTTGCCGTCCGGCACCAGAATCAACATGGATTATCACTGCAGGCAGCAGCAGATCAAGTAATTGAACAAACGTTCAACAGACTCAAAAACCAGGGGTGGTTTGGTTGGGTTCACTCTCAACAAGGGTGCTGTCAACAGGTGGATTTTGAGCCACCCAGCTTGCACTGCCATTGCAAATTGCTGCTTCGACCAAGCAGGAAAATCAGCAAAACTCTTGCTTAAAGGAAGTGTCAAAGCCCAGAATGCAGCAAGATGCAAATGATGTTAAGCATCCTGTGGCCCCCGTGGAGTCTGTTGGTTCACCCTTCAAGACAGGCGCTGATTACCAACTGGTCAACCTCATGACAGGACGTGTTGCTACGGCTGAAATCAAACATTCACTCATCAATGCTTACGGAATTGGTGAAAAGCCCTACCAAGTTTCACACTGAGCGTTTGGCTGAAACAAATACAGAGAGGAAAAAGATTTTGACAAACACTTGCTCCCTAAACGTCATACATTCCCTGACCTTGCTGTGAAACCCCCATCAAAAGGAAGACTTGCTGCGCATTCTACCAAGCAAAGTGGTGATGTGTTTGCCCAAATGCTTTCCATGGCACACAGCTGACAACTTGACCTCCAGGAGGCCTTTCCCAGTGCTTTTGCAAGATTAAGATTATATTAAAACTATAGCCCCGTCGACAACTGAGGCCATGTCAGGGCTGTCATCACACAGCACAGATGGTTCCATGACCAACAAAGCAGCCATTGTTCACCATCTGGAAGCAAGCTGTCACGAGGCCCTTGTTGAAGCAAAAAGATCAGCCGACAAGACAGCCCTCCTCATTGATGCAAATCAGTCTCTCTGACCTGCTATCTCGATCACTACCTGTACATCCTCCTTTGGGGAGCGATCATCCTTGTTGGGCTGTGTGTTCTGCTGAGCTTGAAATAAACACCAAATAAACCACTCCATGTGGCCCTTTGGTTAATTGGAGAGAAATAGACCTCTAAGTTCCTTCCCCTCCTCTACAACCCTGCAACACCCCCTTACCCCCCTTTTTACCCTTTCAACAGATCTACTGATCTAGGAACGGAACTGGGCCAATTTAACAGAACTATTTGAAAACCAAATCCTTTCTTTTTGGATTTTAATGAATTCTACATTTAGTTGGCATGTGCATTGTGTAATCACTTCCTTCCAGCGTAGAGGCTTAGGCCTATATCAAACAAAAAGACTCACAAACGCGGTACAGGCATAATATGAAAAAGCTACACCACGTTACAACTAAGGGGAGTAACCCTCATAGCAGCAAGTTTAACTGGCGTGAAGTATAGACTTAATATCAACCACTTTTCTTTTAAGCCAAATTCAAAAGCATATTCCATGAAATTAAACAGATTCACCATGTCCTGCTTTTCTGTCTTTTTTCCTTGTTTTGTTGTTGCTGTTTTTATATATCCCGAGATCTGCATTCTACCAGACTGTCATTGTAAATGCGCGTGCTGCTACCAGACGATTGCTATTATGTTGATTCATTGAAACTTGAAAACATTTTAGATTTGGGGTTCATTATTGAGACCGAATATTACATTATTGCAGTCGAATAAACTTTACATAGGCTATATTAAATATCCGAACGTATTTATTCGTTTTTCATAATTTAAATCAAGTCGCTTGTACATCCGGGTGCTTTGACTACGTGTCGTTTTCCAGTTTAAGCTTAACAGACGACCCAACTCAATTATCCTTGGCAGTGGTTCTGTTCTATTTATCCAACCAGACGACCCAACTCAATTATCCTTGGCAGTGGTTCTGTTCTATTTATCCAACCAGACGACCCAACTCAATTATCCTTGGCAGTGGTTCTGTTCTATTTATCCAACCAGACGACCCAACTCAATTATCCTTGGCAGTGGTTCTGTTCTATTTATCCAACCAGACGACCCAACTCAATTATCCTTGGCAGTGGTTCTGTTCTATTTATCCAACCAGACGACCCAACTCAATTATCCTTGGCAGTGGTTCTGTTCTATTTATCCAACCAGACGACCCAACTCAATTATCCTTGGCAGTGGTTCTGTTCTATTTATCCAACCAGACGACCCAACTCAATTATCCTTGGCAGTGGTTCTGTTCTATTTATCCAACCAGACGACCCAACTCAATTATCCTTGGCAGTGGTTCTGTTCTATTTATCCAACCAAACCAACATTCATTTCGCTTTTTACCCTTTCTTGTGCGTGTTTTATTATTTTTAGAAACCTACTTGGCCACTTTCTGTAGGTTTGAGCCACATCTTGTCAATTGATCCATTAGACTGCAATATTGAACCGTCGATCTAATGATGCCACAGATACTGAGACAGAGTCTAGAGAAAAACTGAAACCGTTTTCTTTTTAGAACTAGATCCTAGATCTCTCTCTCTCTCTCTTGTGATCAATCTGGCAGTGCTAAGGTCTCACATTAAAGATTGGATTAAAGATTTGTTGACCAATAGAACACAGAGAGTCAGAGTTGGGGATAAATATTCATCAGAGGCTGAGGTACTTAGTGGGATCCCCCAGGGGAGCATCCTAGGACCTACGTTGTTCACTATTTTTATCAATTATTTACCTGAATGTGTCGAATCATCCTGCAAAATGTTTGCTGCTGATACTAAAGTTTTTAACAGGTCTTGTGGTAGTAATTCATTAGACATTCACACACAATATTAAACCTGGGTGCCTTCATCACTTTGGTGCAGGAGTTGGTAGAGAGGATCCATGGGCATCTAAAACATTCTTGAGAATGACATATGAGAACTTGAACGAAGTGCTTGGAAGGGTTGAACCCCTGATTCGAGCCAGGACACGGCGATGAGGAGGGCAATAACTCCAGGAGAACGCCTGGCAATCACCCTTCGTTTTTGTCACAATCAACATTTTGATTAGCTTTTTGTGAGTGCGTTTAATCTGTCATGGATGAAAACAATCATTCAAAACGACGCACATGATACTATCACCGTCACTGTGTGTTGTATTCCTCATCCGAACAGGACGGCGTGAGCTTGCATAGATTTCCTAAGGACAGCGATAGGCCTACAAGAAGTCACTGGATCGACTTTGTTCGTGTATCAATTCAATGGCCAAGCTTTGTGCTGCGTGAAAACACATTGCTGTGTTCAAATGGGACGGCGTGAGTCTGCATAGATTTCCTAAGGACAGTGATAGGCCTACAAGAAGTCACTGGATCGACTTTGTTCGTGTATCAATTCTCTGGCCAAGCTTTGTGCCGCGTGAAAACACACTGTTGTGTTCAAAGCACTTCACGCCTGAGAACTACACAAATGAGGGTTTGCAGTTGAGGAGAAGATTAAGGAAAGGCGCCGTGCATACTCTGCACACATTTGCGTACACATTGCCATGCAGTGGGGCAGCGGCAACAGTAGCGTCCTCTTCTGTTGCTCAAACCATGGCTGGCTCACCGTGAGATGTTTGATGCCAGTGCCGTGCAGTAGGGCAGTGGCAACAGTAGCGTCCTCTTCTGTTGCTCAAACCATGGCTGGCTCACCGTGAGATCTGTTTGATGCCAGTGCCGCGCAGTGAGGCAGCGACAACAGTAGCGTCCTCTTCTGTTGCTCAAACCATGGCTGGCTCACGGTGAGATCTGTTTGATGCCAGTGCCGTGCAGTGGGACAGCGGCAACAGTAGCGTCCTCTTCTGTTGCTCAAACCATGGCTGGCTCACCGTGAGATCTGTTTGATGCCAGTGCCGCGCAGTGAGGCAGCGACAACAGTAGCGTCCTCTTCTGTTGCTCAAACCATGGCTGGCTCACGGTGAGATCTGTTTGATGCCAGTGCCGTGCAGTGAGGCAGCGACAACAGTAGCGTCCTCTTCTGTTGCTCAAACCATGGCTGGCTCACCGTGAGATCTGTTTGGTGCCAGTGCCGCGCAGTGTGACAAACTCGATTACCACACCTTTGGTGATTGCGTCAGCATTAAGTGCTTACAAAATTGACCATCCAAATGTCGACCCCACCCTCGGTCAAGCCATCAACTGGCGGAGCATCAGAATCAAGTCATACAGCCCCGTAGACTGCTTGGGCCATTTCAGGGCTAGCACAAGTTTTTTATGTTTTTGTTGTTGCTTAAAAGGATGAAAATTGACATTAAATAAAGAAACCAATCGGATTCCAATACTACACCCTCGGTAAGTAACACATTGAGTTATTGACAATGTTTCAGGTTTTTCATAGGTTTTATCCCTTTGCGATAAAGAGTCAGCACATGCACACATACGAGGAAGTTCCACATGGAAATAAGTTTGAAAAAAGAAAAAAGGAAGAAAGAAATATGCTTTTTTCCTCTTTTACTTATTTACGGATAAGCGTATGCGGTTTCCATGTCTAATGCGTACGCAGCCTTAGCCCATGAAATGTTCTTTGCTCATATTCCTTTTATTAATAATGTGAGCTTAAAGTATTTTGCGGATGGATGAGTTGAGTCACATGGTTGTGAGGCACCAGCCAGGAGCAAAGCATGGAAATGCGGATGTGCAAATGCAAAGTCACACTCAACAATGAGCAGACTCCACAATGCAAAGTCACACTCAACAATGAGCAGACTCCACAATGCAAAGTCACACTCAACAATGAGCAGACTCCACAATGCAAAGTCACACTCAACAATGAGCAGACTCCACAATGCAAAGTCACACTCAACAATGAGCAGACTCCACAATGCAAAGTCACACTCAACAATGAGCAGACTCCACAATGCAAAGTCACACTCAACAATGAGCAGACTCCACAATGCAAAGTCACACTCAACAATGAGCAGACTCCACAATGCAAAGTCACACTCAACAATGAGCAGACTCCACAATGCAAAGTCACACTCAACAATGAGCAGACTCCACAATGCAAAGTCACACTCAACAATGAGCAGACTCCACAATGCAAAGTCACACTCAACAATGAGCAGACTCCACAATGCAAAGTCACACTCAACAATGAGCAGACTCCACAATGCAAAGTCACACTCAACAATGAGCAGACTCCACAATGCAAAGTCACACTCAACAATGAGCAGACTCCACAATGCAAAGTCACACTCAACAATGAGCAGACTCCACAATGCAAAGTCACACTCAACAATCACACTCAACAATGAGCAGACTCCACAATGCAAAGTCACACTCAACAATGAGCAGACTCCACAATGCAAAGTCACACTCAACAATGAGCAGACTCCACAATGCAAAGTCACACTCAACAATGAGCAGACTCCACAATGCAAACTCACACTCAGCAATGAGCAGACTCCGCAATGAGTCAATGCAAACTCACACTCAGCAATGAGTCAATGCAAACTCACACTCAGCAATGAGCAGACTCCGCAATGAGTCAATGCAAACTCACACTCAGCAATGCAAACTCACACTCAGCAATGAGCAGACTCCGCAATGAGTCAATGCAAACTCACACTCAGCAATGAGCAGACTCCGCAATGAGTCAATGCAAACTCACACTCAGCAATGAGCAGACTCCGCAATGAGTCAATGCAAACTCACACTCCGCAATGAGCAGATTCCGCAATGAGTCAATGCAAAGTCACACTCCGCAATGAACAGACTCCGCAATGAGTCAATGCAAAGTCACACTCAGCAATGAGCAGACTCCGCAATGAGTCAGTTCAAACTCACACTCCGCAATGAGCAGACTCCGCAATGAGTCAATGCAAAGTCACACTCAGCAATGAGCAGACTCCGCAATGAGTCAATGCAAACTCACACTCCGCAATGAGTCAATGCAAACTCACACTCCGCAATGAGTCAATGCAAAGTCACACTCAGCAATGAGCAGACTCCGCAATGAGTCAATGCAAACTCACTCCGCAATGAGTCAATGCAAACTCACACTCCGCAATGAGTCAATGCAAACTCACACTCCGCAATGAGCACACTCCGCAATGAGTCAATGCAAACTCACACTCCGCAATGAGTCAATGCAAACTCACACTCCGCAATGAGCAGAGGTCGTTGACTAATTTGGCAAAAAGTGTGTTAAACCATCAGGAAGCAGCCATCGTTTTGCTCATCGCAAATTTTTTAATTATAATTTACGTTACTTGTAGTCCCGTAAACATTTACGATTATATCAGGACTGTCTTAATAATTAATAATTTGTGGTTGTTTTTAGCGCTTAACTTTTAACCCCTAAGCACTCTTCACCCTAAGTAGCAAACACATCAATAATATATCTTGACACATCATCACCCTTAAAAACCAACCAGCAAACATGAGCAGTAAACGACCCACTGAGGCTTTTACACTGAGGCTTTTTTAGCTCCTACGATTAGGCAGAGCTGACAGCATCAGTCCTACTAAATATTTAACTCCAAGATTTCTAAAGAATCATTAAAAATCTCATGATCAATGGCTACACCTCCCAAACAAGGAATACAAAAGCGATTGAACTTGCCAGAGAATCTGTGGTGGTTGTGATTTCATTACCCCCCCCCCCCCCCCCCCCAACTTCACAGTTCTCTCCACTGATAATGTAGTCCCTGGACGGCACATTTTCTAAACATCTGAAAAGTAACTAGACAGCAGTGAAGAGAATTAGGATTAGGATTAAAATAATAGCCCCGTCGACAACAAAGGCCATGTCAGGGCTGTCACCACGTTACATCTCACCACGTTGCATCTCACCACGTATTAAAAAGGGATAAAAACACTTGAAGTTAAAACTAGATCAAAGTTTTTGGTTAAAATACTTCGGACAAGTCATGTTGTTGAACAAAGCCCTGCTGACAACTACATCCACATCAGGTGGTCACCGCTACAACCAGACAGCAGTGAAGAGAATGGGTCAGGACAAGGCGTGTTGCTGAACAAAGCCCTGCTGACAACTACATCCACATCAGGTGGTCACCGCTACAACCAGACAGCAGTGAAGAGAATGGGTCAGGACAAGGCGTGTTGCTGAACAAAGCCCTGCTGACAACTACATCCACATCAGGTGGTCACCGCTACAACCAGACAGCAGTGAAGAGAATGGGTCAGGACAAGGCGTGTTGCTGAACAAAGCCCTGCTGACAACTACATCCACATCAGGTGGTCACCGCTACAACCAGACAGCAGTGAAGAGAATGGGTCAGGACAAGGCGTGTTGTTGAACAAAGCCCTGCTGACAACTACATCCACATCAGGTGGTCACCGCTTTAAAACCTGATCATGTGATGTGTTAATGGATGGCGTTGAGTAATATCTAGTTGCTACGCAGATAATCTACTGACATGTGCAGTTATCTGCACTGTTGTTGTGACATGCGATGAAAACAGTCGACCGACCAATCAGCTGTGCCATCACTCATCTAGATGAACTGATCTATGAGTCTTCGTTAAACTTAAACAACGTATTCCATTGTACATGATGTAGGTGTCGGGGCTGGGATCAGAATTGAGCCAAGCAATCAACCTGGACATTCTTCTTTATTTTTCTTGTAGAAGACGGTTGACATTCACTGTCAGACAACTGACTCAGAAAGAGCTAGTCTTCATGACGCAAAAATTCCTACCGGTACTCAGTAGTAGAGGAGCTTAACTCCTTGCAAGGATGCCTGGGTGGGTCTTTGGCAGCCTTAGGACCTTCTTCAGCTTTGCCACTGGGGTTCTGGAGCTTAACTCCTTGCAAGGATGCCTGGGTGGGTCTTTGGCAGCCTTAGGGCCTTCTTCAGCTTTGCCACTGGGGTTCTGGAGCTTAACTCCTTGCAAGGATGCCTGGGTGGGTCTTTGGCAGCCTTAGGACCTTCTTCAGCTTTGCCACTGGGGTTCTGGAGCTTAACTCCTTGCAAGGATGCCTGGGTGGGTCTTTGGCAGCCTTAGGGCCTTCTTCAGCTTTGCCACTGGGGTTCTGGAGCTTAACTCCTTGCAAGGATGCCTGGGTGGGTCTTTGGCAGCCTTAGGACCTTCTTCAGCTTTGCCACTGAGGTTCTGGAGCTTAACTCCTTGCAAGGATGCCTGGGTGGGTCTTTGGCAGCCTTAGGACCTTCTTCAGCTTTGCCACTGGGGTTCTGGAGTGACCTACTCAGTTAACCCTTTCATTGTTAAAGGAAAACAGAGAAATTATTGATTTTCTTCTTATTAAATTTAAAAGAGACCTGTTGGGACTCAATCCGAGAAAATGGTCTAGATATATCTTACCCGACTTGTCTAAACCAACTGCTATGTAGATTTGTGCAGATAAGACAGAGACACGCATATCGTAAGATCAACAAAGACCTAGTATTTGCTCGCATCTGTCAGCCACCGAAAGGCCTCACTTGCTTCGAAGTTGTCTAAACCAAAGACCATCATTCCAGGGCGTTGAGATTAAAAGTTATGACATCAACATTTTAAACCAGAACATTGGTGCAACAATCTTGAAAGAGGACATCGACATCGCTCATGGGACTGGAGATGGGGGGCAGACCCAACCCCATTCACCCTTTACAAGTCCCAGGGCCTCAAAGAGCATTTCTCACACCAGACAAAGAGCCACACAGAGAGCTGTGTGATCAACAATCAAGGATGATGTAAGTAACTACTAACTAGTATGTGTCACTGTCAGGAAAAAGTAGAGAGCTGTTGGATCAACAATCAAGGATGATGTAAGTAACTAGTATGTGTCACTGTCAGGAGAAAGTAGACAGCTGTGTGATCAACAATCAAGGACGATGTAAGTAACTAGTATGTGTCACTGTCAGGAGAAAGTAGACAGCTGTGTGATCAACAATCAAGGACGATGTAAGCAACTAGTACGTGTCACTGTCAGGAAAAAGCAGAGAGCTGTTTGATCAATAATGCAAAATCTACAAAGTGATTGAACTAAACCAAGTTATAGATAATGTTAATTTATAACCACATTACCTCAAACAAAGATCATTCCTAATACAGATCTCTAAACGCTTGGAAAATCTGACATTACAGTTGTGGGTTGAAAAGAAAACAACAACAGTTCAGACCCAGCATAGCGCTGTGGGTACATTTCTCAACAAATAATGATGCACAAGCACACTTTCACACCCCTAGATATTTACCACACCCTAAGATTAAGATTAAAATTACTCACCTGATATTATTTTGCTGTGGAAAGACAGTTCATCAAAGAAGAAAATAACACTCAAACATCCCCCCCCCCCCCTTAGCCCCTGCATATGCTCCATCAGCTAGCCACATTTTTGTCCAAACTCTCATCACACCCTTCCACCCTCTCAGCATTTCGTGATGACACACCCTCCTGTTTCCCCCCTGCAGTCACACAATTCCCAGAAGTGTCGGTCGCGGCAGATAAATTCTTTCCTGCACCGTCAGTGTCTGGCATGTCGACACTCCCAGTAGCGGCACTTCGTGACGACGACGACATGCCGTCCCCCTTTCCCTGAACGATCACAGCACTCTCAGAGTCAGCAGATGGATGTCCTTCTTTGTGGCTGTCGTCACAGTCTGCAGTGCTACCATCACAAAGACGACATGTCCCCCTTTCCCTGAACGATCACAGCACTCTCAGAGTCAGCAGATGGATGTCCTTCTTTGTGACTGTCGTCACAGTCTGCAGTGCTACCATCACAAAGACGACATGTCCCCCTTTCCCTGAACGATCACAGCACTCTCAGAGTCAGCAGATGGATGTCCTTCTTTGTGGCTGTCGTCACAGTCTGCAGTGCTACCATCACAAAGACGACATGTCCCCCTTTCCCTGAACGATCACAGCACTCTCAGAGTCAGCAGATGGATGTCCTTCTTTGTGGCTGTCGTCACAGTCTGCAGTGCTACCATCACAAAGACGACATGTCCCCCTTTCCCTGAACGATCACAGCACTCTCAGTCAGCAGATGGATGTCCTTCTTTGTGACTGTCGTCACAGTCTGCAGTGCTACCATCACCTGAGGCGTTGGTTCCTGAAACAAATCAAATCAAACTGATATATCTAAAAGACAAAATGGCCAATATGCACCATGATGTGACCATCTAAAGTTAAAATCTCAAGCCTTCAAGTGAGCTAAGTTAGTCCAATTGTGTTGAATTTTTTTGTTTTTTTCCCTATCAAAGCATTCTATTTTGACACTAGTATATTTTACACACTCCAACTGGTTGTTTCTCCTAATCTTTCTTTGTTATTCACTAAGAAACTTACATAGCTCTAAGTTTGTTTATGACCACACTTTTAACTTGTGTGATGCATAGTCTAAGATTCTTAACTATAACACATTGACACAAAACTGGAAATGAAGGGAATAACAATTGAAAACCAGACAATAAATAATTGAATCCACTATTTGTGTCGGCTGAATGCAGTTGGGAGACCAGTGAAAACAAAAATACCGGACACACATGTACCTTACCCATTATGGCCATAAGGCCTGGGAATGCAGAAGAAAACCAACCCACCAGCGTTGGGCGTTATCTGCCTCAGGGCCAGTTGTCTCCACTTGTGCCGCAGCTCTGGGGTTTCGTTGGCCGGGTCCTTCACTCTGCCGTCGGCTATCCCATGAGTCAGCAGGCAGCACATGGCTGCACTCTGCTCTGCGTACTGCTTTCGCTTCTCACTGCAAAGATTGACGGCCATTTAATGTTACTTTCCCATGAGTCAGCAGGCAGCACATGGCAGCACTCTGCTCTGCGTACTGCTTTCGCTTCTCGCTGCAAAGATTGACGGCCATTTCATGTTACTTTCCCATGAGTCAGCAGGCAGCACATGGCAGCACTCTGCTCTGCGTACTGCTTTCGCTTCTCGCTGCAAAGATTGACGGCCATTTCATGTTACTTTCCCATGAGTCAGCAGGCAGCACATGGCAGCACTCTGCTCTGCGTACTGCTTTCGCTTCTCACTGCAAAGATTGACGGCCATTTCATGTTACTTTCCCATGAGTCAGCAGGCAGCACATGGCAGCACTCTGCTCTGCGTACTGCTTTCGCTTCTCGCTGCAAAGATTGACGGCCATTTCATGTTACTTTCCCATGAGTCAGCAGGCAGCACATGGCAGCACTCTGCTCTGCGTACTGCTTTCGCTTCTCGCTGCAAAGATTGACGGCCATTTAATGTTACTTTCCCATGAGTCAGCAGGCAGCACATGGCAGCACTCTGCTCTGCGTACTGCTTTCGCTTCTCGCTGCAAAGATTGACGGCCATTTCATGTTACTTTCCCATGAGTCAGCAGGCAGCACATGGCAGCACTCTGCTCTGCGTACTGCTTTCGCTTCTCACTGCAAAGATTGACGGCCATTTCATGTTACTTTCCCATGAGTCAGCAGGCAGCACATGGCAGCACTCTGCTCTGCGTACTGCTTTCGCTTCTCGCTGCAAAGATTGACGGCCATTTCATGTTACTTTCCCATGAGTCAGCAGGCAGCACATGGCAGCACTCTGCTCTGCGTACTGCTTTCGCTTCTCGCTGCAAAGATTGACGGCCATTTCATGTTACTTTCCCATGAGTCAGCAGGCAGCACATGGCAGCACTCTGCTCTGCGTACTGCTTTCGCTTCTCGCTGCAAAGATTGACGGCCATTTCATGTTACTTTCCCATGAGTCAGCAGGCAGCACATGGCAGCACTCTGCTCTGCGTACTGCTTTCGCTTCTCGCTGCAAAGATTGACGGCCATTTCATGTTACTTTCCCATGAGTCAGCAGGCAGCACATGGCAGCACTCTGCTCTGCGTACTGCTTTCGCTTCTCGCTGCAAAGATTGACGGCCATTTCATGTTACTTTCCCATGAGTCAGCAGGCAGCACATGGCTGCACTCTGCTCTGCGTACTGCTTTCGCTTCTCACTGCAAAGAAAAAAGAAATGACGGCCATTTAATGTTACTTTCCCTTCTCATTGAAAAAGCAAAATTGGCCGGCATCTATCAAAACTTTCATTAAAAATTATTTTTCAGTGATGTACATTCAAGAGTCACTGACATGACTGGTATGATTGTACTTGTGTTTCTTGCTGACAATGAAAACACACACACACACACACACGCGCGCACACACACACGCGCGCACACACACACATACACACACGCGCGCACACACGCGCGCGCACACACACACATACACACACGCGCGCACACACACACATACACACACGCGCGCACACACACACATACAAGCCAGCATTCACCATCATAATAATAAAACGCACTCACACACAAGCATGCATGCGCACACACCAACATAATTATTTCTCACACACATTCACATATAAGCATAGATGCACATGCACACACACTAACATATCCACGCAGACACACATACGTGGGCCAAAGCTTAACGTTTTCATTCTTGAAAAAACCACTGCCCAAATCAAGGTGCCACCAATGTCTTCAACCAGAGTATAAGATCATCATATCTTTTGTTTCTTCATCAATTTCCTTTCCCTCTATCAACCAACCTCTCTCTTGTACTTCTACCTCTCTCTCTCTCTCTCTCACACAGAGGAAAACAAAGACACACACACAACTTGACAGACAGACCGACAGACACACACACACTATCTATTCTAACCTGAAAGGAGTGGTGTACCACTTGCCATCAACTAGAACCCTGGAAGTGAAACTTCTGTCCCCGGGACTTTCATCCTGAAAACGAGAAATGCATTACAACCATGCAAACCTGGCCAGATTGCAGCAAAACAAACAGACAGACAGACGCATGTGTCAACCTCCATCTGCCTGTAGCTCTTCTCCCCCTCCCAGACACAGACCCCAAAACAATACAACTTGCAATAACAATGTAAAACAGCTGCATAGCTGACAACTTTCCAGACTCAAAAAACGGAAATATGGGGGGTAGCGGGGAGTCCGTGCCCACTGAAGCATTCTATTTTTAATATAAAGAAGCAAACTCTTCATCTCCTGACAAGAAAACATTGTCTTACACAAGCCAAATAAACGGCATGTTTACCTCTCCACTGACTGTGCAAGTTTAGCAACAAAGCACTGTATCATGACTACGTCACTGTGACCATTTTCACAACTGAAGACTTCTACTTTCAGTTTCAAGGTACAAGCTTCTCGTGAACAGCGATGTTATTTTAGATCCCTGTAAGAAATGTCCAAGTTGTGTCGACACACAGTGCAGAAAGCGTAACTATCCTCTTCATGGGAAATTGTTCTCTATACCAAGGAACAAACTTCAGTAAGCTGCGTCGGCACACAGTGCAGAAAGCGTAACTATCCTCTTCGATTCTTCGTGGGACACATCGTTGATGGGAAATTGTTCTCTATACCGAGAAACAAACTTCGGTAAACTCGACGCAACTTCGCGGTTTTGTTTGATCAGCAGAGAAACTTACCGCACATGTGCAGATTATGGTTTCCGGGGTAAAAATGTTGGACTGGCATTTGGAATGACTGTGGAGACGGCACGAACATTAACTTCCACATGGACTTGACATTGTTTTCTTTTTTTCCATGCGATTTCAGAATACAGAATTTTATTGTCATAATCGGAAATGGGGAATCGCAGCTGGAAAACTGAACAATTCGGACTGGTTGGCAGCTATGGGGCTGCATTTCCTTACTACAAGTCATTGTGTAATGACAGTACAGCTGTTCACCTACAACTCATTTTCCTTTCTTTAACAATTTTGTTCTTTATGTTTGTGTCTCTTTTTCTTTATTAATCTTTTTAAAGCTAGTTCTTGGCACAGAAATGGTGATAATTTTCACAACTTTTAAAGATATAAGAAATACAGTAGAACCTCATAGACCTTAAAAAACACTTCCAAAATGAGGTCTTAAATGGGAGGGAGTTTGCTAACAGAGGTAATTTTAATATTTACAAAGAAAGGCAATGTCTCGGAGAAGTAGGTCTTAAATGGGAGGGAGTCTTATATGGGGGGGGGGGGGGGGGGGGGGGGGGGGGGGGGGGGGGGGGGGGGGGGGGGGGGGGGGGGGATTATAAGGGAGGTTCCACTAGATGTGACTGATAAAAATGCTAAAATTTAAAAAACTTCCATACCGTTACATAGACAGGGTTTTTGTAGCGACACTTGTAGCACCACTCATGCAGGCTCTGCTTGGGACTCATGGCTGGGCGGTAGCATTTTCTGCACAAAACAATTTGTATTACAAGCATAGAAAGCAACATGAAAACCAAAATCATTGGACACTAACATTTGGAAAGAGACAAACATAATCATGAGAATAGTTTGTTGCACTTTCAGACTGAGGAAGAAAGTTAATTCATTAATTAATACATGTACTAGCTCACTGTTCTCTGTCCCTTAAATTGGTGTCATTTTATTTTAATAAACAGCAACGTCTCACTCACTCTCACACAAAAACTCTTTCTCATTTGTCATATAAGACAACAGATTGATTAATGGCAAACCATGGTGAGCTTTGCGTCTCTTACATCCTTGTATCCCCACTCCCCTATCCCAGTTCAGAAACCCATAGAAGCACACACACTCACAATCTGTTCCTCTCTCATTTATCATATCAGACAGGCAGCTCAATCCAGGGCAAACCATGGTGAGCTTTGCGTCTCTTACATCCTTGTATCCCCACTCCCCTATCCCAGTTCAGAAACCCATAGAAGCACACACACTCACAATCTGTTCCTCTCTCATTTATCATATCAGACAGGCAGCTCAATCCAGGGCAAACCATGGTGAGCTTTGCGTCTCTTACATCCTTGTATCCCCACTCCCCTATCCCAGTTCAGAAACCCATAGAAGCACACACACTCACAATCTGTTCCTCTCTCATTTATCATATCAGACAGGCAGCTCAATCCAGGGCAAACCATGGTGAGCTTTGCGTCTCTTACATCCTTGTATCCCCACTCCCCTATCCCAGTTCAGAAACCCATAGAAGCACACACACTCACAATCTGTTCCTCTCTCATTTATCATATCAGACAGGCAGCTCAATCCAGGGCAAACCATGGTGAGCTTTGTGTCTCTTACATCCTTGTATCCCCACTCCCCTATCCCAGTTCAGAAACCCATAGAAGCACACACACTCACAATCTGTTCCTCTCTCATTTATCATATCAGACAGGCAGCTCAATCCAGGGCAAACCATGGTGAGCTTTGCGTCTCTTACATCCTTGTATTCCTACTCCCTCCCTCCACCAGCGACACCCATAGAAGCACAAACACACTTTCTCTTTCATTCGCTCACTTGTCATAGCGGACAGGCAGTTCAATCAAAGGCAAACCGTCCTGAGCTTTGCGTCTCTTGAAGCTGAAACCACTACCACCATCATCACCGTTAGAGTTTGGCTGCAGTCGTTCCATCTTTTGCTTCCTGTCCTTCACAGCTTGACGATATTCTGCCTGCATGCCCCAGATCTCACTGTGTGAAGAGAGAGAGAGAGAGAGAGAGAGAGAGAGAGAGAGAGAGAGAGAGAGAGAGAGAGAGAGAGAGTTTAAAAAAATGTTTTGTACCATAGTGTTCAAGTGCTTCCACTGTTGGGATGATCCCAGAAGTCTTTTAGTTAGGGTAAGCCAACAACAACATACCATAAATAACGTTATGTGTGTGCACATGCATGTATGAGAACGCTTTGACAGTCTTGAGACAGAGAGACAGGGAGTCAGACAGACTGACAAAGACAGAGAGACACAGAAAGAGACAGACAGAGACAAGGAAAGAGAGAGACAGACAGAGAGAAACTGAACCAACCAGACAGAGAAAGATAGGACAAAAAAGCACACACCATTTGCTTGAAGCTTTCAGGCAAGTCCAATCCTCTGAAAACAACGGTAAAAGGGCCTTAGACTGAAGAGGGACAACACTGAAATGAGTTCCCAACACCACCCAAAAGGCTTAATATAGTGAAAAATCACCTTAAAATGCTATTTAACAGGGAAGATAACACTGAATCAAAAGGCAAAACCTGACAAGAGAAGACAATCTGTCAGAAATTCTTAATCCTCTGACAATTCTCATGCCTGCTTTAAAGCTCCCACACATTCAAATAATTTCACTTTCACAGTCTCATCTA
Organism: Phymorhynchus buccinoides; assembly: GCA_017654935.2. NCBI lineage: Eukaryota > Metazoa > Mollusca > Gastropoda > Neogastropoda > Raphitomidae > Phymorhynchus > Phymorhynchus buccinoides. The sequence goes on along the minus strand of CM065699.1, from coordinate 2,692,731 downwards.
CAAACACAAGGTGTGCAAGGTCTTTTAATGTTCATAAATCTCACCTGAACTCTTCATTGGTTTTTGCGGTGAGAGTGGCCTGCCCTTCAGGGGCGTCCATGTTGTCATGCATCATCTGCAGCACGCAGTACTTGGTGTTGATGTCGTTGTTGTCATACTGAAAGGCCTGCACAATGAACATCACCATGCATCATCTGCAGCACGCAGTACTTGGTGTTGATGTCGTTGTTGTCATACTGAAAGGCCTGCACAATGAACATCACCATGCATCATCTGCAGGACGCAGTACTTGGTGTTGATGTCGTTGTTGTCATACTGAAAGGCCTGGGGAACAAACATTACAACACAAGATATGAATGGTTTGTTATTGCACTATGTGATATCACCATGCATCATCTGCAGGACGCAGTACTTGGTGTTGATGTCGTTGTTGTCATACTGAAAGGCCTGCACAATGAACAAACAGTACAACACAAGATATGAACGGTTTGTTATTGCACTATGTAATATCACCATGCATCGTGTGAAGGACTTGGTGCTGAAATATTCTAAGGCCTGGAAAAAGAAGTATTTGCCTTAAAATCATCCAACAATGTTGTCGACACATCAGACAGACATAAAAGCCAACAACAATGTTGTCGACACATCAGACAGACACAGAAGCCAACAACAATGTTGTCGACACATCAGACAGACATAAAATCCAACAACAATGTTGTCGACACATAAGACAGACATAAAATCCAACAATGTTGTCGACACATAAGACAGACATAAAATCCAACAATGTTGTCGACACATCAGACAGACACAGAAGCCAACAACAATGTTGTCGACACATAAGACAGACATAAAATCCAACAACAATGTTGTCGACACATAAGACAGACATAAAATCCAACAACAATGTTGTCGACACACAAGACAGACATAAAATCCAACAACAATGTTGTCGACACATAAGACAGACATAAAATCCAACAACAATGTTGTCGACACACAAGACAGACATAAAATCCAACAACAATGTTGTCGACACATAAGACAGACATAAAATCCAACAACAATGTTGTCGACACATAAGACAGACATAAAATCCAACAACAATGTTGTCGACACATCAGACAGACATAAAATCCAACAACAATGTTGTCGACACATAAGACAGACATAAAATCCAACAATGTTGTCGACACATCAGACAGACACAGAAGCCAACAACAATGTTGTCGACACATAAGACAGACATAAAATCCAACAACAATGTTGTCGACACATCAGACAGACATAAAATCCAACAACAATGTTGTCGACACATAAGACAGACATAAAATCCAACAACAATGTTGTCGACACATAAGACAGACATAAAATCCAACAACAATGTTGTCGACACATAAGACAGACATAAAATCCAACAACAATGTTGTCGACACATAAGACAGACATAAAATCCAACAACAATGTTGTCGACACATAAGACAGACATAAAATCCAACAACAATGTTGTCGACACATAAGACAGACATAAAATCCAACAATGTTGTCGACACATAAGACAGACATAAAATCCAACAACAATGTTGTCGACACATAAGACAGACATAAAATCCAACAATGTTGTCGACACATAAGACAGACATAAAATCCAACAATGTGGTCGACACATCAGACAGACACAGAAGCCAACAACAATGTTGTTGACACATAAGACAGACATAAAATCCAACAACAATGTTGTCGACACATAAGACAGACATAAAATCCAACAACAATGTTGTCGACACATAAGACAGACATAAAATCCAACAACAATGTTGTCGACACATAAGACAGACATAAAAGCCAACAACAATGTTGTCGACACATCAGACAGACATAAAATCCAACAATGTTGTCGACACATAAGACAGACATAAAATCCAACAACAATGTTGTCGACACATAAGACAGACATAAAATCCAACAACAATGTTGTCGACACATCAGACAGACATAAAATCCAACAACAATGTTGTCGACACATAAGACAGACATAAAAGCCAACAACAATGTTGTCGACACATCAGACAGACATAAAATCCAACAACAATGTTGTCGACACATCAGACAGACATAAAATCCAACAACAATGTTGTCGACACATAAGACAGACATAAAATCCAACAACAATGTTGTCGACACATAAGACAGACATAAAATCCAACAACAATGTTGTCGACACATAAGACAGACATAAAATCCAACAATGTTGTCGACACATAAGACAGACATAAAATCCAACAATGTTGTCGACACATAAGACAGACATAAAATCCAACAATGTTGTCGACACATAAGACAGACATAAAATCCAACAATGTGGTCGACACATCAGACAGACACAGAAGCCAACAACAATGTTGTTGACACATAAGACAGACATAAAATCCAACAACAATGTTGTCGACACATAAGACAGACATAAAATCCAACAACAATGTTGTCGACACATAAGACAGACATAAAAGCCAACAACAATGTTGTCGACACATAAGACAGACATAAAAGCCAACAACAATGTTGTCGACACATCAGACAGACATAAAATCCAACAATGTTGTTGACACATAAGACAGACATAAAATCCAACAACAATGTTGTCGTCACATAAGACAGACATAAAATCCAACAACAATGTTGTCGACACATCAGACAGACATAAAATCCAACAACAATGTTGTCGACACATAAGACAGACATAAAAGCCAACAACAATGTTGTCGACACATCAGACAGACATAAAATCCAACAACAATGTTGTCGACACATCAGACAGACATAAAATCCAACAACAATGTTGTCGACACATAAGACAGACATAAAATCCAACAACAATGTTGTCGACACATCAGACAGACATAAAATCCAACAACAATGTTGTCGACACATCAGACAGACATAAAATCCAACAACAATGTTGTCGACACATAAGACAGACATAAAATCCAACAACAATGTTGTCGACACATAAGACAGACATAAAATCCAACAACAATGTTGTCGACACATAAGACAGACATAAAATCCAACAACAATGTTGTCGACACATAAGACAGACATAAAATCCAACAACAATGTTGTTGACACATAAGACAGACATAAAATCCAACAACAATGTTGTCGACACATAAGACAGACATAAAATCCAACAACAATGTTGTCGACACATCAGACAGACATAAAATCCAACAACAATGTTGTCGACACATGAGACAGACATAAAATCCAACAACAATGTTGTCGACACATGAGACAGACATAAAATCCAACAACAATGTTGTCGACACACAAGACAGACATAAAATCCAACAACAATGTTGTCGACACATCAGACAGACATAAAAGCCAACAACAATGTTGTCGACACATCAGACAGACACAGAAGCCAACAACAATGTTGTCGACACATCAGACAGACATAAAATCCAACAACAATGTTGTCGACACATCAGACAGACATAAAATCCAACAATGTTGTCGACACATAAGACAGACATAAGATCCAACAACAATGTTGTCGACACATCAGACAGACACAGAAGCCAACAACACATCACCTTCTTGGGGCACATGAAGCACCAGCTTGCAAGTTCAGCAAGTTTTGCTGACATCACATTTTCTTTTTTGTTTGACGAAACATGCGACCCTTCTATTAGTTCGAATGATCCGGTAATGCAGTCATGGACAGAAATAAAGTCAAACACTCAAAGACAAAAACATGATCGAGGTAACACATTCAGGGCTCCCAATCGTCCCGCAAAACAAGGGGTCCCAGGGACTCCTTCACTCACAGGATAGAAGGTCCTAGAGGCAGGATAGAGGGTCCCAGTGGCATTGCAAACGCTAAAAAGAATTTTCATAGTGCATCCCTGGGACCCCCTGCACATTCTTTTAGAGGGTCCTTTAGAATTCTAGTGCTTCATAGACCCCCAAATGGGGGTCCCTGGGAGCCCTGACATTGATAACTCACATATCAGAGGTAACGCACTGATAACTCACATATTGGAGGTATGCCCTGATGACGTCATACAAGGGCAACTTGCCCTCTGGGCGGAAAATGGAGCAGTTCCACTCAGCCTGGCGGGCCACCATGACAGACGCCGCCCCCGTCGCTGACCGGAACCGCTCCATGTCTGCGTGCTGCAGGATCTCCTTGGAACCGCCGCTGAAAAGCACACACAGAAAACACGACTGAACAAACTCCTCCTTGGAATCACCGCTGAAAGGTACACACAGAAAACACGACTGAACAAACTCCTCCTTGGAACCACCGCTGAAATGTACACACAGAAAACACGACTGAACAAACTCCTCCTTGGAACCACCGCTGAAAGGACAGAAAACACGACTGAACAAACTCCTCCTTGGAACCACCGCTGAAAGGCACACAGAGAAAACACGACTGAACAAACTCCTCCTTGGAATCACCGCTGAAAGGTACACACAGAAAACACGACTGAACAAACTCCTCCTTGGAACCACCGCTGAAAGGACAGAAAACACGACTGAACAAACTCCAAATTGGAACCACCGCTGAAAGGCACACACAGAAAACACGACTGAACAAACTCCAAATTGGAACCACCGCTGAAAGGACAGAAAACACGACTGAACAAACTCCTCCTTGGAATCACCGCTGAAAGGTACACACAGAAAACACGACTGAACAAACTCCTCCTTGGAACCACCGCTGAAAGGACAGAAAACACGACTGAACAAACTCCTCCTTGGAACCACCGCTGAAATGTACACACAGAAAACACGACTGAACAAACTCCTCATTGGAACCACCGCTGAAAGGCACACACAGAAAACACAACTGAACAAACTCCTCAATAGAACCACCGCTGAAAGGTAGACACAGAAAACACGACTGAACAAACTCCTCATTGGAACCACCGCTAAAAGGACAGAAAACACAGTGTTATTGCAATAGCTTCAATGGTTTTATTCTAATTCTTGAGCACGATATAAAAACACACACACACACACACACACAATAAATTCACTAACTTTGCAATAACCAGACCTGCCAACCTTTGCCTGTTGGCAAAGCAAACAGACCAAAGCGGAATATTTGTAGCAGGAAAGAGGAATGTTTGAGAGCTAAGAGGAATTTTGACGCGGCATCTTACCTTTCGCGCATAAACATAATTTGAAGCAAGCAATTTTCATCCTAGTGAAACTTGTCTTGTTTAAAACTAGTCTTGTCTGGAAGTGTCACAACTATTCATAACACAATAGAAGCTTTTGGTTTGTTCCTCTGTCCTTTTTATTTGGGCAGACCAAGACGGTTGGTGCCATAGATGACATAAGTGATAAGACTTGGAAGGAAGATAATGAATCAATTCAAGTTCATCTTTGTCCTCCTTTCCTTCCGTTGGCTTGAAAAAGTCGGTGACGGTGAAAGACGAAGTCTGGGAGTTTGCAGTTTCGATAAGACGATGAGAAGTAATGTTGTCTTCGATGCCTTGACACCCTCCATAGGGGACTTTTAAGTGTAGTGAGGAGACTTTTAAGTGTAGTGAGCACATCATACAGCTAGCACGATGCACACTTTCTTGATCTCTGAATGCAGATACTTTTCCATGTAATCTTGGCAGAAATATTGGTCTATTCTTTCTTTTCTCCCAAGAGTCTCACACACATTGATGTGTCAATCGCCATCTTGACGGATGTGCGCAAACAGAAACTAGAAAGTCGGCTATATGTACAGCAGCTGTGCTGCTCTGTATATAAGACGGATGAAATTGTGTGTTCAAAAAAACTTTTTTTTAAAGTCTTGAAAGCAGAATTTTATGGACTTGAGCGGAAAGGCGGAAGAAATGTAGTCTGAGCGGAAAGGTTGGCAGGTCTGAATAACTGATAAAGACAAGGCTCTGGTAATAGCTTTGATGGTTTGGTCACACTACATTCACTAACTTTGCAATGACAGGCATGGACAAGGCCTGGGCCTTGATGGTGTGGTTCCAATTCTTGAGCACGATGTAAACACACACACACACACTACATTCACTAACTTTGCAATGACAGGCATGGACAAGGCCTGGGCCTTGATGGTGTGGTTCCAATTCTTGTGCACGATGTAAACACACACACACACACACTACATTCACTAACTTTGCAATGACAGGCATGGACAAGGCCTGGGCCTTGATGGTGTGGTTCCAATTCTTGTGCACGATGTAAACACACACACACACACTACATTCACTAACTTTGCAATGACAGGCATGGACAAGGCCTGGGCCTTGATGGTGTGGTTCCAATTCTTGTGCACGATGTAAACACACACACACACTACATTCACTAACTTTGCAATGACAGGCATGGACAAGGCCTGGGCCTTGATGGTGTGGTTCCAATTCTTGTGCACGATGTAAACACACACACACACACTACATTCACTAACTTTGCAATGACAGGCATGGACAAGGCCTGGGCCTTGATGGTGTGGTTCCAATTCTTGTGCACGATGTAAACACACACACACACACTACATTCACTAACTTTGCAATGACAGGCATGGACAAGGCCTGGGCCTTGATGGTGTGGTTCCAATTCTTGTGCACGATGTAAACACACACACACACTACATTCACTAACTTTGCGATGACTGGAATGGACAAGGCCTGGGTGACCGCCTTGATGGTGTCGTTCCGATTCTTGTGCTGGGGGCGCTCCTCTCTGGTGCGGCCGTGCACAGCAAGGGCAGCCACTCCTGTGCTCTCTATCAGCTTTGCCAGCTTCACCGTCTCCTCAACCTGAGAATAGCATCAATCTGCGTGGTGATATCCACAGAAGACAACCTTCATGCCAGCTTTAACAAATCAAAAGACAGTGGTTGTTTCAAATGGTGAAATGGGAATTTACTACATACCATATTTTAGGCGATACTTTTTTCTTAGACAGAGACCCCTGCGAACTCAGGAACGAAATGCGACTGATAACATAGTAATAATAATAGTACATTTTTAGTAAGAAACAATAATAACAAAATCTGAATTTTGTGTAAAATTTGAGGAGTGCGTCTTATAATCAGGTGCGCCTTGTATCCGTAAAACACAGTAGTTCATTTTTTACTCTTTTCTTCAAAAGTTTTGTAAAGTTCTGAGAGCTTGTTTTTAGCATGATTTTGTTAATGTGCTATATAAACAAAATTATTAGTATTATCATCCCCACAACCACACTTAGTTATTGTGCATAGGGCTAAAAATCCCAAGCAACTGACAAACTGCTCTATAAACTAGAGTGTGAAAGCACTAGATCACCAGCGGTGTGCCACACTTTCTGCTCCAAAGACCGGGCTTGGCCTTTGACCAATGACCATTTTCCAACGTGGCCTAGATATCGAAAGTACCTATGCACATGCAAATTTGAGCATCATTATTGTGATTACATACATGGGACATGCATAGTCAGCCAGTCAGGAACAGACAAACAGCACTGACATCATCACCAGCTTTGCTTGGCGGCTGGTGATCCAGACACCTACCTGTGGGAACACTCTGATCTTGCAGGTGACAGGGATGGACAGGCCTTCCACCAGCGTGGTCAGAATCTGTGCACACACAAACAGGTAGGTGGCAGAGTGGTTCAGACGTTCGCCTAACAATTTCTATGCCTGAATGCAACGTGAGTGACCCAGGTTCGAATTCCCGGCCTCGCGCCCTTTCTTTCTAGTTTGACAGGAAAATCGAACTGAACATGAAGTCCTTCCGATGGAGACTTAAAGCAAATCTGTCCCGTGCGCTTTATGCACGTAAAATTCCCACGGCAGTTGAAAGTCGGCAAGAGCAGAGTGAAATCCTGCTGCCTGGTATGATCAAACTGATAGCTAGTTTTCCCAAGTGTACCCCCACCCTTCCTCACTCACCCTGTCCCCCCCACCCCACTCCAAATAAGGGTAGGTGCTGCAATTGCGGCAACAGCGCTCTCCAGGGGAGAGCAGCACGGATTTCACAGAGATAAGTCTCTGTGACTAGAATCCATACCAGATACAAAAAACCCACCACCACCACATGATTTTCATTTGTAATTGCCTTTGGTATACATTCTATTAAAACAAAGAATGCTGTGAGAGACAGTTAGAGAGAGAGGATGGGGGTGAGGGAGGGGGGAGGAGAGAGAATGGGGAATGTATGTGGGACCGGACTTGGAAAATACACACCTGTTTGATTTTCTCTGGCTGAGTGAGCAGAGCGCATCCCATTCCCCCCTGCAATACACACACCGAACATCTTGAGAACATCTGAGTCAGTGTTCATGAGATAACTTTGACACTTTCAAACTTCATTGCCCCCCAAAAAAAAACCACAACCACCCCCACAAAAACAACAGGTGACAATAAGGTGGTTATCATTATGACAAGTCAACTGCCGTATTTTTCCGACTGTAAGGCGATACTTTCCCCCCCACTGAGACTCCTGCGCTGCATAATGTGACGGATAACATAGTAAGAAGATACAACAAAATCTTATAATAAGGTGCACCTTACAGTACGAAAAATACAGAACAAGAAAAGGAAAATTTTGTAAAAGATTTTAAAACAAAAATCAAACATGTGTAACTTTAAAGTCCATTATCAAAGATTACCCAGGTCAGTAAGCGTTCTGGAGAGACTGAGAGAGAGAGAGAGAGAGAGAGAGAGAGAGAGAGAGAGAGAGAGAGAGAGAGAGGCTGGGCTAAAAATCCATAGCCATTTTGTGCCGATCCTTTGTGGCTCATATGCACATAACTTTCTTTCAACAAAAACAAAAAAAGCAATAAAAAAGCTCAAAACAAGCGACTTCAATGCAACAGCGCACCTTACTTATTATAATGGCCTGAGCGTAGAGCTCTACTTACAATGGAATCTGTAAAGTCAGAACTGAAAGGACTGAAATTTCATTTCAGATGATATTTTGACATAAGAAAAGCTTTGCCACAAGAAAGACTAAATTGGGGCAAAAAACTCCTCAATAATCCAATTTTATGGTGGCACCCGTTTTTGACTTAGATGTTTTCCACTGAAACGTGTTTCCTCAAATATCAGCCCAGGCCACGATAGCCCTCTCGCTGCTAAAAGAAAAAGAAAGAAAAGCCAGCTAAAAACAAACCAACCAAAAAAGCCAGATAATTACATCCACTACAAATCTTTTGCAGTAGTTAAAGTCACACTCCTCAGATCTGACTACTAATAAGTCTATAGCTTTTTTGACCAACCAGGATGTGGGGGGGGGGGGGGGGGGGGGGGGGTGAAGAAGAGGAAGAAAACATGTTAATTTACCTTGACGGAGAATTCTTTGGGACAACCCATGTTGACGTCAATGGCCGACACATCTTTCTCCCTGGAAATAACACACCATTACAATTTATGTTATTGACAATAATCACAAGCTCAGCGACACAGCCTCCTGTTTCAGTTTCCCACCCAGTCATACGCCAAACATGTCTTTGTTCCGCTTCGCCCCCTCCCCTCCCCCTCCCCTCCCCCTCCCCCCCCCCCCCCCCCCAAGAGTTTTCTCCAGTAGATCCAGCAGAAGCACATTTTATTTTTGTCTTGTCCCCCTTTATGGGGACACCGCCCAAGCATTTAGACCTACACTCCCCCCGTGGGGATACCTGGGGGGTCGCTTGTTCAGAGTTCCCCTACCTTCTGGAGGTGCTGTGCTTGTAATTTCCTCAAATCTGTCACTCTATTTTAGCCTGCCTTTTCCCTTTGCTTACTGTCATCTACTATCTTTCTGGTCCATTCTCCTGCCTTTTCTCTTTGCTTATTGTCATCTACTATCTTTCTGGTCCACTCTCCTGCCTTTTCTCTTTGCTTATTGTCATCTACTATCTTTCTGGTCCACTCTCCTGCCTTTTCCCTTTGCTTATTGTCATCTACTATCTTTCTGGTCCATTCTCCTGCCTTTTCTCTTTGCTTATTGTCATCTACTATCTTTCTGGTCCACTCTCCTGCCTTTTCCCTTTGCTTATTGTCATCTACTATCTTTCTGGTCCATTCTCCTGCCTTTTCCCTTTGCTTACTGTCATCTACTATCTTTCTGGTCCATTCTCCTGCCTTTTCCCTTTGCTTACTGTCATCTACTATCTTTCTGGTCCACTCTCCTGCCTTTTCTCTTTGCTTACTGTCATCTACTATCTTTCTGGTCCATTCTCCTGCCTTTTCCCTTTGCTTACTGTCATCTACTATCTTTCTGGTCCACTCTCCTGCCTTTTCTCTTTGCTTATTGTCATCTACTATCTTTCTGGTCCATTCTCCTGCCTTTTCTCTTTGCTTATTGTCATCTACTATCTTTCTGGTCCATTCTCCTGCCTTTTCTCTTTGCTTATTGTCATCTACTATCTTTCTGGTCCATTCTCCTGCCTTTTCTCTTTGCTTACTGTCATCTACTATCTTTCTGGTCCACTCTCCTGCCTTTTCTCTTTGCTTATTGTCATCTACTATCTTTCTGGTCCATTCTCCTGCCTTTTCTCTTTGCTTACTGTCATCTACTATCTTTCTGGTCCATTCTCCTGCCTTTTCTCTTTGCTTATTGTCATCTACTATCTTTCTGGTCCACTCTCCTGCCTTTTCTCTTTGCTTACTGTCATCTACTATCTTTCTGGTCCACTCTCCTGCCTTTTCTCTTTGCTTACTGTCATCTACTATCTTTCTGGTCCACTCTCCTGCCTTTTCTCTTTGCTTACTGTCATCTACTATCTTTCTGGTCCACTCTCCTGCCTTTTCCCTTTGCTTACTGTCATCTACTATCTTTCTGGTCCACTCTCCTGCCTTTTCTCTTTGCTTACTGTCATCTACTATCTTTCTGGTCCACTCTCCTGCCTTTTCCCTTTGCTTACTGTCATCTACTATCTTTCTGGTCCATTCTCCTGCCTTTTCCCTTTGCTTACTGTCATCTACTATCTTTCTGGTCCACTCTCCTGCCTTTTCTCTTTGCTTATTGTCATCTACTATCTTTCTGGTCCATTCTCCTGCCTTTTCTCTTTGCTTATTGTCATCTACTATCTTTCTGGTCCATTCTCCTGCCTTTTCTCTTTGCTTATTGTCATCTACTATCTTTCTGGTCCATTCTCCTGCCTTTTCTCTTTGCTTATTGTCATCTACTATCTTTCTGGTCCATTCTCCTGCCTTTTCTCTTTGCTTACTGTCATCTACTATCTTTCTGGTCCACTCTCCTGCCTTTTCTCTTTGCTTATTGTCATCTACTATCTTTCTGGTCCATTCTCCTGCCTTTTCCCTTTGCTTACTGTCATCTACTATCTTTCTGGTCCACTCTCCTGCCTTTTCTCTTTGCTTACTGTCATCTACTATCTTTCTGGTCCATTCTCCTGCCTTTTCTCTTTGCTTACTGTCATCTACTATCTTTCTGGTCCACTCTCCTGCCTTTTCTCTTTGCTTACTGTCATCTACTATCTTTCTGGTCCACTCTCCTGCCTTTTCTCTTTGCTTACTGTCATCTACTATCTTTCTGGTCCATTCTCCTGCCTTTTCTCTTTGCTTACTGTCATCTACTATCTTTCTGGTCCATTCTCCTGCCTTTTCCCTTTGCTTATTGTCATCTACTATCTTTCTGGTCCACTCTCCTGCCTTTTCCCTTTGCTTATTGTCATCTACTATCTTTCTGGTCCATTCTCCTGCCTTTTCTCTTTGCTTACTGTCATCTACTATCTTTCTGGTCCACTCTCCTGCCTTTTCTCTTTGCTTACTGTCATCTACTATCTTTCTGGTCCATTCTCCTGCCTTTTCTCTTTGCTTACTGTCATCTACTATCTTTCTGGTCCACTCTAATGTCTTTGTTCAAGAAATTCCAAAGATTTTCACCAGCCGAAATCGGACATGCTGAGCCTATTTCTTAGTCAGGCGCATAACGACAGCATGACTCGTCTGCACTCACATGTCAGAAAACTGAGCAATCGACAAAGAAAAAAAAGGAATACTCACACTTTTTTAGCTGCTGCTAAAGCTCTCTTGGCATCCGAGGTCCCCTGTAGAAAATGTTAATATAAAATAACGATGTTTTAAAGAAAAGGGATAATTCAGAGTACTTTGTACAATCAATTTATAAGCAAAATCCTAAATTATTAAAGCAAAAAACAGTTCATGATATTAAACAATGTTCAATAGCTCAAAGGATGGAAAGCGAGAGGGATGCAGGGGTAGAGACAGAGTCAATGAGAGACAGAAACTAAAGAGAGAGAAAAGAGAAACACTAAAAAACAGTATTTGACGAGAGAGAGAGAGAGAGAGAGAGAGAGAGAGAGAGAGAGAGAGAGAGAGAGAGAGAGAGAGAGAGAGAGAGAGAGAGAGAGAGAGAGAGAGAGAGAGAGAGAGACAGACAGAGAGAGACAAACAGATAGACAGAGAGAAGAAAAATATAGATGAGAGAGAGAGAGAGAGAAAAACAGAGAAAGAGCAGACAGCCAGGCACGCACCAGTTGAAATACCAGACGGTCCTTTTCCTGAGGACATGTCCTGAACACCACTGTACCATCAGCCATGGCGTAATCTGTCGCTACCAGATTCAGAGACAGAGAGAGAGAGAGAGAGAGAGAGAGAGAGAGAGAGAGAGAGAGAGAGAGAGAGAGAGAGAGAGAGAGAGAGAGAGAGAGAGAGAGAGAGAGAGAGAGAGAGAGAGAGAGAGAGAGAGAGAGAGAGAGAGAGAGAGAGAGAAAGAGCAGACAGCCAGGCACGCACCAGTTGAAATACCAGACGGTCCTTTTCCTGAGGACATGTCCTGAACACCACTGTACCATCAGGCATGGCGTAATCTGTCGTTCCCAGATTCAGATACAAGAGAGAGAGAGAGACAGAGAAAGAGCAGATAGCCAGGCACGCACCAGTTGAAACACCAGACGGTCCTTTTCCTGAGGACATGTCCTGAACACCACTGTACCATCAGGCATGGCGTAATCTGTCGTTCCCAGAATGGCTGGTGTAGAAAACACAGTTATAGTCAAGTCAACATTTTATTTCCAGATGGAACATTGAATAAGCAAATAATATACTTTTTTTTAAACATTTTTCATTATATAAATAATGTATAAAAACAATCCATTAAGACACAAAGTAATTATGGAAAGTCAAATGTTCTACTATATTTTACCATTTATCAAATGCACCATGTGGTGGATGTATTTTTATTTGTTGTTAAAGCTCTTTCCCCACATGCCATTTTTCCGCCAAAAGTTTTCCATTAACCTGGATACAGAAAATTGCTTGTGGCTTTCCTTTCAATGACCTGCTGTTAATTGCTTCAGTATTAATATATAGTAAGTTTTTCATTGACTTGCAGCTAAATGATTCATTTGTGCTGAGCCCTCGTCTGATTTTTATGCAAATTCAAGCAGGGGCTAAAATAAAAACAAAATGTTACATTGAGACATGAGTAAAAGTGAAGTAATGCCTATATTATTCAAATTCACAATGCCAAAGCCACTCACCATTTTCAGTTCTTGTTGTATTCAGTATTTTTCTGTCAATGATTTCCTGAAAAAGAGAAAACATAGAAAGGATGCTTAACGCCCACAAACCTTTCAAAGCCAAATCTTCCTGTGGTACAGCAGGAAAGGAAAAATATGAACCATTGGAGACAATGAAAAAAAATGAAAATATTATAATGTATGCATTGGGAAAATGTTGATAATGTTTTGGATTTCTTAGAAGCTCTCTTTCTTCAGTTCATAAAAGGTCTGCGCTACATTTGAGTGAAACTGAAAGAAATCTAAAGTTATAACTTATTAGCAACAGCCCCTCCCCCCTCCTCCTACCTAATCATATCACGCAGGGCTGGCCAAAACTACTATTCTGGTAGCCATTAGCTAGCATCAAAACCTGTGGGCGAGAAGATTTCAAGTCACTAGCCCGATGGGCCACTGTAAATTTCAGTACTGCACGGCCCTGTTTCTTTACTACTGAGTCTCCCCACACCATCTCTTCCTTCCAACCCACTATCAAATCAAGCTTAGCTGTCTGCTAAGATAACAATATGCCAGCACTGGTATTGAAAAGAAAGGAAAGGCAACCTCCTCCCCTTCTCTCTCTCCCTCACCTCTCTCCCCATATCATTTAAATTTTTCTCTTTACACAGTTTACTTCTCACCTTTCTTTCCCACTTTTCTTTCTTTCTCTTCTTTTCCTCTCTCTCCTTCCCTCTACCCTGTATGTATGTGTGTGTGTGTGTGTGTGTGTGTGTGTGCGTGTGCGCGTGCGTGCATGCATGTGTGTGTCACTGTGTGCGTGAGTCAGTGTTTTCAGGGATTTTTTTTGTTTTCTTAGGACTAGAGAAAACGTGTTCGGGCGAGTAAAAAATTTCAGTTACTCACCCGGAAGGCGAGTGAAATTGTTAATGTTTGGCCAGCCCTGATACTGTACATATGTACGGCTAACATTTGACATTGATCAACACACACTGACAATAGCTTCAGGTAATCTCACCTCTCAGTAGACAAGGTCCGCCCCATGGTCCAGTGAAATATGGTAGTTTTATCAGTAATCTCAGTAAACAAGGTCCGCCCCATAGTCCAGTGAAATACGGTAGTTTTGTTGGTAATCTCAGTAGACAAGGTCCGCCCCATAGTCCAGTGAAATACAGTAGTTTTGTCGGTAATCTCAGTAGACAAGGTCCGCCCCATAGTCCAGTGAAATACAGTAGTTTTGTCGGTAATCTCAGTAGACAAGGTCCGCCCCATAGTCCAGTGAAATACAGTAGTTTTGTCGGTAATCTCAGTAGACAAGGTCCGCCCCATAGTCCAGTGAAATACAGTAGTTTTGTCGGTAATCTCAGTAGACAAGGTCCGCCCCATAGTCCAGTGAAATACAGTAGTTTTGTTGGTAATCTCACCTCGCAGTAGACAAGGTCCGCCCCATAGTCCAGTGAAAGCAACCTCATTGGCAAGGTGCCAACACGCACCATGGGCGCCAGAATTCTCTTGTCTTTGTAGCCGGTAGACATCTTCAGGCACTGTCGGTGTGAAACAATGTATTAAAAAAACTATTAAAATCAAAAACAAAACAAAAAAGTTAGGTCCTACAGGTCTACCTACCCTATTTTTGGGGACCATGTTACCTCAACCACAACTTTTTTTTGGGGGGTGGGGCCTGATTGGTATCATAATCAACATTGGTGGAGGGGAGTTAACTAGAAAGAGAGTATTCCCCCTTTGTTTAATTTTATAGATAATTTATACCAGTCTTTCTATTGCTGCCCATGTGGCGGGGTAATTAAAAATGGTCACACACGTAAATGTTCTCATCCCTAGCTGATGCATTTTGTACCATAGTGTTCAAGTGCTTCGGCTGTTGGGATGATCCCTGGAGTCTTTTAGCTAACTAGGGTACGCCAACAACAACACAACGGTATCAGGTGACTTTGCCCCAAGTAAGTTCGCCCCGGAATAGTGAGTTCACCCCAGAGTATCAGGTGAGTTCGCTCCGGAATAGTGAGTTCGCCCCAGAGTATCAGGTGAGTTCGCCCCGGAATAGTGAGTTTGCCCCAACATAGCACAGTGACTTCGTCCCAAGTATCTGTATCATACCTGATCACTGATGTTGCTTGCTCAGACATTGAGAAGAAAAGGAAGAGAAAGAGTGAGTTCGCCCTAACATAGCACAGTGACTTCGTCCCAAGTATCTGTATCATACCTGATCACTGATGTTGCTTGCTCAGACATTAAGAAGAAAAGGAAGAGATAGAGTGAGTTTGCAGACTCTTATCTGAATGCTTGGTTGTTGGCTACCAGTCGCGAAGCGAGACTGGTATTGGGTTTTTTGTTTTTAAGTGTGTGTGTGTGTGTGTTCTTTTCCTTGCTTTTTTATGGATTGCGTACGAGTTGCAATTTGTTTTTCTGCATAATTAGTTTTGGCATATTAACTATTTTTTATGTGCACTAGTCACTAGGAAGTTGAAGTTGAACTTGAGACGTGATTGAGGCATCAATTGATGCCTGTTCACCAAGGAAGGAAGGGGCGAGCCCATTCTGTGGTGAATTCACTTCGGGGCGAACTCACCATTCCGGGGCGAACTAACCTGGGGCGAACTAACTCTGGGGCGAACTCACTGGCATTCCAACACAACATATATATAAATACTGAAAATAGTGATTGTGAATGTCTTGAATTGTTTAACAATCAAATAATTCAACAGAAATAATAATAATGTATAATTTCACAAGGAAAAGCCCCGAATGCTAAAAAAAATGGGGGGGGAAACAGGCCTCAAAATACTGCAAAACAGTACTATAGTATAAATCAAGTTTTTGGCTGATTTCAGTCAGTTTCTGAAGACAAGTGCACAATTTATGCATTTCCATAATTAAAAAGCGTAGCCATAGCCTGTGAAAGGGGGCGGGGTGCCAGTAATACAATATCAGTGTCTGCAAAGATGTCTCTTTCAAGATGAATATATGAGGCAATGTCAAAAGGTGCTTTCCAAGCAAGTGAAAAATAAAATGTCATTGTCAGCCATTCTTTTGACCTTTTCTGTTTCTTTTCAACTCCAATAAAATGACTTTGTGTGAATTTATGGATAAATTAGCTTAGATTATGATTTATCACAATTTTAAATTGGCTTCAGGAGGCATGTTACTTGTGACACGTGACAACATAAAGTACTATGCTGTGTGAAGAGTAAAGCAAAGATCATCTTCATAAAGCAGAAATAAATAAAGTCACATTGCTAGAATAATCTGGTATAATTGTTTTTGACACTTTAGTAATAACACATGTGTTATGCTTAATTTTGTATCATCACCTACACATACGTCGTCGCCTCACTCGCACACAATTGCCTATCATAAAAGAAAATCTCAGAAACAGCAAACAAATGTTTATTTCTTCAAAGAAACATTCCATGTGTATATTGTAAAGTAATGATAAAAAAATTCAAGCCACATGAATAAGAGAGTAGAACTTTATTTATGTTACTTGCTACACAAATCCATGTGACGACAAATTGAAGTGTTGTCACAGGTAGCAAGTAACATGTGATTGAAGTCATTAAGTCTCATAAACCAACAGAAAAGAAAGTACTTTTTCAAGAAATATTGCTTCAGTATTACTGAAACAGCCAAAGTGTTGTGAAGTAAACTTGTAATGTGCCTAATTTCAACTTAAAATCATAACTCATGAGTTACTTGTGACATGTGACACCACAAGATCTCCCGTCACAGGGGGTCTCTTACCCTACAACATCATTTTGGCACCCACTAGCAGAAGAGTAGATCAAAATAAAGAAGTTTTGTGCCAAGCTGTCAATATTTCCATCCAAATTATTGCTTCAATCGAATTGATATAAAAATGAACTATGGTTTGTGTGTTACTTGCTACAAGATTATGTTACTTGTGACATAAATTCCTCCGTGACAACAAAAATTTATGAGCCTTCTCTTCGCTCTTTCGATGTTGAAAAGAGTGGAAAAGCTATTGAGCATTGCACAGTGAGTCGAAGGTTTACAGAAACTGGGGGTTCCGTTCTTGTTGACTGAATTTTTTAATTGTAATAAGCATTGAAAGCTCATAAGTGTTACTTGTGACGTTGTGACGACAATCCGTAAATGATGTAATTTTGCTAACTATTACCACAAAAAAACTATTGTACTAATAGGTGTTAAAAAGAGCAACTTCCAATGGATCTATAACCTTCATTTTAGACTTGTTCCATATTTTTGTTAGTCAAGGTAAACAGTTATCTGCTAGCTCTCAATGTGACGACAATTGTAGCAAGTAACATACCGACTTTGAGGTCATATTACCATAAAGATACACATGAACATTTTATTTTGAACATTATTATAGTTGCAAAGATTACAGAAGAACATAATACAACTGAAAATGGGTTTGCTATTTGCATCTATTTGGAACCACAAGCCCTCCAAGTGGTGCACTGTTCACCACAGTCAAAATGCACGCCGATTTCGGCCATCTAGTGCCGGTATTTTCGCTAATAGTTTTTTTAAATTTGATGTCTTCAATAGCTTTTACTGTTTAATAAACATTTTTAATGTTTCTACAACACAGACAGACTAATCACTGAGATCATAAGCATCATGAAATTAAGTTATGGACAATTTTGTGAGGTAGGGGTGGGGCATGGCACCTTTTGACATTGCCTCATATATAAAAAGAACAATAGTGAATAGTCTACTTACAACAAATTAAAAACAATTATTTTGAAACTTGAAACTTTCACTCTTTGTCTTTGCCAAGCACCATTGTCAGCAGAATACCACTCAACAGTTTCAAATTATATAGGTCAGGTCAGGTCAGATTTTCAGGGCAGCCAGGCCTCGCGGCCTCTTGATGTGCCCTATCTTTTGATTGTTTGTTATTGTGGTTTTGTTCATCAATCAGATTGACATAGCTGTGGCGCTTTTTGAACTATCATTGTCGTCTTAATCATAACTGTATTTAAAAACATTAATTTTGGGGTCACTATCTAGGAGGTTTTTGAAATGGTTAGTGTTGGAAGCAAGTTTAGTTTGTGCAGGGAGATTGTTCCAGTGCTGTGTGACTATTAGAAAAGAAGTTTTTCCTCATATTAGTTCTACTGTATTGGGTTAGTATTTTTAGATCACTGTTACGGGTTCTCAAATCGTTAGACAATTGAAACAAATGCTTGTTAGTTTTGTCAGGGTTATTAAAATTTTTGGTAAAGGTCAAGATGTGCCACCCCCCCTACCTATCTCGGTGAATTCTATTTTTCCGTTATTGCCTTTCTTACCATACATAAAGCTGTATTTTAGGCACATTTTTAGCTAATAACCTTTTTGGAATACTAACCCTAACCCTAGCCCTAACCCTAACCCCCACTCTATAAGACGGAAAAACGCAACGAACCACAACTGTGACAAATCGCGGTGTACTGCAGTACATAGTGGGGGGTAGGGTTAGGTTTAGGGCTAGGGTTAGGGTTAGTATTCCAAAAAGGTTATTAGCTGAAAATGTTCCTAAAATACAGCTTTATGTATGGTAAGAAAGGCAAAAACGGAAACATATAATTAACCAAGAAATGCAGGCGGGGTGGCACATCTTTACCTTTGCCAAAATTTTATATACATTTATCAAATCTCCCCTTAATGAAGTTAATCTTCTAAATTTTAAGGATGGTAAACTTAACTTATGAAGTCTGTCCCCGTATTCCAATTTTTTTTTAATTGATTTTATTAATTTGGTTGCTCGCCTTTGTACCCTTTCAATTTGTGTAGATTGTCTTTTAAGAAAAGGGTTCCAAATTAGATTTCCATACTCAAGATGAGGTCTTACTAAGCTTAAAAAAAGCTTAAAGCTTACTATTATACTAAGCTTAAAAAAACCTTCTGTATTTAATTCCATAAAACTTCTAATTAAACCCAATATTCTATTGGCCTTGTTTACTGCTGTTGTAATGTGTTTATCAAATTTGAGTTTAGAATCAAATATGACTCCTAAGTCTTTTTCATCTGAACAGGTTTCCAAAACATATAACTTGAATAAATAATGAGAAACAAGAAAATGCATTCAAAATGTTTTAATGTCCCCAAAAAGACCGTTTTGACGATTTGAGCCCACGGGCCACGCTACGTAACGTTACTCGTTAGCCCTTGTGGAACGGCCCACAGATCTGACAAACTGTAGATCTAACAAACTTACAACAACAAAAAATGCTTACAAACTAAACTTTCAGCAGGACCACAAAAAAGACCGTGCGCTGGTGATATCTTCAACTTCAAGCTCAAAGTGGTTAAGAAGAAAAAGACTCCAAATATCAAATGAAAGGACCAGTGATAATCAAAGCAAGTATTTCAGGAAAAAAGCTTGGCGAGCAGGCGCTTCAAACGCCTTGCTGTTACCAAAGACTGTACCCTTTTAGAATATCTTTGCTGTTACTCCACATTCCCAAAACCTCGTGGACCAAACGAATGACATACCTTTTTAGTGAATTCTCCACAAACACCAAAGCTGTTGATTTAATTTAAGTTCATATTTACTTAAGATATAAAAACTATTACTTGAAAAACATATAGAGGTTACATATAAATACTTTCACACAAAAAGTCCATTCTAAAACATTCTAAAGACCTTCAACTTTTACATGTTTTGTGTTTTTAGATAGGCCTAGTTTGATTTGCGGAAGTTCAAATCATCAAATGGTTCTAAAAACGAACTTCCGTTTCAGCCGACACGAGTTTGGCGGCGAAGAAAACCGAGTTCTTTAATTTATTTTGATCCTTAGAAGCTCTTGTAGCCTAACAGCAAGGTAAATGATGACCTTGTAACAGTGTTCTTCCGTGTTCTATGGAAGCGAAGACTCTCTCTCTCTCTCTCTCTCTCTCTCTCTCTCTCTCTCTCTCTCTCTCTCTCTCTCTCTCTCTCTCTCTCGAGTTCTTTTTTCATAGACTGATAGAGCAACCACCATCATCTTTTTTATGTCTGTGCGTCTCTAGTCTCTCTCTTTTTCTTGCATATAGCATCCTCCATCAACAATTTGACGGCATGACGCTTTGTATGGTAGGGCTAGGGGGGTACCGATCAGTGGAACCTGGCTGGCAGGGCCAAGCTTTCTGTTTACACTTTCTGTGTAATAGTCGAAAGGGCCACTTTTGTGGCAATTTATCGACGAAAAACTAGGGGAGAGCACCTATTCCCTAGTAATCTCATCTTTTTATTCTTATTATTTTCTTTTTTTGTTCTTGATCTTTCCTTCTTGTTCCTGATCTTTCTTTCTTCTTGATTCTTCCTTCCTCTTGTTTTCCTTTCTTGATCTTTCATTCCCCATTCTTTTTTCTCTTGGTCTTTTTCTGTCTTCCTCCTTCTTCAGGCATTTCCGTATATCTTGTTGAGCACTCTGTCGATGGGCCCCATCATGGGGTGGTGGTGGAGGAAAATGTTTTCTTCTTTTCTGCTACCCGGTTACTTCTTTATTTCTGAACTCACATATTTCCGTAGATCCTCAAGTTATACAGCGACAGAATAGTCAGCAGTGACTGGTCGCAATACTGAAGGAAGGAAGGAAGAGGCTCCAAAATTTAAACAGATTTATGCGGGATACTTGCTGTCCAGATGATCTCTGATTCTCTCTCTCTCTCTCTCTCTCTCTCTCTCTCTCTCTCTCTCTCTCTCTCTCTCTCTCTCTCTCTCTCTCTCTCTCTCTCTCTCTTCTTCTGTGGTGGCAACCAGCTTCTGTTTATAGTAGTAGTAGTATATCATATGTACGCACTTTGGGGTGTGACCAATGAGGTAAAACTAAAAGGAAAAGAAGTAGATATTTAATATGTAGCAAAAGTTTGTAGGAATGCCGATGTGCCAGGCTAAATTCAGTCATTGTTCCCACATACCGTTAGTCCCACACGCACAAGTTTAGCAGTAATACTAATAGCGCCTGTCACACATCACGTGCCATCAGGGAATGGAACATCCTGCGACAGATCAACAGTCAGTTATAGTTCTTTTAGCTGTCAGCTCTTCTGTCTTATCTCTTCTCAGGCCTTGAGCCTCTCTTCCAGCAAAAGTGGTCTAGAACCTCCCCGGTTCCGTGGCAAAGTAATCAAAGTGTTGATTGTGGCCACGCACAGCCAAGAAGAAGATCACTGAATCCACATACCGCTGGTCCCACAAATAATGATCATTTTATTATGATGTAAATTTGAATGGTAAAAATCCAATACCATTACAGTACACCCCGCTTATAGTTATAGTAAAGTCCAGGGGAGCAAGGATTTTCCTTTACTATAACAGGTTTTTCTTATAAACGATGTTCGGATATAATACTAATAGTAAAGTTTTGATATTTTTTATCTTATCCGAGGACGTTTTTCAAAGTCAAAGCTAACGTAAAATACTGAATATAAACCCATCCCACTCCTTCCTCGTATGGTTTGAGGTCCAAAAAAGGTGATTGGGTTTATACATGGTATATTTCCTTGTGCACAAAACAAAACTAGCTGTAAAAGCATATAGTGTACAACCTCTAACTTCCAGAATGGCCTTTGAATCTATTCATGCATGCACACACACGTGCGTGCGCACACACGCACACACCGTGACCGGACAGTTTGCCTGCGGACATTTCGCCTACAGACACTTCGCCTAAGGACATTATGCCTATGGTCACCATGCTCACCGGACATTTTGCCTACTGGACACTGCCTACAGACATTATGCAATAGATTATCATGCCTGCAATAAATGATCGCATTTTCATGATGCTATTTTTTTTTTTTTCCCGATTCATTTTTTTCAACTAAGTAAATAGTAATGAGGGGAAAGAAACATGTTTTTGAGTGCCTTTCAATTTCGTTGATGAAGGTGGGTAGAGGGAGTACACGAGTAGTGAGACTGTGACGTATACATTGATGACGTATTTACAAAGGTTATGAAGAGGACAAATTTTTATTGTAACCGAGGAGGAACCACAAATGACTTTACTATGGAGGTGTGTTTAAAAAAAATTATAACCCAGTTGCTACTATGGGTGGGTGGAGGGAGTGGTGAGACTGACGCATACATTGGTGACTATTTACAAAGGTCACGAAGAGGACTATTTTTTCTATTGTAACCGAGGAGCCAGTCCTGTGGGGAACCAAAAGTGAGTTTACTATAGCATTTTTAAAAATTATAACCGAGTTGCTACTATCCGAGGACTATTTAGTAATAAAACAGTAGACCTTTGGCCGGGAACCAGTGCTTTCCTTTACTGTAACCGAAATTGCTTATAACCGAGTTTACTATAAATGGGGAGTACTGTACATATCAATATTCTCTCTCTCTCTGTTTTCATGCGCATGCACACACACTCTGTCGACAATTGACATAGGTAGAACAACAAGGCTATACATCAAATTGTTGTTATGCTATCATAGTGTTGGGGCCCGATTAGCGGGACCTGGCTGGCTGGGTCATTCTCTCGCATGGCGCGGCATCGCGTTAGGGGCCGATTAGCGGAACCTAGCTGGCTGGGCCAGGCTTTCTGTCCTCTTCTTCTACTGTCAATTTTTTGTTCTTCTCAGTAGTACCTCAGTGTGCATTTCCGCAGAATCCCCTAAAGTTACAGCGACAGAATAGTCAGAAGTGACTGTGGTTGCTCTACAGGAAAGAGCCGCCTTGTTCTACCTATGTCAATTGGTCAAATGGTCTGACGTAGCCTTAAGCCAAGGCGACTGTGGAATCTTAAGTCATTGTTATTACTGATAATATATTTGTTTGTTCTATCGGATGGAGACACTACAGGGATTTTGCACCCTGCTGCACCAGGCAGAGCAAAGTTCTAACAGCAGCAGTGAAGGCCTGAGGCCCAGGTCATAGGTCATAGATGATAGAGAGAGAGTGAGACCGGGTTCTGAACAAAATTGTGTTCCTCCCTCAACTCAACTCAACTCAACTCAACTCAACTCAACTCAACTCAACTCAACTCAACTCAACTTTTATTTTGTCCTCATAAAAACAAGGATAATTAAATATACACACAAGGAACCAAACAATTTATAAAAGAACAAATTGTAATTGCATGCTTTAAAGCTAATAAAGTATTCTTTTACACTTCACACGCCCCACTCACTTTTAACAACTGTACGCCCGCTTACGTGCTCACTTTCATAAACCCTCCACCCTTCCCACCAACATCTCATCACAGGACTTTGGCAAATGTTCTGTCGAAATTGACCGCTGGTGGACTTTATCCTGATGATTTCTGCTTCAGCCAGGACATTTTGTCCAATTGATTTTCTTTTGTAACAGTTTGTTTGAGGACAGTGTTCTCGGTGCATCTCTGTCAGGTGTTATCATAATTGCGTCGTATTTCAGATGGAGACGGAGGGGTTTCGCGACCTGCTCCAGCAGGCGGAGCAGCTGACGGCGGACATGGACAGCGGCACAGACCTGCCTCACGTGGAGCGCAACCTGGCACAGATCCTGGAGGCAGGTCAGCGCCTCATCACACGGCGGGCACCAGCCTCCCAGGACACCAGCGACGTCAAGGCGTGAGTTAGTCCACCGTATTTCAGGCCAGTGCTCCACAAAATGCAGCCAGGTTTTATCTGATTGCAGTTTTTAAAAAAAATGTTCATAATGTTTAAAGACAGACCCCTTAAAATATATCCCGGTGACCCTCTAGGAATCGAGGGGCGTATTTCGTGCGCTGATTCTGTCCCCTGATTTTGAAGATATAATTTTTTATCGCTGTTGAACTTTTAAAGTCATAGTTTAACAAACGTATGTCTCATGCCTGCTGTATCCCCTGAAGTCGGAGTGTGGCTGCCCATGTGGCGGGGTAATAAATTAAAAAAACGGTCACACACGTAATGTTCTCATCCCTAGCTGATGCACTTGTACCATAGTGTTCAAATGCTTCGGCTGTTGGGATGATCCCTGGAGTCTTTTAGCCAGGGTAAGCCAACAAACAACAACATGCCTGCTGTGGCTCAATTATCCTGAAGCCAGCAGAAAGAGCGGGTGTGTAGTTGATCCCTTGGATCAGATGTTACCATTTAATTCCCTGCCAGGCACAGTGGTTACATGCTGGAACTTGGAAGGAGACTTTTGTGTGCGAGTGTACATGCATTTGCTTCATGGGGTGAGTTACTGCTGTAGCAAACGTAGGGCTGACAGTCTAGAAAAGACATGGATCTACAGATCTTGGAATCACAAACTGACAAAGTAATACGCACTGAGCTTTAAAAAAAGAGATTTTTTTAAAGCTTAGTGAGCAACCTGAAAGGTTTTTCTACTGTACCTGTAAAATCCAGTCATTGATATCATATCATTTACAATTTGTAATCTTTACAATATGTCCATTCTGTGGGCAGGTTAACAGAGGTATACACTTACACAGTGCCTGAAATTATGGAGATGTTGGATGAATTTAAAGCCTTTTCTACCTTTGAACCCTGTCATTATATATTTATATACATGTATCATTAACAGGTCCATTCTGCTGGGAGGTAAGGGCTACGCGGTTCCCCAAATCACAGAGAGGTTGGACGGACTGAAAGCCACCTCTACCTTTGAACCACTGGAGCCTGTCAGAGACACTGACATTCAGGTAGGACTCCAATGTTTTAGTCATTAGTGCTTACAGAGTCAGACAAAGTGTTTAGTGTTTTAACTGTGCATTGCTGTTCAAAATGCTACCACCAGTTTTCACTGACGTCCAAGAAGGACTCCAATGTTTTAGTCATTAGTGCTTACAGAGTCAGACAAAGTGTTTGTTTAGTGTTTTAACTTTGCATTATTGTTCAAAATGCTACCACCAGTTTTCACTGACATCCAGGTAGGACTCCAATGTTTTAGTCATTAGTGCTTACAGAGTCAGACAATGTGTTTGTTTAGTGTTTTAACTGTGCATTGCTGTTCAAAATGCTGCCACCAGTTTTCACTGACATCCAGGTAGGACTCCAATGTTTTAGTCATTAGTGTTTACAGTCAGACAATGTGTTTGTTTAGTGTTTTAACTTTGCATTATTGTTCAAAATGCTGCCACCAGTTTTCACTGACATCCAGGTAGGACTCCAATGTTTTAGTCATTAGTGCTTACAGAGTCAGACAATGTGTTTGTTTAGTGTTTTAACTTTGCATTATTGTTCAAAATGCTGCCACCAGTTTTCACTGACATCCAGGTAGGACTCCAATGTTTTAGTCATTAGTGCTTACAGAGTCAGACAATGTGTTTGTTTAGTGTTTTAACTGTGCATTGCTTTTCAAAATGCTACCACCAGTTTTCACTGACATTCAGGTAGGACTCCAATGTTTTAGTCATTAGTGCTTACAGAGTCAGACAATGTGTTTGTTTAGTGTTTTAACTGTGCATTGCTGTTCAAAATGCTACCACCAGTTTTCACGGTTTGTCCCTTTTGTGCTCGTGTTTTAAATTAAAATTGGATTTTGGAGATAACAGGAATAAACATTCAGATTTTTGTTCACACACACTCATGCATGCAGGAATGTAGGCACAAACACATGTCCATGCACGAGTGCGCACACACACTCACACACACAAAGAAAGAAAAGCGTGCACATAGTCATACACAAACACACTCACAGATCAGATGACAGGCAAATATAAATTTAAAAAAAATAAAAATTAGAAACTTAAAGTTTAACACAAAGCACACCAAATTCCTGACAGTTTTGTTTGTGTCTTTGCAGGGATTTCTAAAGAACGAGAGGGAAAATGCTCTGCTGTCAGTCATCGAACAAACGCGCAAACATGTATGTATGCTTTCCTGGGTTTTTGTTCTTTAAAAAAAACCCCATTCAGATGACTTGTTCTCTTTTATATAACTATATAATTATTTCGCTACCATTGTGTGTTGCACTGTTCTTATGTTAGGAGAATGTACATGATCATAGCAAATATGTGCATGCTTTTAGAACTGCAAAAGATTTAGTATGTTTGATAGATTTTAATGGGAAAATACAGTATCTTCATACATTTACTCATTGTTTAATTGGGTGGGTGGTGGTGGAGGTGAGCTTTTGTTCAAATAGTCCCCCTCATTCTGGAAGTTTTGTGCTTGTAGCTTCTCCTACCTAATCTGTCACTCTCTTTGACTGCCTTTTCCCTTTGTTTACTGTTATTTACTATCTTTCTGCCTTTGTTATAGAAACTCTTACAAAGATTTTCTGCAGCCGAAGTTGGACATGCTGGGCCTAACTATTTCTTAGTTATGGTGCATAACGGCAGCATGACGCATCTGCGCTCATATGACCGGAGACTGTCTGAGCGATCGACAAGGAAGAATAAGAAGAACTGAGGCATTGAAAATAAAATTTAAAAAATAAGAGTGAGACGTAAGCAGCCATGTGCACTGTGTGCTGGCAGACGTTTGCTGAGGTGGAGCGACACCAGTGGGAGAGCATGCAGAACGAGTGGGAGAGAGAGAAACACAAGATCCTCAACACACTGCTGGGGTCAGGGTCAGACACCTTTGAGTTTCAGCAGGAAACAGAGGTATGTTGTTCCATCTAGCATTGTATCTAGCATTGTATTGAATAGTGCTCTACTGCACTGTGTGTGAGTGGGAGAGAGAGAAACACAAGTTCCTCTACACATTGCTGGGGTCTGGGTCAGACACCTTTGAGTTTCAGCAGGAAACAGAGGTATGTTATTCCATCTAGCATTGTATTGTATAGTGCTCTACTGCACTGTGTGTGAGTGGGAGAGAGAGAAGCACAGGATCCTCAACACACTGCTGGGCTCGGGGTCCTTAGTTTCAGCAGTAAACAGAGGTATGTTGTTCCATCTAGCATTGTATTGAATAGTGCTCTACTGCACTGTGTGTGAGTAGGAGAGAAACACAAGATCCTCAACACTGCTGGGCTCGGGGTCCTTTGAGTTTCAGAGGAAACAGAGGTATGTTGTTCCATCTAGCATTGTATTGTATAGTGCTCTACTGCACTGTGTGTGAGTGGGAGAGAGAGAAACACAGGATCCTCAACGCACTGCTGGGCTCGGGGTCCTTTGAGTTTCAGAGGAAACAGAGGTATGCATTACACGCACTCGCACATATGCAAACTCCTAAACACACTTTTGAGGTTGTGTTGTGACACCTTGAAAATGTATTTACTTTAGATTAGGTATCATTAGATTTTTGCAAACACTGAAAATTGCAAAAGAGGGATGATTAACAGTGCATGAGAATGGCTGCATGCAAGTGTGTGTATGTGGTGTGTGTGCGTGTGGGTGAGTGCGTGCATGCGTGGGTAATGTGGTGTGTCGTGTGTGTATCTTTGTGTGTGGTGTGTGCGCCGCGCTGTCGTGGAGTGTATGTGTGAGTGCGTGTGTGTGGTCATGAGTGTGTGTGCGCGTGTGTGTGGCAAAAGAGACACAATGCTCACGACAGGCTATTGAGCAGGTGAGGGGGTGCTTTCATGGGCAGAAGACTTTCAGTGCATAATGTGTTGTCTGTGGTTTCAGAAAAGGCACATGAGCAGTGAGGGGGGTTGCTGTCAAGGGCAGAAGACCTTTCACTGCATTAAAGTGTGTCTGTTGTTGATGAACAGTGAGGGGTGCTGTCACAGGGCAGAAGACCGTCAGAGCAGTAAAGTGTTGTCTGTGTCGAGGCGCATGGAGGGGGGGTGTCACAGGGCAGAAGGACCTTTCACTGCATAAAGTGTTGTCTCGTGTTGATGAGCAGTGAGGCTGTGCTGTTCACAGGGCGAAGACCTTCAGTGCATTAAAGTGTTGCTCTGTCTGTTGCCGACAGTCCATGAGCAGTGGAGGGGTGCTGTCACAGGGAGAAGACTTTCAGTGCATTAAAGTGTTGTCTGGTTGAGAGCAGTTGAGCTGTGCTTCACAGGGCAGAAGACCTCAGTGCATTAAGTGGGTCTGTGTTGCGACAGGCCCTATGAGCATTGAGTGGGGGCTGTTCACAGGGCAGAAGACCTTTCAGGCATTAGTGTTGTCTGTGGTGCCGAAGGCAGAGCATTGAGGGAGGTGCTGTCCAGGGCAGAAGACCTGTTCACTGCATTAAAGTGTTGTCTGTGTTGCCGACAGGACCATGAGCAGTGAGGGGGTGCTGTCACAGGGCAGAAGACTGTTCACGCCATTAAAGTGTTGTCTGTGTTGCCGACAGGCCATGAGCAGTGAGGGGGTGCTGTCACAGGGCAGAAGCAACCTGGACCACATTGAAATGGCCTATGCCAGACAGGTAAATATTGGTTTTATTTGTTTTCCTAAATAATCTGTTCATGTGTGTTTGTTTCAGTTTTAAGGGGGAAGAAATGTTATGCGCAGTTTGTGATTTTTCCGTTTTCTTGCTTCTGTAATGATTCTTTGATGACATAATTATTTACATAATTTTATATATGCACACAACACACACACACAACAAACAAAACACACACACACCTAGCGCTTTTTAATGGAAAATGACACTCACACAACACCTGCATGCACACACACTCGTGACTTAATGCTCGCATACACTCTGGTAATGTTTTGCCTTAAAAGTAGAAATGTAATGCCTCAAGTCTGTGACCTTCCCAAAAGGTTATCAAAGTATGTTTAATATATTATAAGCAATTTATTTCACCAGGTGTATGGGTACAAAAATAATTTTGTTTGAACAAAAATAAAGAATGTGTTAAACAATATTAAGCCACGTACTATTTCTGCAGGTGTATGTGTACAATGAGGAAGTGGTGTCCAATGTGTTAAACCACGCACTATTTCTGCAGGTGTATGTGTACAACGAGGAAGTGGTGTCCAATGTGTTAAACCATGCACTATTTCTGCAGGTGTATGTGTACAACGAGGAAGTGGTGTCCAATGTGTTAAGCCACGTACTATTTCTGCAGGTGTATGTGTACAATGAGGAAGTGGTGTCCAATGTGTTAAACAACGTAGTATTTCTGCAGGTGTATGTGTACAACGAGGAAGTGGTGTCCAATGTGTTAAACAACGTAGTATTTCTGCAGGTGTATGTGTACAACGAGGAAGTGGTGTCCAATGTGTTAAACAACGTAGTATTTCTGCAGGTGTATGTGTACAACGAGGAAGTGGTGTCCAATGTGTTAAACAACGTACTATTTCTGCAGGTGTATGTGTACAATGAGGAAGTGGTGTCCAATGTGTTAAACCACGCACTATTTCTGCAGGTGTATGTGTACAACGAGGAAGTGGTGTCCAATGTGTTAAACAACGTACTATTTCTGCAGGTGTATGTGTACAATGAGGAAGTGGTGTCCAATGTGTTAACTCTTAAGTCCCTATAAGAAATTCACTAAAGGCCGTTCTTAACCAAGCCAACACTTGGTTTACCAACTGTTTGACAACACTTCCAACTAGTTTTGCATCTGAACCGCACCAACACATGTTGGGGAACATTTTTCTGCGGGGTTGGCAAACCAGGTTGGCACACAGGTATTTGATTTTCAAGCTGTGGTTTGGGAACCTCTGTGTTCCTTCGTTAACCGGCATGGGGGGGGGGGGGGGGGGTTGCAGAGCCACAACCTGTGTTGTGCCCACATTGCTGTTTCCAAACTAGTTTTGTCCAAGCACTATATCGTATACAAAACCTAATCCACCGAACATGTTTACCAACCAGAACTACGTCTGGTTAAGAACAGGCTTAAGCCCGACTCTCTTCCCTGTAAGGATTTGGCAAAAAGGAGCTGAAATGGGTATGCTTATTCAAAACATTGTAATAATATTTGTGAATCAAAGTTTATGAAACTTTGTAATAGTGTTGTTATGATATTGTTTTATGCATTGATGATGTTATTTTAGCCAATCTGATGTATTGGAATTTGGATGTGCTTATTTTGATTGATTATTACGAAATATCAATAATAAATTATAAAAGTGTGTTCAATAAAGATGTAAAAAAAACCATGTGTGTTTGTTATTGAAATATTGCAAATCGAGTCACTAGAACGATCAAAGAGACACTGCAAGCACAAAATAAACTTATCACTTGCTTTTTTTAAGCATTCTGATGATGTAATCAAAAGGTGAAAAAAGTTTCTGAAACACTCACCTGTCGGTCTCATTACCGATCTTCAGATTTTCAACCACGATCGAAGTTTTCATTTGGAAAGCATCTACAAGCTTTGTAATAAGTGTTACAGCACCGTAAGTCCATTACAATGCATGAAATATATCCAATTCGCGGTCTAAAATAGGTTCCGAACACTCGGCAGATGACTGGTCGTCGCAATCCTTCAATCAATTTTTTGCTGATCGATAGTCGAAGTGATCCGCTAGTAAACACTGTGCAGCAGTGTGCTAGTTGTCAGTTCAAGCAGTCACTTCACTCTGACCATTAAAACGAAGTCCAAAAGCACAATTGCCCACAATTCGTCAATAAAAGCATCGATAACATCGTCATCCATCGTTCAGAATGCCGCCATTTTGATGAGAAAAGTTCGTAGAAAAAATCGCGAGGAAAATCGATCAAAATTAGCCTTCAATCGGTCTCTCTGCAAATGGCGGCCATTGTAAACAGAAGTCGAACGCTTTCCGGATGTCGTTAAAGCTTCCTCTCTGGGCTAGAGAGTTCTCACTTCCTTAGTGACATGACTAAACAACGCATGTATAGGGTTGCGGTATGGTGCGGTTCAGGGAAGCGCGGAGCTTGCGGTTACATGCGGTTCAGGGACTTAAGGGTTAAACAATATTAAGCCACGTACTATTTCTGCAGGTGTATGTGTACAATGAGGAAGTGGTGTCCAATGTGTTAAACCACATACTATTTCTGCAGGTGTATGTGTACAATGAGGAAGTGGTGTCCAATGTGTTAAACAACGTACTATTTCTGCAGGTGTATGTGTACAATGAGGAAGTGGTGTCCAATGTGTTAAACCATGCACTATTTCTGCAGGTGTATGTGTACAATGAGGAAGTGGTGTCCAATGTGTTAAACCACGCACTATTTCTGCAGGTGTATGTGTACAATGAGGAAGTGGTGTCCAATGTGTTAAACCACGCACTATTTCTGCAGGTGTATGTGTACAATGAGGAAGTGGTGTCCAATGTGTTAAACCACGCACTATTTCTGCAGGTGTATGTGTACAATGAGGAAGTGGTGTCCAATGTGTTAAACCATGCACTATTTCTGCAGGTGTATGTGTACAATGAGGAAGTGGTGTCCAATGTGTTAAACCACGCACTATTTCTGCAGGTGTATGTGTACAATGAGGAAGTGGTGTCCAACAGCATTCGGCCCAGTCTGGTCGATCTGTTTCTGGAAGTGGCCCGCAACATGGACGACAAGGTGCGTAGACATGGCTGGCTTTTCCTGTAACATGGCTGGTTAGGTTAGGTTAGGTACATCATAGACACAGAGGCGTCTCTGTCAAATGTGTGTTGCTCCCACATGGAGAGCGCGTTGCAGCCAGAGGCACGCCACCCAATTTTTTATTTTTTGCATGCGATTTTTTTGTGTGACTAATGAGGAAGGAAGGGAGGGGGGTAAATTTTGTGCTAGGTTTTTAACGGAAAAGAAATTCTGAATTATTTTTGAAATCATGGGGTCAGAATCGTCACACGAAATATGCCTCTAGATTTTTGGAGGGTCATCTGGTTATTTCAAGGGGCGTTTCTTGTAAAGCAATTTTACCTCTTTAAGAAAACTGTATGTCAGATAGAAATGTGCTACGTTTTGTGACGCATTGGCAAGAAATCCAGTGCTTCATACGGGAGATTGAGTGTCATTGATGCACATCTGTGGGTAAGAATAAACGCTAAATCTTATCCTGTTTTTAAACAATTAAAACTTTTAACAACGATATTAAACTTGTCTTAATGAATATGCCACAAACTATGAAAATAGAAACACCCGAAGGTGCTGATGTGACCCAGAGATGCACCAGCTATGCCTGCCCTATCAACATGAGAGCAGCAGTGTTGGGGGCATTCCATTAAGTAAACAGAGGCACATAGCTACTCCCGGCTTAGTGACCATCGGATAGGATGCAGAGAAGTCCTTGTACCAGCCCGTTTTTCATGACTGCAGAGCTCGTACGCCCAAAATGTCTAAGCTGTGACTGACTAATGATGGGCAGGCCATCCTGGACCTGTGGGAGATGATGCACTGCATGACTGACCTCCCCTTGTCCCCGGGCCAGGGGGCGCTGCCAGCCTCCATCCGCCGCAACAAGGACACCCAGCGCCTCCTGGTGAACAAAGCCATCGGCCACCTGCAGGCCAAGTGAGTCCCTGTTCATTTTGCTCTGTTGCTTGGTTGCCCACAGTCCTCAATCCAGAAACAATGAAGTAGTAAGCACACACATGCGCACGTACATAAAGCATAACAAATTTGGCTTTCGTACAAGTCTAACACAGTCAGTTGGGGTGAAAAAAAATAATGGGGCGACAAAATGTCTCCCCATTTTCAAATGGTCGTGAACAGGGTCCAGAGGCCACAAATGAGGCGCTGTCAACTTCCTATCAAGTCACCCCAGTTTGGCTTTTGACGTTCATTTCTTGGTTTCAGATATGTACACATGCACACAAGCACACGTGCACACACACACATGCACACGCACACACACACACACATTTGTTGTACAATATGAAGGGCCTTTTTAAGCGTTTGTTATATTCAAAGAAATGTGGTACTAGTACTAGTCTAGAGGGGTTGATAAATGAGCAGCAAATGGTGTGTGTGTGTGTGAATGGGAATGTGGATCTTTACAAAAACATACAATGGACTTGAAATGCAATCAACTGAGAATGTATTTTGCTGGCTATGAGGTGTAGATTCATTTTAAACTGAAAGTGTCAATTACACAGCAAAACTACAGTTTGCCTTCAACTTCCGGCTCTACCCCCTAGAATGTGCGCTGCCCCTGGACCCCTGCCTTTCAGTTTTGTTCAGTTGGGGCAGTTGCACCCATGTTTCCATGTTTTAGGGGTTGACGTTATTCCCCATAGAAACAAAGAGCTTGTACATGCACAATGCACATTTTAAAACCAACCTGCGATATTCATGACTCATGTTTTGTGTTCAGTTTCTGCCAGTTTCTGAAGACGGTGGTCTATGAGAACCTGGAACAGTCGCGGCTGGGCGGGGTGCCGGGGACCTACAACATTGTGCGCAGCTATCTCAAACTGCAGCTGCCTTCTATGACCGTCACAGCTGAGGTCAGTGGTGACAGGTGTGAACACATTGACCGTCACAGCTGAGGTCAGTGGTGACAGGTGTGAACACATTGACTATCACAGCTGAGGTCAGTGGTGACAGGTGTGAACACATTGACCATCACAGCTGAGGTCTGGTGATGTGTGTGAACACATTGTATGACCGTCACAGCTGAGGTCAGTGGTGATGTGTGTGAACACATTGACCATCACAGCTGAGGTCAGTGGTGACAGGTGTGAACACATTGACCATCACAGCTGAGGTCTGGTGATGTGTGTGAACACATTGTATGACCGTCACAGCTGAGGTCAGTGGTGATGTGTGTGAACACATTGACCATCACAGCTGAGGTCAGTGGTGATGTGTGTGAACACATTGACCGTCACAGCTGAGGTCAGTGGTGATGTGTGTGAACACATTGTGTGACCGTCA
Source organism: Phymorhynchus buccinoides (assembly GCA_017654935.2). NCBI lineage: Eukaryota > Metazoa > Mollusca > Gastropoda > Neogastropoda > Raphitomidae > Phymorhynchus > Phymorhynchus buccinoides. The sequence continues at coordinate 2,658,714 of CM065699.1, read as the reverse complement.
CAGCTGAGGTCAGTGGTGATATGTGTGAACACATTGTATGACTGTCACAGCTGAGGTCAGTGGTGATATGTGTGACCGTCACATTTGAGGTCAGTGGTAATATGTGTGACCGTCACAGCTGAGGTCAGTGGTAATATGTGTGACCGTCACAGCTGAGTTCAGTGGTAATATGTGTGACCGTCACAGCTGAGGTCAGTAGTAATATGTGTGACCGTCACAGCTGAGGTCAGTGGTAATATGTGTGACCGTCACAGCTGAGGTCAGTGGTGATATGTGTGACCGTCACAGCTGAGTTCAGTGGTAATATGTGTGACCGTCACAGCTGAGGTCAGTAGTAATATGTGTGACCGTCACAGCTGAGTTCAGTGGTAATATGTGTGACCGTCACAGCTGAGGTCAGTGGTAATATGTGTGACCGTCACAGCTGAGGTCAGTGGTAATATGTGTGACCGTCACAGCTGAGGTCAGTGGTGATATGTGTGACCGTCACAGCTGAGGTCAGTGGTAATATGTGTGACCGTCACAGCTGAGGTCAGTGGTGATATGTGTGACCGTCACAGCTGAGGTCAGTGGTAATATGTGTGACCGTCACAGCTGAGGTCAGTGGTAATATGTGTGACCGTCACAGCTGAGGTCAGTGGTAATATGTGTGACCGTCACAGCTGAGGTCAGTGGTAATATGTGTGACCGTCACAGCTGAGGTCAGTGGTGATATGTGTGACCGTCACAGCTGAGGTCAGTGGTAATATGTGTGACCGTCACAGCTGAGGTCAGTGGTAATATGTGTGACCGTCACAGCTGAGGTCAGTGGTAATATGTGTTACGTGCACCTTGTCTCTTTACAGTGATCTGTATGGCGCAAGCACAATCATACAGTGGAACCTCCCATTAAGGCCTTCCCTATTAAGACTCCCTCTAAGATGTGACCCCAAGAAGCTTCACTAATTTTCACCCCTTCATATCCGGTCTGCTGAGTGTCCACTCCCTGTTAAGACCTTTGGGGGGGGGGCTACAATTTTCAAGGTCTAAGTAAGGAGGTTCCACTGTATACACAGAAACCCATTCACAATCCGCAAAGAGAAAAAAAAGTGTAAGTAAGTAAAAACATGAAGGCGTGCGCTCGAAAACGCGGAAACCCACCTGCATATTTCTTACTTGCAGTTTTTGTTGTTGTTTTTTGCGGATTGCAGTCAGAAGGCCAACTTATTTGAGCCATCTTTATCTGCCACCAAAGCACTAGTTTGTTTGCAGTGATGAAACTGTCAACTATTGAAAGATATTCCTCAGAAGAATAAAATAAATGTTGCAGTTTGCCGTTAGTGGGCAGTATTTATTACGTAGTGTCATTTTGTGTTGCACGTTTCAGGACGGTCATTAGGAGGGTCAGCCTATCTGGGCGTTGATCTACTACTGTCTTCGCTGCGGGGACATGAAACATTGAATTATAGAGCTGAGTGTTAGTGTGTGGCGTTGATAGCATTGTTCTGTTGCACATTTCAGGACGGTCACTTGGAGGGTCAGCCTATCTGGGCGTTGGTCTACTACTGTCTTCGCTGCGGGGACATGAAACATTGAATTATAGAGCTGAGTGTTAGTGTGTGGCGTTGATAGCATTGTTCTGTTGCACATTTCAGGACGGTCACTTGGAGGGTCAGCCTATCTGGGCGTTGGTCTACTACTGTCTTCGCTGCGGGGACATGAAACATTGAATTATAGAGCTGAGTGTTAGTGTGTGGCGTTGATAGCATTGTTCTGTTGCACATTTCAGGACGGTCACTTGGAGGGTCAGCCTATCTGGGCGTTGGTCTACTACTGCCTTCGCTGCGGGGACATGAAAGCTGCTCAGGAAGTTGTGGAGAGAGTCAGGTAGGCATCAAGTTGTCCAAGTTTCTCTTTTTTTTCCAAATTGTTTTTTTTTAAATGTTCTATTCCTCAGCTTATCTGTTGTACCAGAAGTTAGTTAGTGAAAGAGTTTGAATATGTGTGGGTGTGTGCATGCATGGGTGTGGCTCTGTGTGTGTGTGTGGCTCTGTGTGTGTGTGGCTCTGTGTGTGTGTAGCTCTGTGTGTGTGTGTGGCTCTGTGTGTGTGTAGCTCTGTGTGGGTGTGGGTGTGTGGCTCTGTGTGGGTGTGGGTGTGTGGCTCTGTGTGTGTTTGTAGCTCTGTGTGTGTGTAGCTCTGTGTGTGTGTAGCTCTGTGTGTGTGTGGCTGTGTGTGTGTGTGTGTGTGTGGCTCTGTGTGTGTGTAGCTCTGTTTGTGTGTGTAGGTCTGTGTGTGTGTGTGGCTCTGTGTGTGTAGGTCTGTGTGTGTGTGTGGCTCTGTGTGTGTGTGTGTGTAGCTCTGTGTGTGTGTGTAGCTCTGTGTGGGTGTGTGTGTGTGGCTCTGTGTGTGTGTAGCTCTGTGTGTGTGTGTGTAGCTCTGTGTGTGTGTGTGTAGGTCTGTGTGTGTGTGTGTGTGTAGCTCTGTGTGTGTGTAGCTCTGTGGGTGTGTGTGTGTAGCTCTGTGTGTGTAGGTCTGTGTGTGTGTGTGTAGCTCTGTGTGGGTGTGGGTGTGTGTGTGTGTGTGTGTGTGTAGCTCTGTGTGTGTGTGTGTGGTGTGTGTGGCTCTGTGTGTGTTTGTAGCTCTGTGTGTGTGTGGCTCTGTGTGTATGTTAAATGTGTGCATGTATTCTTTACATTTATAGGGGTGCTGATTTTCTGGTACATACTGGAAATCTGGTTTTGGGAGTGCTGAAACCTGTGGCTTCCGTTTTTTGGAATGCTGAAACCTGTGGCTTCCGTTTTTTGGAATGCTGAAACCTGTGGCTTCCGTTTTTTTGGAGTGCTGAAAGTTGTGGCTTCCGTTTTTTGGAATGCTGAAACCTGTGGCTTCCGTTTTTTGGAGTGCTGAAAGCTGTGGCTTCCGTTTTTTGGAATGCTGAAACCTGTGGCTTCCAGTTTTTTTGGAGTGCTGAAAGTTGTGGCTTCCGGCTTTTGGAGTGCTGAAACTTGTGGCTTCCGGCCTTTGGAGTGCTGAAACTTGTGGCTTCCGGCCTTTAGAGTGCTGAAACTTGTGGCTTCCGGAATGATGAAACTTGTGGCTTCTGGCTTTTGGAGTGATGAAACTTGTGGCTTCTGGCTTTTGGAGTGATGAAACTTGTGGGCTTTCGGGTGGCTTCCTGTATTTGGAGTTAATAGCGGTTAACACACAAAAAAGGGCATGAATTCCTGGGATGAGAAACTTCAGGAAAACGTCATTGCAAGTTTCGGAATCGATGACTTAATCACTAATTGTGTGCAAACTTTGACGTAAAAAGTGGCGCCAGGTTTTCAGGACTATCTAGTTGATCCTCCCACTTGCACCACTGCATGGATGTACACAGTCTATCACTTGTTCTTTGTTTATGTGTAGGCTATAATGTTAGTGCAAAATGCCTGTATGTCTGTGTGGTTGCAGTCACCAGCTTGGAGACTTTCCCGCCTTTTTCCACGAGTACGTCAACAATCCCCACCACCGCCTGAGTGTCGCCAACGACACCAAGATCAAACTACAGTACCGCAGGATCGTCAAAAACTCGCAGGACAGCTTCAAAAGGTAAACATTATTTATCTAAGATCATCATGAAAAATTGCGATTTTTCTCCCCAGTTCCACATCCTTATAATTTCAGATATTTAGTTTTTCAAATGAAGCTTTCATCGTAAATTTATTTAAAAAAAAAATTTAATTTATAATTTTAAGAAAATTTTTGTTGTGTCAGAGCGGTGTATTGCATTGTGGGCCAGTGTGACCCGGAGGAGGACCACGCAGAGATCTCGGATAAAATCGACGACTATCTCTGGATCAAACTGTCACAACTCGACTTCCACGCCGCTGACCAAAGCGCTCCTGAAGCGCTCACCCTGGAGCGCTTACAGAAACTCCTCTATGAGGACTACGGTGAGTCAGTTGTGAAAGATATTTTACGGAAATTAAAACGCTCCTAAAATACTCCTGTGATGAAAGATGTTATGGAAATGAAAACGCTCTGAAACGTTTCTTTTGAAGCGCTTTCAGTGAATAGTAAATCATTGCCAAAAGACTTTTTGACCAGTATTGAAAATACTCCCTAAACACTCACCCTGGAGCGTTTCCAGAAACTCCTTTATGAGGAGTATGGTTAGTAGGTGATGTCAGATTTTGGTGGAAATGAAAACGCTCCTAAAACGCTCACCTCGTATCGCTTCCAGAAACTCCTCTATGAGGACTATGGTAAGTTTGGGGATGAAGTTTTGGGATGAAAAACACTCCTGAAGCACTCGCCTGGAGCACTTTTGGGGATCACCTTGTAGTTGGTTTGTGTGTTGCAGGAGAGTCTCACTTCCAGGGGTACTAGAACCCATAGCTATCAACCATTCAGAATTTCACGACATTTTTCCCTTTTCCAGCCGCGATTCCGCATTTTCGATTATGACAATAAAATTATGGATTCCAAAATCGGAAGGAAAAATCCCAAAACATTGTCAAATCCACGTGGAAGTTAATGTTTGTGCCATTTCCACAGACATTCCAAATGCCAATCCAACATTTATTATCCCAGAAACCATAATCTGCGCGTGTGCAGTAAGCTTCTCTGCTTAACAAACATGGCATCAAACAAAACCAGCAAGTTGTGTCGAGTTTACAGAAGTTTGTTCCTTGGTATAGAGAACAATGTCCCACGAAGAGGATAGCTACGCTTTCTGCACTGTGTGTCGACACAACTTACAGAAGTTTGTTCCTTGGTATAGAGAACAATGTCCTATGAAGAGGATAGCTACGCTTTCTGCACTGTGTGTCGACACAACTTACAGAAGTTTGTTCCTTGGTATAGAGAACAATGTCCCATGAAGAGGATAGCTACGCTTTCTGCACTGTGTGCCGACACAACTTGGACATTTCTTACAGAGATCTAAAATACCATCGCTGTTCACGAGAAGTTTGTGCCGTGAAACTGAAAGCAGAAGTCTTCAGTTGTGAAAACACTTGCGATGACGTAGTCATGATACAGTGCTTTATTGCTAAAACGTCACAGTCAGTGGAGAGGTAAGCATGCCATTTTATTTGGCTTGTGTAAGACAATGTTTTCTTGTCAGGAGATGAAGACTTTGCTTCTTTATATAACAAAAATGCTTCAGCTTCGAGGGGCTGTGCCCCCTGACCCCAGTTCTGTCGGGAGGGGGGGTGTGACTCACCCCTCACCCCCCCGAACCCCATGCTGTACACCCAGGTGCTGACAGGCAGTTTGAGGATGGTGGACAATGTATGTTGTTACAGGGGAGTCCCACTTCCAGGGCTACCAGAACCCCATGCTGTACACCCAGGTGCTGGTGCTGACGGGGCAGTTTGAGGCGGCCATCGAGTTCCTGGCCCGAGTGGAGCACCTGAGGCACCACGCCGTGCACATGACGCTGGTGCTGTTTGAGCTGAACCTCCTGTTTCTGCCCACGTCCTGCCAGGCCCCGCTGTGTGAGTCAGGGGGGGGGGGGGGGGAGGGGTCAGTGTGTTGGGGGGCTCCTGTTTCTGCCCACGTCCTGCCAGGCCCCGCTGTGTGAGTCAGGGGGGGGGGGGTGTCAGTGTGTTGGGGGGCTCCTGTTTCTGCCCGCGTCCTGCCAGGCCCCGCTGTGTGAGTCAGGGGGGGGGGGGGGGGGGTTCAGTGTGTTGGGGGGCTCCTGTTTCTGCCCACGTCCTGCCAGGCCCCGCTGTGTGAGTCAGGGGGGGGTGGGGGGGTTCAGTGTGTTGGGGGGCTCCTGTTTCTGCCCGCGTCCTGCCAGGCCCCGCTGTGTGAGTCAGGGGGGGGTGGGGGGGTTCAGTGTGTTGGGGGGCTCCTGTTTCTGCCCGCGTCCTGCCAGGCCCCGCTGTGTGAGTCAGGGGGGGGGGGCTCCTCTGTCTGAGTCGGTCTGTCTGTCTCAGTCCCATTGGGAGAATGTATTGGGGCAGTGCGTGGATGCCTCTTGCCTTCATGCTGGGATATGAACGACCCCCTCCCCTTTCACAAGTCTCTCCCTGTGGGGATACCGGGGGAAGGTCTTTTGAACAAATAGTTCCCCCACCTTCTGGAAGTGCTGTGTGTGTGTGTGTGTGACTTCCTCTAATCTGTCGCTCTCTTTGACTCTGCCTTTTTTCTTTGCTTTTTGTCATCTACTATTTTTCTGACTTATTGGCCCATTCTCCTGACTTTTTCTCTTCTAAAATCTTCCAAATAATGTTCTCCTTTCAGCTCCTCTGAAATTAGAATGTGTCGGTTGTATGCAGCGGGGAGACCAGTGAAAACTGAAAATGGGGCACATACGTACCTTACCCATTATGGCCATATGGCCTGGGAACACAGAAGAAGAAGAATAAAGAAGGACAATGCATGTGAGGCAGTCACAGTAACCTGCATTATAATGTGACCTATCAGTCAAGTGGCAGCAGACGCCCTCCCTCCCCATCACTGTCAGAGTTCTGAACATTGCTTGCGTGATCATGACGTACACGCCATAAGTTCTGTCTGTGTTGTCATGGTAACAGGTTGTTATGGTAACTGTTATGTTGATGGAAACGAGTGGAGAGGCGTCAGACTGGCCATGCCTGACACATCTGAACGTTGTTGGCCTCATTGTGATGTACACTGTTATTACAGTATTTAACCAATCATAAAATCAGTCTGTGTTGGCATGGTAACGTGTTATGGTAACTGTTGATGGAAACGAGTGGAGAGGCGTCTGGCCATGCCTGACACACCTGAACGTTGTTCGCCTCATTGTGATGTACACTGTTATCAGTATTTAAACAATGATAAAGTCAGTCTGTGTTGGCATGGTAACTGTTTTCTTATTGATGTTGATGGCAGTGAGTCGTGACCGTCCCTGCCTGAGACGCCTGAACCTGGCTCGCCTCATGTTTTGTCTGTGTAGTCATGGTAACCTGTTGTCATAGTAACCTGCATTGTGACATGGGCAGTGAGTCGTGAAGCGGCCGGCCCTCCCTGCCTGAGACGTCTGAACCTGGCTCGCCTCATCATGAAGCATACGTTTTGTCTGTGTAGTCATGGTAGCCTGTTGTCATAGTAACCTGCATTGTGACATGGGCAGTGAGTCGTGAGGCGGCCGACCCTCCCTGCCTGAGACGCCTGAACCTGGCTCGCCTCATCATGTTTTGTCTGTGTAGTCATGGTAACCTGTTGTCATAGTAACCTGCATTGTGACATGGGCAGTGAGTCGTGAGGCGGCCGACCCTCCCTGCCTGAGGCGTCTGAACCTGGCTCGCCTCATCATGTTTTGTCTGTGTAGTCATGGTAACCTGTTGTCATAGTAACCTGCATTGTGACATGGGCAGTGAGTCGTGAGGCGGCCGACCCTCCCTGCCTGAGGCGTCTGAACCTGGCTCGCCTCATCATGTTTTGTCTGTGTAGTCATGGTAACCTGTTGTCATAGTAACCTGCATTGTGACATGGGCAGTGAGTCGTGAGGCGGCCGACCCTCCCTGCCTGAGGCGTCTGAACCTGGCTCGCCTCATCATGTTTTGTCTGTGTAGTCATGGTAGCCTGTTGTCATAGTAACCTGCATTGTGACATGGGCAGTGAGTCGTGAGGCGGCCGACCCTCCCTGCCTGAGGCGTCTGAACCTGGCTCGCCTCATCATGATGTACACACGGAAGTTTGAGGCCACGGACGCCAGAGAGGCTCTGCAGTACTTCTTCTTCCTCAGGTCAGGAGGAGCATGGGGCTGTGGGGGGAAAGAAAGAAACTGGCTAGTCAATTCAAAGGAGTAATGCCATTGATGCAGAACAGTCGGTGAAGAATCAGGGACCCCCATTTGGGGGTCGATGAAGTACTAGAATTCTAGAGGACCCTTTAAAAGAATGTGCAGGGGGTCCCAGGGATGCGCTAGAAAAAATTATTTTTAGCATTCGCAATGTCACTGGGACCCTCTATCCCGCCTCTTGGACCCTCTATACTGTAAGTGAAGGAGTCCTTGGGACCCCTTGTTTTGCTGGACGATTGGGAGCCCTGAGAATGTTTTTGCACGGTTGTTTGTGTGCTTGTCTGTTTATTGTGACTAAGGGGTTTTAAATGGCCTTAGGATGGGCATGGCTCCACTGCATTCAATGAATGTCTGCCACAGATGATTTCCCTTCCTCACTTGCTTTTTCTCAAGGGTAGATTGAGTGAATCTCCTTGTTATGGCCAGAAAGGTATGACATATCATCTAACAGTTAGTCAATGACAAATGGACTTTATGTAGTATGTGGGCGGTTAGGATGTTGTGTTGGGCATCATCCAGTACAGCGATATTGGGCTCTTCTTCTTCTTCTTCATCGATTGCTCAGTTTCCTGTCAAATGAATGCAGATGCTGCCGTTATGTGCCTAACTTAGAAATATTAAGGCCCAGCATGTCCATCTTTGGAGGAAATGTTTGTAAGAATTTATAGAAAAAAGGCAGGAGAATGGACCAGTAAGGCAGAAAGATAGTAGATGACAGCAAGCAAAAGGGAAAAGGCAGAGTCAAAGAGAGTGACTAATTAGAGGAAGTTACAGGCACAGAACTTCTAGAAGGTGGGGGAACTATTTGTACGAAAGCCCCCGGTGTCCTCAGGAAGGAGTGCTTTTCTGACCGTATTATTTATTTTTGCAGAGGGTTGAAGACAGGCAGTGGAGACGACATGTTCCAGTCGTGTGTCAGTGAGCTGGTGCTGGAAACCAGAGAGGTCAGTATTGTTCAGCAGACTTCTATTTTAACACCCAGCCTCTTCGTATAGAAAACAATACCCCTTCTAGTCTACCAGTCGTGTGTCAGTGAGCTGGTGCTGGAAAACAGAGAGGTCAGTATTGTTCAGCAGCCTTCTATTTTAACACCCAGCCTCTTCGTATAGAAAACAATACCCCTTCTACTGTTCTAGTCTACCAGTCGTGTGTCAGTGAGCTGGTGCTGGAAACCAGAGAGGTCAGTATTGTTCAGCAGCCTTCTATTTTAACAACCAGCCTCTTCGTATAGAAAACAATACCCCTTCTAGTCTACCAGTCGTGTGTCGGTGAGCTGGTGCTGGAAACCAGAGAGGTCAGTATTGCAGCTTTCTATTTTAACACCCAGCCTCTTCTAATCGATAAAGCAATACCCCTTCTAGTCTACCTTAGTTTCTTTTCACCAGCTTCACTGTTGATGTGGATTACTCTTAACAGAGATGGCTGCTAGTTCCAGGGAAATCTTGCTGCGATTTCCTTTTGAGCGGAATTGTTCATTGGCAGTTTTCATTTCCCTGAAATACCCTTCAGAGCCGTTCATTATCTGTACTTGTTTGGCCGGGCCTTTGTACTAATTGTAGGGTGGAAAAAATAGCTTGTGAACGAGCGCCTACTTGGCAAGTAGTACTGAAGCATTATATAGGACATGTTTACGCCGTAAGCACTGAAGAGGTTAACGGATGATTTGTCTGTGTTGCTCCGTTAAAGAGGTTAACAGATTATTTGTTTGTGTTGCTCCATTAAAGAGGTTAACGGATGATTTGTTTGTGTTGCTCCGTTAAAGAGGTTAACGGATGATTTGTTTGTGTTGCTCCGTTAAAGAGGTTAACAGATTATTTGTTTGTGTTGCTCCGTTAAAGAGCTTAACGGATGATTTGTTTGTGTTGCTCCGTTAAAGAGGTTAACGGATGATTTGTTTGTGTTGCTCCGTTAAAGAGCTTAACGGATGATTTGTTTGTGTTGCTCCGTTAAAGAGCTTAACGGATGATTTGTTTGTGTTGCTCCGTTAAAGAGGTTAACGGATGATTTGTTTGTGTTGCTGCATTACAGATGTTAACGGATGATTTGTTTGTGTTGCTCCGTTTCTACCAGTGCCTTATGCTGACCCCTTGTGGATATTTACCATAGCCGTTGTTGTTTATGTTCCAGTTTGAAATGTTGCTGGGCAGACTGGAAGGAGATGGGACCAGAAGGGTGAGTGCCATCTGTAGCTGTGCAGTGTTGAGTTCTGTTGACTCTAGTGCTGCAGCCTAAGGGATTGGTTGGCCCAATGACAGCAGTCACCAAATCCCATCAGTTGAGAGATATGTGTATTTAAGAAGATTTATATAGCGCTTAACCTTTAAGCTCTAAGCGCTTTAAAATGATTCATATTAAAAACAGCCCCTTACAGACATTCACAGGCACTCGCACATGCACACACTCTCACACTCGCATAATACACACACACACCACTGCTGTTCCGGGAGGTACTTTTAGTTTTATGAATATGTTCAGAAGTTTTGTTCAAGCCAACTTTAGTTTCCTATAAGTAACTTTTCATAAATAACAGTCAAGAATATGTTGTAGTATGTGAGAAAATTAGTTATATTGAAAGATTTTCACTCATGAGCAATTTTGTTTATGTTTGCGATAACAAGTGTATGATTTAAGAACATGTTTCTACTATATAACGTGCATGGTTCTGTTTAACAAAAGCATTTTTTACCATTAATCTGATGGAAGAGATATGTTAAAAATACCACGAAGAATATAATTAGCCAAAATATTTCTGAAGAAATGCTTGGTGCTGTTTTTATCTATATTGTCAGGACGCGGACAGGATCATAGAGACATACAACAGACACAGACATAGTTATGCAGGGATGCATCTAGAGCGCGGCATTGCCGCAAAATTGTTGATGTTCCCGCAAAAATAAAAATATGCTGCGGGAAAATCACCCCAAATTTTGTGAAATCCTGCAAACGAAAAAATCGTTTGAAAATAACTTGTTCGGCACTAGACCTAGATTGCGTGGCTGCGTTGGCTGTACCGAGTCTGCATTTCCTTTCGACAGTAAAGAACGAGCATTTTGATTGGGTCTTAAAAATAGCATAGCCAATCAACGGCTTTCTCTTTCATTTACTATTTCCCGGCGCAGTGTAAGCGAGCCCGCTCAAAAATGGCATCGCTTCTGGATTATTTTACTGTGACTTCTAAAAAGAAAGAAAACAGTGCGACTGTGGAGTGCAACATTGATCAACAACCTTGTTGTTCCTCATCGGCAGTTAGTGATGACAACGGGGAAAGTTCATCGAATGACGAAGCATCGGATCAGGACTGTGATGTCACTGACGATCCCATTGCTAGTAGTGTCGCTCCACCACCTTTCAAAAAGCGAAAGCATGAGTTCATGGAAAGTTGGAAAAAAAAGCAGACCTTGGCTAGAATTTGACAGCGAATCAAAAGCAATGTTTTGTAACTGGTGCTTACAAAGCAAAAAGAACAATGCGTTCACCACAGGTTGTAAAAATTTCCGCACTACATCCCTTGATCGACACGTTAACTGGCATTGATTTACCCCCGCCCCCTACCTATTTCCAGATCCCCCCAAATTTCCACACCAAGGGGGGCAATGCCCCCCAGTTTAGACATTTCTAGATGCATCCCTGGTTATGTTATGCTGCAACGTTTTGTTTTTCAGCCTGGGGCCATAGACAACTTCTGTCAGGACACAGACAGGATCATAGAGACAGACAACAGACACAGACATAGTTATGTTATGCTGCAACGTTTTGTTTTTCATCCTGGGGCCATAGACAAGTTCTGTCAGGACACGGACAGGATCATAGAGACAGACAACGACACAGACATAGTTATGTTATGCTGCAACGTTTTGTTTTTCAGCCTGGGGCCATAGACAAGTTCTGTCAGGACACAGACAGGATCATAGAGACTGTGGCCAGAGACACAGAGGCTAAAGGCATGTTTGAGGAGGCTGTGTGTCTCTACGACCTGGCCAAGGTAAATATGACATGTGTTATTGTATCATCATGTCCCACATTACACAGGAGGCTGTGTGTCTCTACGACCTGGCCAAGGTAAATATGACATGTGTTATTGAATTATCATGTCCCACATTACACAGGAGGCTGTGTGTCTCTACGACCTGGCCAAGGTAAATATGACATGTGTTATTGTATCATCATGTCCCACATTACACAGGAGGCTGTGTCTCTACGACCTGGCCAAGGTAAATATGACATGTGTTATTGTATCATGTCCCACATTACACAGGAGGCTGTGTCTCTACGACCTGGCCAAGGTAAATATGACATGTGTTATTGTATCATGTCCCACATTACACAGGAGGCTGTGTGTCTCTACGACCTGGCCAAGGTAAATATGACATGTGTTATTGTATCATGTCCCACATTACACAGGAGGCTGTGTGTCTCTACGACCTGGCCAAGGTAAATATGACATGTGTTATTGTATCATGTCCCACATTACACAGGAGGCTGTGTGTATCTACGACCTGGCCAAGGTAAATATGACATGTGTTATTGTATCATGTCCCACATTACACAGGAGGCTGTGTGTCTCTACGACCTGGCCAAGGTAAATATGACATGTGTTATTGTATCATGTCCCACATTACACAGGAGGCTGTGTGTCTCTACGACCTGGCCAAGGTAAATATGACATGTGTTATTGTATCATGTCCCACATTACACAGGTTAGGCTGTGTGTCTCTACGACCTGGCCAAGGTAAATATGACATGTGTTATTGTATCATGTCCCACATTACACAGGAGGCTGTGTATCTACGACCTGGCCAAGGTAAATATGACATGTGTTATTGTATCATGTCCCACATTACACAGGAGGCTGTGTATCTATGACCTGGCCAAGGTAAATATGACATGTGTTATTGTATCATGTCCCACATTACACAGGAGGCTGTGTGTATCTACGACCTGGCCAAGGTAAATATGACATGTGTTATTGTATCATGTCCCACATTACACAGGAGGCTGTGTATCTACGACCTGGCCAAGGTAAATATGACATGTGTTATTGTATCATGTCCCACATTACACAGGAGGCTGTGTATCTATGACCTGGCCAAGGTAAATATGACATGTGTTATTGTATCATGTCCCACATTACACAGGAGGCTGTGTGTCTCTACGACCTGGCCAAGGTAAATATGACATGTGTTATTGTATCATGTCCCACATTACACAGGAGGCTGTGTATCTATGACCTGGCCAAGGTAAATATGACATGTGCTATTGTATCATGTCCCACATTACACAGGAGGCTGTGTGTCTCTATGACCTGGCCAAGGTAAATATGACATGTGTTATTGTATCATGTCCCACATTACACAGGAGGCTGTGTATCTATGACCTGGCCAAGGTAAATATGACATGTGTTATTGTATCATGTCCCACATTACACAGGAGGCTGTGTCTCTATGACCTGGCCAAGGTAAATATGACATGTGTTATTGTATCATGTCCCACATTACACAGGAGGCTGTGTCTCTACGACCTGGCCAAGGTAAATATGACATGTGTTATTGTATCATGTCCCACATTACACAGGAGGCTGTGTATCTATGACCTGGCCAAGGTAAATATGACATGTGTTATTGTATCATCATGTCCCACATTACACAGGAGGCTGTGTATCTACGACCTGGCCAAGGTAAATATGACATGTGTTATTGTATCATCATGTCCCACATTACACAGGAGGCTGTGTATCTATGACCTGGCCAAGGTAAATATGACATGTGTTATTGTATCATCATGTCCCACATTACACAGGAGGCTGTGTATCTATGACCTGGCCAAGGTAAATATGACATGTGTTATTGTATCATCATGTCCCACATTACACAGGAGGCTGTGTATCTATGACCTGGCCAAGGTAAATATGACATGTGTTATTGTATCATCATGTCCCACATTACACAGGAGGCTGTGTATCTATGACCTGGCCAAGGTAAATATGACATGTGTTATTGTATCATCATGTCCCACATTACACAGGAGGCTGTGTGTATCTACGACCTGGCCAAGGTAAATATGACATGTGTTATTGTATCATGTCCCACATTACACAGGAGGCTGTGTCTCTATGACCTGGCCAAGGTAAATATGACATGTGTTATTGTATATCATGTCCCACATTACACAGGAGGCTGTGTCTCTACGACCTGGCCAAGGTAAATATGACATGTGTTATTGTATCATGTCCCACATTACACAGGAGGCTGTGTGTCTCTACGACCTGGCCAAGGTAAATATGACATGTGTTATTGTATCATGTCCCACATTACACAGGAGGCTGTGTCTCTACGACCTGGCCAAGGTAAATATGACATGTGTTATTGTATCATGTCCCACATTACACAGGAGGCTGTGTGTATCTACGACCTGGCCAAGGTAAATATGACATGTGTTATTGTATCATGTCCCACATTACACAGGAGGCTGTGTCTCTACGACCTGGCCAAGGTAAATATGACATGTGTTATTGTATCATGTCCCACATTACACAGAAGGCTGTGTGTCTCTACGACCTGGCCAAGGTAAATATGACATGTGCTATTGTATCATGTCCCACATTACACAGGAGGCTGTGTATCTACGACCTGGCCAAGGTAAATATGACATGTGTTATTGTATCATGTCCCACATTACACGACCTGGCCAAGGTAAATATGACATGTGTTATTGTATCATCATGTCCCACATTACACGACCTGGCCAAGGTAAATATGACATGTGTTATTGTATCATCACTAGCGCAACGCCGAGTACCGGTAACGCCTAGTACTGGTAACGCTGAGTACAGCAAATTTGAAGCGATTCGGTTAAGAAAAGGCGGAGTTATAAGGCCCCGTTTCCTGTTGGCGCTGCTCTGAGAGTGATGCGCTCTCCCTAGTAACGGTAACGCCAAGTACTGGTAACGCTGAGTACAGCAAATTTGAAGCGATTCGGTTAAGAAACGGCGGAGTTATAAGGCCCCGTTTCCCGTTGGCACTGCTCTGAGAGTGACGCGAGCTCTCCCGATTCTCTTCAAATTTGTTTTACAGAATCAGGAAAAGGCAGTGGTGTTAATGAACAAACTGCTGTGTACAGTGGTGTCTGTAATGCTAATTGTGTATTGCGGTGTTTTACAGAATCAGGAAAAGGCAGTGGTGTTAATGAACAAACTGCTGTGTAAAGTGGTGTCGTCCGCCTCCAGTCCAGAAGGCAACAGGGACCGCCTCAAAGCACAGGCCATCTCCATGGCACAGAGGTTAGAGCTGGCAACGTGTGTGTGTGTCTCTGTGTGTATGTGTGTGTGTGTGTCTCTGTGTGTGTGTGTGTGTGTCTCTGTGTGTGTGTGTGTGTGCAAAGGTGCATGCTTGCATTGATGTGTGCAGCAAAACAAAAGTCTAAAAGCAATAATAATTATCAACCTCTTGAATTCTCAGGACATTTTAATGGTAAAGAGGTTAGATTTGACTGTGTTTGTGTGTGCATGCATGTGTGTGCGTGCGTGTGTGTGTGTGTGTGGTGAGTTTTTTTGAACAATAGGGTTAACTGTGATTCCAGGTATCGCGCTGTGGGCCAAACTTTGACAAATTCCAGTTCGAGCACCTTCTATCTGCTGCTGGATCTCACGACTTTCTTTGAACAATAAAGGGTTAACTGTCATGACAGCTATAAAGGGTTAACTGTCATGACAGCTATAGAGGGTTAACTGTGATGACAGCTATATAGGGTTAACTGTCATGACAGCTATATAGGGTTGACTGTCATGACAGCTATATAGGGTTAACTGTCATGACAGCTATATAGGGTTGACTGTCATGACAGCTATAGAGGGTTAACTGTGATGACAGCTATAGAGGGTTAACTGTGATGACGGCTATAGAGGGTTGACTGTGATGACAGCTATAAAGGGTTGACTGTGATGACAGCTATAGAGGGTTAACTGTGATGACAGCTATATAGGGTTAACTGTCATGACAGCTATATAGGGTTGACTGTCATGACAGCTATATAGGGTTAACTGTCATGACAGCTATAGAGGGTTAACTGTGATGACAGCTATAGAGGGTTAACTGTGATGACAGCTATAGAGGGTTAACTGTGATGACGGCTATAGAGGGTTAACTGTGATGACGGCTATAGAGGGTTAACTGTGATGACGGCTATAGAGGGTTAACTGTGATGACAGCTATAGAGGGTTAACTGTGATGACGGCTATAGAGGGTTAACTGTGATGACAGCTATAAAGGGTTAACTGTGATGACAGCTATAAAGGGTTAACTGTGATGACGGCTATAGAGGGTTAACTGTGATGACGGCTATAGAGGGTTAACTGTGATGACGGCTATAGAGGGTTAACTGTGATGACAGCTATAGAGGGTTAACTGTGATGACAGCTATAGAGGGTTAACTGTGATGACAGCTATAGAGGGTTAACTGTGATGACAGCTATAAAGGGTTAACTGTGATGACGGCTATAGAGGGTTAACTGTGATGACGGCTATAGAGGGTTGACTGTGATGACAGCTATAAAGGGTTGACTGTGATGACAGCTATAGAGGGTTAACTGTGATGACAGCTATAAAGGGTTAACTGTGATGACGGCTATAGAGGGTTAACTGTGATGACAGCTATAAAGGGTTAACTGTGATGACAGCTATAGAGGGTTAACTGTGATGACGGCTATAGAGGGTTAACTGTGATGACAGCTATAGAGGGTTAACTGTGATGACAGCTATAGAGGGTTAACTGTGATGACGGCTATAGAGGGTTAACTGTGATGACAGCTATAAAGGGTTAACTGTGATGACGGCTATAAAGGGTTAACTGTGATGACGGCTATAGAGGGTTAACTGTGATGACAGCTATAGAGGGTTAACTGTGATGACAGCTATAGAGGGTTAACTGTGATGACAGCTATAGAGGGTTAACTGTGATGACAGCTATAGAGGGTTAACTGTGATGACGGCTATAGAGGGTTAACTGTGATTCCAGGTATCGCACTGTGGGCCAAACTCTGACCACCTCCAGTTCCAGCACCTTCTATCTTCTGCTGGATCTCACGACTTTCTTCGAACATTATCACGCCGCTGCCGTCGACCAAGCACTGGATGTAAGGCCCTTTTCCATTGGCTGCTTTGAGGCTCTGTTAATCTTTAGTGTTGAATTTATAACTATTTAAAGTTTGTGCATGTGACCCAGCACCACGGAAGGAACATTCTGAGACAATGGTCCAGTTCAAAACTTCAGACAATTCTCTTTTCAAATCATATCAGAACCATTCTGAGACAATGGTCCAGTTAAACACTTCAGACAATTCTCTTTCAAATCATATCAGAACCATTCTGAGACAATGGTCCAGTTAAACACTTCAGACAATTCTCTTTCAAATGATATAAGAACCATTCTTGTAACTTTTTTAATTTTAAAGTTAGAAGCATTCAAAGTTGGTAGGGTGACTGTCGGCCATTTTGAGAAATCAGCGTCTAAAGTTTAGCCTAGCTGTAGAAAATGCTTTGAACTACACATTTTAAAACACTTATAAGACCATTTAGAGACCATATTAAAGATTGTCCTTTATAAATATGAAAGATAAGATGTTAGAGAACACGAAAATACCCATGACTCAAAACTGACCCCAAATGATATTTTTGACTTTCCAAGTCTGTTGCTAGAAACTGGCCCAGCGACTTGACGTTCCTTTTGTGGTGCTGGGTCACATGACATTGAGGAACTGGCCCAGCGACTTGACGTTCCTTTTGTGGTGCTGGGTCACATGACATTGAGGAACTGACCCAGCGACTTGACGTTCCTTTTGTGGTGCTGGGTCACATGACATTGAGGAACTGACCCAGCGACTTGACGTTCCTTTTGTGGTGCTGGGTCACATGACATTGAGGAACTGGCCCAGCGACTTGACGTTCCTTTTGTGGTGCTGGGTCACATATGACAGTGAGGAACTGACCCAGCGACTTGACGTTCCTTTTGTGGTGCTGGGTCACATGACATTGAGGAACTGACCCAGCGACTTGACGTTCCTTTTGTGGTGCTGGGTCACATGACATTGAGGAACTGGCCCAGCGACTTGACGTTCCTTTTGTGGTGCTGGGTCACATGACATTGAGGAACTGACCCAGCGACTTGACGTTCCTTTTGTGGTGCTGGGTCACATACCCGACATTGAGGAACTGGCCCAGCGACTTGACGTTCCTTTTGTGGTGCTGGGTCACATGACATTTGACATTGAAAATGAAGTGCACTTACATTTAAGTGTAAGATTGTATTTATTCTTGCTCCATCAATATTAGAATGTTAAATACTTTCCATATGTTATGCACAATTACGTAATAAGGTGCTTCCCATTATAAGACCCCCCCCCCCCCTATATTTTACAAAAATCTGGATTTTCTAATACAGCTTTGCTTTGTAAATTATTAGTCATTCTATGAGGTGCAGGGGTGTCAGTCAAGGAAAAAAGTTTTGCCTTTTAGTTTCTAAAATAAGGTAATTTGTGGAAACTTTGTCCAATGGCAAAGTTCTTTTTTTTTTTACTAGCCTGGGATAGTGGGCAGAGTATGCTTTATAAGTATAACTGAAAAAACCCGAAGAAGCTTTTTTGGGGAGGCTAAAGTCATTGCTCTGGTTCCTGCCTACCCTCCAGATTGGCTCTTCTGATTTGGTTTTCTGATGAAAAGGTCACAGGAAATAAAATTCAATGCTCCTTCGGTTTGTAAGTTTTTCATTCTTGAACTTGTACCTGGTTGAATGAATGGGTGAGAATGTTTTGTGCGACTGTGTGGACTATCAGTGAATGGAAGCGCCTTGAGTGTAGATATAATTGTGATCCCCACTGTATTTTAAGGGCTGTCTTAGTTGCCCTGGGGCTTTGCCCGTTGAAGGTTTTAACAGAATAAACTGAAATATTGCGATTTTATCAAAGTGTTTGTTGTTTTTTATGTTATAGAAAGGCGCTATAGAAATGCTCTCCATTCTTCTTATTATTATTATGATTTGACATGTTTACTTGTTGTCATTTCACGTGCAGACCATCAAGCAGCTGAAGCTCCTGCCGTTCAAAACAGAGGAGGTGGAGCACAGAGTGAACAACTTCCGCACCTTCACTGACGAGGTGGGCGCACAAACACCTGCTTCTGTTGGTGCCTTGTCAATAAATAAATGTGATTTAGCTATCCCGCTCCCCCCACCCCACATGTTGACGAATTGTGTGTGTGCTATGTCTGTGCATGTGTGTGTGTGCACGTTGGTCCATGCACGTTGTTTCTGTGTGTGGACAGATTGTGTGTGTGCTATGTCTGTGCATGTGTGTGTGCACGTTGGTCCATGCATGTTGTTTCTGCTACAGATTGTGTACGTGCTATGTCTGCGTGTGTGTGGCGCACGTTGGTCCATTGCATGTTGTTTCTGTGTGGTGGACAGATTGTGTGTGTGCTATGGTCTGTGCATGTGTGTGTGTGTGCGCACGTTGGTCCATGCATGTTGTTTCTGTGTGTGACAGATTGTGTGTGTGCTATGTCTGCATGTGTGTGTGCACGTTGGTCCATGCATGTTGTTTCTGTGTGTGACAGATTGTGTGTGTGCTATGCCTGCATGTGTGTGTGTGCACGTTGGTCCATGCATGTTGTTTCTGTGTGTGACAGATTGTGTGTATGCGTGTGTGTGCTATGTCTGTGCATGTGTGTGTGTGTGCGCACGTTGGTCCATGCATGTTGTGTCTGTGTGTGACAGATTGTGTGTAATGCTTGTGTGTGCTATTCTGTGCATGTGTGTGGTGCGCACGTTGGTTCATGCATGTTGTTTCTGTGTGTGACAGATTGTGTATGCGTGTGTGTGCTATGTCTGTGCATGTGTGTGTGTGCACGTTGGTCCATGCATGTTGTTTCTGTGTGTGACAGATTGTGTATGCGTGTGTGTGCTATGTCTGTGCATGTGTGTGTGCGCACGTTGGTCCATGCATGTTGTTTCTGTGACAGATTGTGTGTGTGCTATGTCTGTGCACGTGTGTGTGTGTGCGCACGTTGGTCCATGCATGTTGTTTCTGTGTGTGACAGATTGTGTGTATGCGTGTGTGTGCTATGTCTGTGCATGTGTGTGTGTGCGCACGTTGGTCCATGCATGTTGTTTCTGTGTGTGACAGATTGTGTGTATGCGTGTGTGTGCCTATGTCCTGCATGTGTGTGTGCGCACTTGGTCCATGCATGTTGTTTCTGTGTGTGACAGATTGTGTGTATGCGTGTGTGTGCTATGTCTGTGCATGTGTGTGTGCGCACGTTGGTCACCATGCATGTTGTTTCTGTGTGTGCACAGTTGTTTCTGTGTATGCGTGTGTGTGCTATGTCTGTGCATGTGTGTGTGTGCACGTTGGTCCATGCATGTTGTTTCTGTGTGTGGACAGATTGTGTGTGTGCTATGTCTGCATGTGTGTGTGCGCACGTTGGTCCATGCATGTTGTTTCTGTGTGTGGACAGATTGTGTGTGTGCTATGTCTGTGCTATGGTCTGGGTGCATATGGTGTGTGGTGTGCACGGTTGTTTTCTGATTGATTGTGTGTGTGCTAATGTCTGGTGCATGTGTGTGTGTGCACGTTGGTCCATGCATGTTGTTTCTGTGACAGATTGTGTGTGTGCTATGTCTGTGCATGTGTGTGTGTGCACGTTGGTCCATGCATGTTGTTTCTGTGTGTGACAGATTGTGTGTGTGCTATGCCTGCATGTGTGTGTGTGCACGTTGGTCCATGCATGTTGTTTCTGTGTGTGACAGATTGTGTGTATGCATGTATGTGCTATGTCTGCATGTGTGTGTGCGCACGTTGGTCCATGCATGTTGTTTCTGTGTGTGACAGATTGTGTGTGTGCATGTGTGTGCTATGTCTGCATGTGTGTGTGCACGTTGGTCCATGCATGTTGTTTCTGTGACAGATTGTGTGTGTGCTATGTCTGTGCACGTGTGTGTGTGTGCAAAACAAAAAAGCAACCGTTGGTCCATTATCCTGCAATGTTGTTTCTTCTTTTCTTCCTGTGTGTGACAGCTTGTGTGTATGCATGTGTGTGCTATGGGTCTTGCAATGTGATGTGGGTTTGTTGCGCATGGGTGGGAAACGTTGGTTCATGCATGTTGTTGTCTGTGACATTCCCGCACATGCCAGACATCCTGTGGCACCTGACTCTCCTGCAGAGCAATTACACCCACACAGGTCTGTGCTAGAAAAGAGGTTCTTTCCTTTAGGGGGTGTTGGGGTTGGAAGTGGGGAATGAGGTAGGGTTAAGTTAACCCTCTTACATTCAAGTTGGCCCAAATCGTCCGCCGGAAGTTGGCCTCTGTGCATTTAGTCAGCCCTAACCGCCCTAGCGTCCCCCATGTATTTAAGTCGCCCTAAACCATCCATAGTTTCCCCCCATGTATTTAAGTCAGCCCTGAACCGTCTCTAGCTTCCCCCCTGTATTTAAGTCAGCCTAAACCGTCCTTAGCTTCCCCATGTAATTAGTTCAGCCTGAACGTCTCTACTTGCCCCCAATGCATTTAAGTCAGCCCTAACCCCATCCCTAGCTTTGCCCCCATGTATTAAGTCAGCCCTGACAACAACCGT
>CM065699.1:2587013-2636853 GCA_017654935.2 Phymorhynchus buccinoides | reverse complement strand
ATTTTACATCCACAATCAGGTGCGTCACCGCTACCAACCAGACAGCAGTGAAAAGAGAATGGGTCAGGACAAGGCGTGTTGCTGAACAAAGCCCTGCTGACAAACTACATCCACATCAGGTGGTCACCGCTACAACCCGACAGCAGTGAAGAGGAATGGGTCCGGACAAGGCTTGTTGTTGAACAAAGCCCTGCTGACAACATACATCCACCATCGGTGGTCACCGCTAAACCAACAGCAGTGAAGAGAAAGGGTCAGGACAAGGCGTGTTGGGAACAAAGCCCTGCTGACAAATTACATCCACATCAGGTGCGGTCACCGCTACAACCAGGACAGCAGTGAAGCGAGAATGGGTCAGGACCAAGGCGTGTTGCATTGAACAAAGCCCTGCTGACAACTACATCCACATCAGGTGGTCACCGCTACAACCAAACAGAAGTGAAGAGAATGGGTCAGGACAAGGTGTGCCTCTGTTGTCTGAACAAAGCCCTGCTGGACAACAGACAGCAGTGAAGAGAATGGGTCAGGACAAGGCGTGTTGTGAACAAAGCCTGTGAAACCAGACAGCAGTGAAAGCGAATGGGTTCAGGACAAGGTGGTGCTGAACAAAGCCATGCTGACAACAGACAGCAGTGAAGAGAATGGGTCAGGACAAGTGTGTTGCTGACAAAGCCCTTGCTGACAACCAGACAGCAGTGAAGAGAATGGGCAGGACAAGGCGTGTTGTTGAACAAAGCCCTGCATGACAATTACATCCCCCATCAGGTGGTCACCGCCTACAACCAGACAGCAGTTGAAGAGAATGGCGTCAGGACAAGGCGGGTTGTTGAACCAAGCCCTGATGGACAATTACATCCCACATTCAGGGGTCACCGCTACAACAGGACAGCAGTGAAGAGAATGGGTCAGGACTAAGGCGTGTTGCTGAACAAAGCCCTGCTGACAACCAGACAGCAGTTGAAGAGAATGGGTAGGACATAGGCGTGTTGCTGAACAAAGCCTGCTGACAAACTACATCCACATCAGGTGGTCACCGCTTCAACCCGACAGCAGTGAAGAGAATGGGGTAAGAGGACAAGGCGTGTTGCTGAACAAAGCCCTGCTGAAAACTACATACACATCAGGTGAGCACCGCTTTAAAACCTGATTCCATGTGATGTGTTAAATGGATGGCGTTGAGTAATATCTAGTGCTCCGCAGATAATCACTGGCTGTCCAAGTATCCTCCCTGCAAAGTGTTCAAAAACTGCAAAACAGTGCAGCACGCCTCACTCTCAAGATTCCAACGGTCTGATCACTATAAAACCTCATCTCGTAACTTGCACTGGCTTCCAGTAGGAGGCTGGAATCAAGTATAAAATTGCTTGCCTTTGTTTCGGTGCGTTCACTCCTCTGGTCCGTCTATCTCTCTGAACTAGTAAACTGTCTACTTACTGCTTGCTCCTACGTTCTTCCTCGACTGCCTGCCACACTCAAGGTTCTCGGGTCCACACGAAATCGGTTTGGTGACCGATCTTTTCTACTATTAGCACCTCACTATGGAATTCCCTCCACAACATGTACTGCTCATACTGACGCTATTTCCGCCTTCACTCTCGCCCTTTAAAACTCACTTGTTTCGGACATATTTATGATTGATTAGTGTTTGTGTGTGAAGGTGTGGTGGTTGTGTGTGTGTGTGGGGGGGGGGGGTCCGTTTGATTGCAGAACTCTTTTGTAAAAAAAGTATTTACAATTATTTTATTATTCGTATTTTGTATGTAGAATGTTACGTCTTGTAAACTTTAAAATGCTTGTAAATGAGGTAGAAGGGTATTTTAGTTTTTTGCAAATTTGTCTATTATAATTAGTCATGAAATTGGTATGTCGATGGCAGTATGATTTTATTTTCAAGTTGCAGTATTGTATTCAAACTTCATTGGGAATGTTGAATGTGGTCTGTATGTTTCTTCTTAGAATTGCTCATGTTGTAACTATTTACTGTATAATTAATTGTGTGGCTACATGTGCGCATGATGTGTGTGTTGTGTGCGTGTGTGTGTGTGTGAGTAAGGAAAGTAAGAGGAACGTTGTGGTAAGCATGGCTTATTTTTACTTTCTAATGATTAATTATTTGTTTGCCTGTTAATGTTCTTGTTATCAATGAAAGCGCACTGAGCTCATGTGAGAAAGAGCGTATATAAATTCCCATTATATTATTATTATTATGTGCAGTTATCTGCACCGTTGTTGTGACATGCGATGAAAAACAGTCGACGACCAATCAGCTGTGCCATCACTCATCTAGATGAACTGATCTATGAGTCTTCGTTAAACTTAAACAAACGTATCCATTTGTAAATGATGTAGGTGTGGCTGGGGTCAGAATTGAGCCAAAGCAATCAACCTGGACATTCTCTTTCTATTTTTCTGTAGAAGACGGTCAACATTCGCTGTCAGAACAAACTGACTCAGAAAGAGCTTAAGTCTTCATGACGCAAAAATTACTACCCGGTACTCAGTAGTAGAGGAGCTTACTCCTTGCAAGGAGCCTGTGGGTCTTTGGCAGCCTTAGGACCTCTTCAGCTTTGCCACTGGGGTTCTGGAGCTTAACTCCTTGCAAGGATGCCTGGGGGGATCTTTGCAGCCTTAGGACCTTCTTTCAGCCCCCCCCCCCCCTTTGCCACTGGGGTCTGGAGCTTAACTCCTTGCAAGGATGTATGGGTGGGCTTTGGCAGCCTTAGGGCCTTCTTCAGCTTTGCCACTGGGGTTATGGGCTTAACTTCTTGCAAGGATGTCGGGTGGGTCTTTGGCAGCCTTAGGCCTTCTTCAGCTTTGCCACTGAGGTTCTGGAGCTTAAGTCCCTTGCAAGGATGCCTGGGTGGGTCTTTGGCAGCCTTAGGACCTTCTTCAGCTTTGCCACTGGGGTTCTGGAGTGACCTACTCAGTTAACCCTTTCATTGTTAAAGGAAAACAGAGAAATTATTGATTTTCTTATAAAATTTAAAAAGAGACCTGTTAGACTCAATCTGAGAAAATGGTCTACAGATATATATCTTACCCGACTTGTCTAAACCAACTGCTATGTAGATTTGTGCAGATAAGACAGAGACAATTACGCATATCGTAAGATCAACAAAGACCTAGTATTTGCTCGCATCTGTCAGCCACCGAAAGGCCTCACTTGCTTCGAAGTTGTCTAAACCAAAGACCATCATTCCAGGACTATGACATCAAAAGTTACGACATCAAAACATTTTAAATCAGAACATTGGTGCAACAATCTTGAAAGAGGACATCGACATCGCTCATGGGACTGGAGATGGGGGGCAGACCCAACCCCATTCACCCTTTACAAGTCCCAGGGCCTCAAAGAGCATTTCTCACACCAGACAAAGAGCCACACAGAGAGCTGTGTGATCAACAATCAAGGATGATGTAAGTAACTTGTATGTGTCACTGTCAGGAGAAAGTAGACAGCTGTGTGATCAACAATCAAGGATGATGTAAGTAACTACTAACTAGTACGTGTCACTGTCAGGAAAAAGCAGAGAGCTGTGTGATCAACAATCAAGGATGATGTAAGTAACTACTAACTAGTATGTGTCACTGTCAGGAAAAAGTAGAGAGCTGTGTGATCAACAATCAAGGATGATGTAAGTAACTACTAACTAGTATGTGTCACTGTCAGGAAAAAGTAGAGAGCTGTGTGATCAACAATCAAGGTTGATGTAAGCAACTTGTATATGTCACTGTCAGGAAAAAGCAGAGAGCTGTGTGATCAACAATCAAGGATGATGTAAGTAACTTGTATGTGTCACTGTCAGGAAAAAGCAGAGAGCTGTGTGATCAATAATGCAAAATCTACAAAGTGATTGAACTAAACCAAGTTATAGATAATGTTAATTTATAACCACATTACCTCAAACAAAGATCATTCCTAATACAGATCTCTAAACGCTTGGAAAATCTGACATTACAGTTGTGGGTTGAAAAGAAAACAACAACAGTTATGACCCAGCATAGCGCTGTGGGTACATTTCTCAACAAATAATGATGCACAAGCACTTTCACACCCCTAGATATTTACCACACCCTAAGATTAAGATTAAAATTACTCACCCTGATATTATTTTGCTGTGGAAAGAGGATAGAGAAAGACTGGTTAGTTCATCAAAGAAGCAAATTAACACACTCAAACACCTCCCACCCCACCCACCCCTCCCACCCACCCCCCCTTCGCAAATGCATCTGCTCCATCAGCTAGCCACATTTTTGTCCAAACTCTCATCACACCCTTCCACCCTCTCAGCATTTCGTGATGACACACCCTCCTGTTTCCCCCCTGCAGTCACACAATTCCCAGAAGTGTCGGTCGCGGCAGATAAATTCTTTCCTGCACCGTCAGTGTCTGGCATGTCGACACTCCCAGTTGGAGCGGCACTTCGTGACCGACGACGACATGCCGTCCCCCTTTCCCTGAACGATCACAGCACTCTCCTGAAGGCCAAAGCCAGGTGGATGTCCTTCTGTTGCGGCTGTCGTCACAGGTCTGCAGTGCTACCATCACAAAGACGACATGTACCCCTTTGACCTGAACGATCACAGCACTCTCAAGAGTCCACAGCAGGTGGATGTCCTTCTGTGCGGCTGTCGTCACAGTCTGCAGTGCTACCATCACAAAGACGACATGTCCCCCTTTCCCTGAACGATCACAGCACTCTCAAGAGTCCACAGCAGGTGGATGTCCTTCTGTGCGGCTGTCGTCACAGTCTGCAGTGCTACCATCACAAAGACGACATGTCCCCCTTTCCCTGAACGATCACAGCACTCTCAGAGTCAGCAGATGGATGTCCTTCTGTGCGGCTGTCGTCACAGTCTGCAGTGCTACCATCACAAAGACGACATGTCCCCCTTTCCCTGAACGATCACAGCACTCTCAGAGTCAGCAGATGGATGTCCTTTGTGACTGTCGTCACAGTCTGCAGTGCTACCATCACCTGAGGCGTTGGTTCCTGAAACAAATCAAATCAAACTGATATATCTAAAAGACAAAATGGCCAATATGCACCATGATGTGACCATCTAAAGTTAAAATCTCAAGCCTTCAAGTGAGCTAACTTAGTCCAATTGTGTTGAAACAATTTTTTTTTTGCCCTATCAAAGCATTCTATTTTGACACTAGTATATTTTACACACTCCAACTGGTTGTTTCTCCTAATCTTTCTTTGTTATTTATTAAGAAACTTACATAGCTCTAAGTTTGTTTATGACCACACTTTTAACTTGTGTGATGCATAGTCTAAGATTCTTAACTATAAAACATTGACACAAAACTGGAAACGAAGGGAATAACAATTGAAAACCAGACAATAAATAATTGAATCCACTATTTGTGTCGGCTGAATGCAGTTGGGAGACCAGTGAAAACAAAAATACCGGACACACATGTACCTTACCCATTATGGCCATAAGGCCTGGGAATGCAGAAAAAAACCAACCCACCAGCGTTGGGCATTATCTGCCTCAGGGCCAGTTGTCTCCACTTGTGCCGCAGCTCTGGGGTTTCGTTGGCCGGGTCCTTCACTCTGCCGTCAGCTATCCCATGAGTCAGCAGGCAGCACATGGCTGCACTCTGCTCTGCGTACTGCTTTCGTTTCTCGCTGCAAAGATTGACGGCCATTTAATGTTACTTTCCCATGAGTCAGCAGGCAGCACATGGCTGCACTCTGCTCTGCATACTGCTTTTGCTTCTCACTGCAAAGAAAAAAGAAATGACGGCCATTTAATGTTACTTTCCCATGAGTCAGCAGGCAGCACATGGCTGCACTCTGCTCTGCATACTGCTTTCGCTTCTCACTGCAAAGAAAAAAGAAATGACGGCCATTTAATGTTACTTTCCCATGAGTCAGCAGGCAGCACATGGCTGCACTCTGCTCTGCATACTGCTTTCGCTTCTCACTGCAAAGAAAAAAGAAATGACGGCCATTTAATGTTACTTTCCCATGAGTCAGCAGGCAGCACATGGCTGCACTCTGCTCTGCATACTGCTTTCGCTTCTCACTGCAAAGAAAAAAGAAATGACGGACATTTAATGTTACTTTCCCTTCTCACTGCAAAGAAAAAAGAAATGACGGCCATTTAATGTTACTTTCCCATGAGTCAGCAGGCAGCACATGGCTGCACTCTGCTCTGCATACTGCTTTCGCTTCTCACTGCAAAGAAAAAAGAAATGACGGCCATTTAATGTTACTTTCCCATGAGTCAGCAGGCAGCACATGGCTGCACTCTGCTCTGCATACTGCTTTCGCTTCTCACTGCAAAGAAAAAAGAAATGACGGCCATTTAATGTTACTTTCCCATGAGTCAGCAGGCAGCACATGGCTGCACTCTGCTCTGCATACTGCTTTCGCTTCTCACTGCAAAGAAAAAAGAAATGACGGACATTTAATGTTACTTTCCCTTCTCACTGCAAAGAAAAAAGAAATGACGGCCATTTAATGTTACTTTCCCTTCTCACTGCAGAGAAAAAAGAAATGACGGACATTTAATGTTACTTTCCCTTCTCACTGCAGAGAAAAAAGAAATGACGGCCATTTAATGTTACTTTCCCTTCTCACTGAAAAAGCAAAATTGGCCGGCATCTATCAAAACTTTCATTAAAAATTATTTTTCAGTGATGTACATTCAAGAGTCACTGACATCACTGGTATGATTGTACTTGTGTTTCTTGCTGACAATGAAAACACACATACACACACGCGCGCACACACACACATACAAGCCAGCATTCACCATCATAATAATAAAACGCACTCACACACAAGCATGCATGCGCACACACCAACATAATTATTTCTCACACACATTCACATATAAGCATAGATGCACATGCACACACACTAACATATCCACGCAGACACACATACGTGGGCCAAAGCTTAACATTTTCATTCTGGGAAAAAACACTGCCCAAATCAAGGTGCCACCAATGTCTTCAACCAGAGTATAAGATCATCATATCTTTTGTTTCTTCATCAATTTCCTTTCCCTCTATCAACCAACCTCTCTCTTGTACTTGTATCTCTCTCTCTCTCTCTCTCACACAGAGGAAAACAAAGACACACACACAACTTGACAGACAGACCGACAGACACACACACACTATCTATTCTAACCTGAAAGGAGTGGTGTACCACTTGCCATCAACTAGAACCCTGGAAGTGAAACTTCTGTCCCCGGGACTTTCATCCTGAAAACGATAAATGCATTACAACCATGCAAACCTGGCCAGATTGCAGCAAAACAAACAGACAGACAGACGCATGTGTCAACCTCCATCTGCCTGTAGCTCTTCTCCCCCTCCCAGACACAGACCCCAAAACAATACAACTTGCAATAACAATGTAAAACAGCTGCATAGCTGACAACTTTCCAGACTCAAAAACCGGAAATATGGGGGGGTAGCGGGGAGTCCGTGCCCACTGAAGCATTCTATTTTTAATATAAAGAAGCAAACTCTTCATCTCCTGACAAGAAAACATTGTCTTACACAAGCCAAATAAAACGGCATGCTTACCTCTCCACTGATTGTGCCGTTTTAGCAACAAAGCACTGTATTATGACTACGTCACTGTGACCATTTTCACAACTGAAGACTTCTGCTTTCAGTTTCACGGCACAAACTTCTCGTGAACAGCGATGGTATTTTAGATCCCTGTAAGAAATGTCCAAGTTGTGTCGACACACAGTGCAGAAAGCGTAGCTATCCTCTTCATGGGACACGTCGTTGATGGGACATTGGTCTCTATACCAAGGAACAAACTTCTGTAAGTTGTGTCGACACACAGTGCAGAAAGCGTAGCTATCCTCTTCATGGGACACGTCGTTGATGGGAAATTGTTCTCTATACCAAGGAACAAACTTCAGTAAACTGCGTCGGCACACAGTGCAGAAAGCGTAGCTATCCTCTTCATGGGACATTGTTCTCTATACCAAGGAACAAACTTCTGTAAGTTGTGTCGACACACAGTGCAGAAAGCGTAGCTATCCTCTTCATGGGACATTGTTCTCTATACCAAGGAACAAACTTCTGTAAGTTGTGTCGACACACAGTGCAGAAAGCGTAGCTATCCTCTTCATGGGACACATCGTTGATGGGAAATTGTTCTCTATACCAAGGAACAAACTTCTGTAAGCTGTGTCGGCACACAGTGCAGAAAGCGTAGCTATCCTCTTCGTGGGACACGTCGTTGATGGGACATTGTTCTCTATACCAAGGAACAAACTTCTGTAAGTTGTGTCGGCACACAGTGCAGAAAGCGTAACTATCCTCTTCATGGGACACGTCGTTGATGGGACATTGTTCTCTATACCAAGGAACAAACTTCAGTAAGTTGTGTCGACACACAGTGCAGAAAGCGTAGCTATCCTCTTCATGGGACACGTCGTTGATGGGACATTGTTCTCTATACCAAGGAACAAACTTCAGTAAGTTGTGTCGGCACACAGTGCAGAAAGCGTAACTATCCTCTTCGTGGGACACGTCGTTGATGGGACATTGTTCTCTATACCAAGGAACAAACTTCAGTAAGCTGCGTCGGCACACAGTGCAGAAAGCGTAGCTATCCTCTTCGTGGGACACGTCGTTGATGGGAAATTGTTCTCTATACCAAGGAACAAACTTCAGTAAGTTGTGTCGGCACACAGTGCAGAAAGCGTAGCTATCCTCTTCATGGGACATTGTTCTCTATACCAAGGAACAAACTTCAGTAAGTTGTGTCGACACACAGTGCAGAAAGCGTAGCTATCCTCTTCATGGGACATTGGTCTCTATACCAAGGAACAAACTTCAGTAAGCTGCGTCGGCACACAGTGCAGAAAGCGTAGCTATCCTCTTCATGGGACACGTCGTTGATGGGAAATTGTTCTCTATACCAAGGAACAAACTTCAGTAAGTTGTGTCGACACACAGTGCAGAAAGCGTAGCTATCCTCTTCATGGGACATTGTTCTCTATACCAAGGAACAAACTTCTGTAAGTTGTGTCGGCACACAGTGCAGAAAGCGTAGCTATCCTCTTCATGGGACACGTCGTTGATGGGACATTGGTCTCTATACCAAGGAACAAGCTTCAGTAAGCTGCGTCGACACACAGTGCAGAAAGCGTAGCTATCCTCTTCATGGGACACGTCGTTGATGGGAAATTGTTCTCTATACCAAGGAACAAACTTCAGTAAGTTGTGTCGACACACAGTGCAGAAAGCGTAACTATCCTCTTCATGGGAAATTGTTCTCTATACCAAGGAACAAACTTCTGTAAGTTGTGTCGACACACAGTGCAGAAAGCGTAGCTATCCTCTTCATGGGACATTGTTCTCTATACCAAGGAACAAACTTCAGTAAACTGCGTCGGCACACAGTGCAGAAAGCGTAGCTATCCTCTTCATGGGACACATCGTTGATGGGACATTGTTCTCTATACCAAGGAACAAACTTCTGTAAGTTGTGTCGGCACACAGTGCAGAAAGCGTAGCTATCCTCTTCATGGGACACGTCGTTGATGGGAAATTGTTCTCTATACCAAGGAACAAACTTCAGTAAACTGCGTCGGCACACAGTGCAGAAAGCGTAGCTATCCTCTTCATGGGACACGTCGTTGATGGGACATTGGTCTCTATACCAAGGAACAAACTTCTGTAAGTTGTGTCGACACACAGTGCAGAAAGCGTAGCTATCCTCTTCATGGGACACGTCGTTGATGGGACATTGTTCTCTATACCAAGGAACAAACTTCAGTAAACTGCGTCGGCACACAGTGCAGAAAGCGTAGCTATCCTCTTCATGGGACACGTCGTTGATGGGACATTGTTCTCTATACCAAGGAACAAACTTCAGTAAGTTGTGTCGACACACAGTGCAGAAAGCGTAGCTATCCTCTTCATGGGAAATTGTTCTCTATACCAAGGAACAAACTTCTGTAAGTTGTGTCGACACACAGTGCAGAAAGCGTAGCTATCCTCTTCATGGGACACGTCGTTGATGGGAAATTGTTCTCTATACCGAGAAACAAGCTTCGGTAAACTCGACGCAACTTCGCGGTTTTGTTTGATCAGCAGAGAAACTTACCGCACACGTGCAGATTATGGTTTCCGGGGTAAAAATGTTGGACTGGCATTTGGAATGACTGTGGAGACGGCACGAACATTAACTTCCACATGGACTTGACATTGTTTTCTTTTTTTCCATGCGATTTCAGAATACAGAATTTTATTGTCATAATCGGAAATGGGGAATCGCAGCTGGAAAACTGAACAATTCGGACTGGTTGGCAGCTACGGGGCTGCATTTCCTTACTACAAGTCATTGTGTAATGACAGTACAGTTGTTCACCTACAACTAATTTTCCTTTCTTTAACAATTTTTTTCTTTATTTTTGTGTCTCTTTTTCTTTATTAATCTTTTTAAAGCAAGTTCTTGCCACAGAAATGGTGATAAATTTCCACAACTTTTAAAGATATTAGAACCTCATAGACCTTAAAAAACACTTCCAAAATGAGGTCTTAAATGGGAGGGAGTTGCATAAGTGAGGTAATTTTAATATTTACAAAGAAAGGCAATGTCTCGGAGAAGTAGGTCTTAAATGGGAGGGAGTCTTATAATGGGGGGGGGGGGTGTCTTATAAGGGAGGTTCCACTAGATGTGACTGATAAAAATGCTAAAATTTAAAAAACTTCCATACCGTTACATAGACAGGGTTTTTGTAGCGACACTTGTAGCACCACTCATGCAGGCTCTGCTTGGGACTCATGGCTGGGCGGTAGCATTTTCTGCACAAAACAATTTGTATTACAAGCATAGAAAGCAACATGAAAACCAAAATCATTGGACACTAACATTTGGAAAGAGACAAACATAATCATGAGAATAGTTTGTTGCACTTTCAGACTGAGGAAGAAAGTTAATGAATTAATTAATACATGTACTAGCTCACTGTTCTCTGTCCCTTAAATTGAATTAATTAATACATGTACTAGCTCACTGTTCTCTGTCCCTTAAATTGAATTAATTAATACATGTACTAGCTCACTGTTCTCTGTCCCTTAAATTGGTGTCATTTTATTTTAATAAACAGCAACGTCTCACTCACTCTCACACAAAAACTCTTTCTCATTTGTCATATAAGACAACAGATTGATTAATGGCAAACCATGGTGAGCTTTGCGTCTCTTACATCCTTGTATCCCCACTCCCCTATCCCAGTTCAGAAACCCATAGAAGCACACACACTCACAATCTGTTCCTCTCTCATTTATCATATCAGACAGGCAGCTCAATCGAGGGCAAACCATGGTAAGCTTTGCGTCTTTTACATCCTTGTATCCCCACTCCCCTATCCCAGTTCAGAAACCCATAGAAGCACACACACTCACAATCTGTTCCTCTCTCATTTATCATATCAGACAGGCAGCTCAATCGAGGGCAAACCATGGTAAGCTTTGCGTCTCTTAGATCCTTGTATCCCCACTCCCCTATCCCAGTTCAGAAACCCATAGAAGCACACACACTCACAATCTGTTCCTCTCTCATTTATCATATCAGACAGGCAGCTCAATCGAGGGCAAACCATGGTAAGCTTTGCGTCTCTTAGATCCTTGTATCCCCACTCCCCTATCCCAGTTCAGAAACCCATAGAAGCACACACACTCACAATCTGTTCCTCTCTCATTTATCATATCAGACAGGCAGCTCAATCGAGGGCAAACCATGGTAAGCTTTGCGTCTCTTAGATCCTTGTATCCCCACTCCCCTATCCCAGTTCAGAAACCCATAGAAGCACACACACTCACAATCTGTTCCTCTCTCATTTATCATATCAGACAGGCAGCTCAATCGAGGGCAAACCATGGTAAGCTTTGCGTCTCTTAGATCCTTGTATCCCCACTCCCCTATCCCAGTTCAGAAACCCATAGAAGCACACACACTCACAATCTGTTCCTCTCTCATTTATCATATCAGACAGGCAGCTCAATCGAGGGCAAACCATGGTAAGCTTTGCGTCTCTTAGATCCTTTATATTCCTACTCCCTCCCTCCACCAGCGACACCCATAGAAGCACAAACACACTTTCTCTTTCATTCGCTCACTTGTCATAGCGGACAGGCAGTTCAATCAAAGGCAAACCGTCCTGAACTTTGCGTCTCTTGAAGCTGAGGTCCCAACCACTACCACCATCACCACCACCATCACCGTTAGAGTCAGGCTGCAGTCGTTCCATCTTTTGCTTCCTGTCCTTCACAGCTTGACGATATTCTGCCTGCATGCCCCAGATCTCACTGTGTGAAGAGAGAGAGAGAGAGAGAGAGAGAGAGAGAGAGAGAGAGAGAGAGAGAGAGGAGAGAGAGAGAGAGAGAGAGTTTAAAAAAATGTTTTGTCGCAGGATCAGAAGTTAGTAGTAATCAAATGGGAGGCAAGTCATACCATGTAAATTTTCCCCGAAGACGGACTGTGGCTGCCCACGTGGCGGGGTAATAAAAAACGGTCACACACGTAACGTTCTCATCCCTAGCTGATGCATTTGTACCATAGTGTTCAAGTGCTTCGGCTGTTGGGATGATCCCAGAAGTCTTTTAGTTAGGGTAAGCCAACAACAACATACCATAAATAACGTTATGTGTGTGCACATGCATGTATGAGAACGCTTTGACAGTCTTGAGACAGAGAGACAGGGAGTCAGACAGACTGACAAAGACAGAGAGACACGGAAAGAGACAGACAGAGACAAGGAAAGAGAGATACAGACAGAGAAACTGAACCAACCAGAGAGAGAAAGATAGGACAAAAAAGCACACACCATTTGCTTGAAGCTTTCAGGCAAGTCCAATCCTCTGAAAACAACGGTAAAAGGGCCTTAGACTGAAGAGGGACAACACTGAAATGAGTTCCCAACATCACCAAAAAGGCTTAATATAGTGACAAATCACCTTAAAATGCTATTTAACAGGAAAGATAACACTGAATCAAAAGGCAAAAGCTCTGACAAGAGAAGCCAATCTGTCAGAAATTCTGAATCCTCTGACAATTCTGATGCTTGCTTTAAAGCTCCCACACATTCAAATAATTTCACTTTCACAGTCTCATCTACAAACACAAGGTGTGCAAGGTCTTTTAATGTTCATAAATCTCACCTGAACTCTTCATTGGTTTTTGCGGTGAGAGTGGCCTGCCCTTCAGGGGCGTCCATGTTGTCATGCATCATCTGCAGCACGCAGTACTTGGTGTTGATGTCGTTGTTGTCATACTGAAAGGCCTGCACAATGAACATCACCATGCATCATCTGCAGCACGCAGTACTTGGTGTTGATGTCGTTGTTGTCATACTGAAAGGCCTGCACAATGAACATCACCATACATCATCTGCAGCACACAGTACCTGGTGTTGATGTCGTTGTTGTCATACTGAAAGGCCTGCACAATGAACATCACCATACATCATCTGCAGCACACAGTACCTGGTGTTGATGTCGTTGTTGTCATACTGAAAGGCCTGCACAATGAACATCACCATACATCATCTGCAGCACACAGTACCTGGTGTTGATGTCGTTGTTGTCATACTGAAAGGCCTGCACAATGAACATCACCATGCATCATCTGCAGCACACAGTACCTGGTGTTGATGTCGTTGTCATACTGAAAGGCCTGCACAATGAACATCACCATGCATCATCTGCAGCACGCAGTACTTGGTGTTGATGTCGTTGTTGTCATACTGAAAGGCCTGCACAATGAACATCACCATGCATCATCTGCAGCACACAGTACCTGGTGTTGATGTCGTTGTCATACTGAAAGGCCTGCACAATGAACATCACCATGCATCATCTGCAGCACGCAGTACTTGGTGTTGATGTCGTTGTTGTCATACTGAAAGGCCTGCACAATGAACATCACCATACATCATCTGCAGCACGCAGTACCTGGTGTTGATGTCGTTGTTGTCATACTGAAAGGCCTGCACAATGAACATCACCATACATCATCTGCAGCACACAGTACCTGGTGTTGATGTCGTTGTTGTCATACTGAAAGGCCTGCACAATGAACATCACCATACATCATCTGCAGCACACAGTACCTGGTGTTGATGTCGTTGTTGTCATACTGAAAGGCCTGCACAATGAACATCACCATGCATCATCTGCAGCACACAGTACCTGGTGTTGATGTCGTTGTCATACTGAAAGGCCTGCACAATGAACATCACCATGCATCATCTGCAGCACGCAGTACTTGGTGTTGATGTCGTTGTTGTCATACTGAAAGGCCTGCACAATGAACATCACCATGCATCATCTGCAGCACACAGTACCTGGTGTTGATGTCGTTGTCATACTGAAAGGCCTGCACAATGAACATCACCATGCATCATCTGCAGCACGCAGTACTTGGTGTTGATGTCGTTGTTGTCATACTGAAAGGCCTGCACAATGAACATCACCATGCATCATCTGCAGCACGCAGTACCTGGTGTTGATGTCGTTGTTGTCATACTGAAAGGCCTGCACAATGAACATCACCATACATCATCTGCAGCACACAGTACCTGGTGTTGATGTCGTTGTTGTCATACTGAAAGGCCTGCACAATGAACATCACCATACATCATCTGCAGCACACAGTACCTGGTGTTGATGTCGTTGTTGTCATACTGAAAGGCCTGCACAATGAACATCACCATGCATCATCTGCAGCACACAGTACTTGGTGTTGATGTCGTTGTTGTCATACTGAAAGGCCTGCACAATGAACATCACCATGCATCATCTGCAGCACGCAGTACTTGGTGTTGATGTCGTTGTTGTCATACTGAAAGGCCTGCACAATGAACATCACCATGCATCATCTGCAGCACACAGTACCTGGTGTTGATGTCGTTGTCATACTGAAAGGCCTGCACAATGAACATCACCATGCATCATCTGCAGCACGCAGTACTTGGTGTTGATGTCGTTGTTGTCATACTGAAAGGCCTGCACAATGAACATCACCATGCATCATCTGCAGCACGCAGTACCTGGTGTTGATGTCGTTGTTGTCATACTGAAAGGCCTGCACAATGAACATCACCATACATCATCTGCAGCACACAGTACCTGGTGTTGATGTCGTTGTTGTCATACTGAAAGGCCTGCACAATGAACATCACCATGCATCATCTGCAGCACGCAGTACTTGGTGTTGATGTCGTTGTTGTCATACTGAAAGGCCTGCACAATGAACATCACCATGCATCATCTGCAGCACGCAGTACCTGGTGTTGATGTCGTTGTTGTCATACTGAAAGGCCTGCACAATGAACATCACCATACATCATCTGCAGCACACAGTACTTGGTGTTGATGTCGTTGTTGTCATACTGAAAGGCCTGGGGAACAAACATTACAACACAAGATATGAATGGTTTGTTATTGCACTATGTGATATCACCATGCATCATCTGCAGGACGCAGTACTTGGTGTTGATGTCGTTGTTGTCATACTGAAAGGCCTGCACAAGGAACATCACCATGCATCATCTGCAGCACGCAGTACTTGGTGTTGATGTCGTTGTTGTCATACTGAAAGGCCTGCACAATGAACATCACCATGCATCATCTGCAGCACACAGTACTTGGTGTTGATGTCGTTGTTGTCATACTGAAAGGCCTGCACAATGAACATCACCATGCATCATCTGCAGCACACAGTACTTGGTGTTGATGTCGTTGTTGTCATACTGAAAGGCCTGCACAATGAACATCACCATGCATCATCTGCAGCACACAGTACCTGGTGTTGATGTCGTTGTTGTCATACTGAAAGGCCTGCACAAGGAACATCACCATGCATCATCTGCAGCACGCAGTACTTGGTGTTGATGTCGTTGTTGTCATACTGAAAGGCCTGCACAATGAACATCACCATGCATCATCTGCAGCACACAGTACTTGGTGTTGATGTCGTTGTTGTCATACTGAAAGGCCTGCACAATGAACATCACCATGCATCATCTGCAGCACACAGTACTTGGTGTTGATGTCGTTGTTGTCATACTGAAAGGCCTGGGGAACAAACATTACAACACAAGATATGAATGGCTTGTTATTGCACTATGACTGTAATATCACCATGCATCGTGTGAAGGACTTGGTGCTGAAATATTCTAAGGCCTGGAAAAAGAAGTATTTGCCTTAAAATCATCCAACAATGTTGTCGACACATCAGACAGACATAAAATCCAACAACAATGTTGTCGACACATGAGACAGACATAAAATCCAACAACAATGTTGTCGACACATGAGACAGACATAAAATCCAACAACAATGTTGTCGACACATGAGACAGACATAAAATCCAACAACAATGTTGTCGACACATGAGACAGACATAAAAGCCAACAACAATGTTGTCGACACATCAGACAGACATAAAATCCAACAACAATGTTGTCGACACATCAGACAGACATAAAATCCAACAACAATGTTGTCGACACATCAGACAGACATAAAAGCCAACAACAATGTTGTCGACACATCAGACAGACATAAAATCCAACAACAATGTTGTCGACACATCAGACAGACATAAAAGCCAACAACAATGTTGTCGACACATCAGACAGACATAAAATCCAACAACAATGTTGTCGACACATCAGACAGACATAAAATCCAACAACAATGTTGTCGACACATCAGACAGACATAAAATCCAACAACAATGTTGTCGACACATCAGACAGACATAAAATCCAACAACAATGTTGTCGACACATGAGACAGACATAAAATCCAACAACAATGTTGTCGACACATGAGACAGACATAAAATCCAACAACAATGTTGTCGACACATGAGACAGACATAAAATCCAACAACAATGTTGTCGACACATCAGACAGACATAAAAGCCAACAACAATGTTGTCGACACATAAGACAGACATAAAATCCAACAACAATGTTGTCGACACATCAGACAGACATAAAAGCCAACAACAATGTTGTCGACACATCAGACAGACATAAAATCCAACAACAATGTTGTCGACACATAAGACAGACATAAAATCCAACAACAATGTTGTCGACACATCAGACAGACATAAAATCCAACAACAATGTTGTCGACACATCAGACAGACATAAAATCCAACAACAATGTTGTCGACACATCAGACAGACATAAAATCCAACAATGTTGTCGACACATCAGACAGACATAAAATCCAACAACAATGTTGTCGACACATCAGACAGACATAAAATCCAACAACAATGTTGTCGACACATCAGACAGACATAAAATCCAACAATGTTGTCGACACATCAGACAGACATAAAATCCAACAACAATGTTGTCGACACATCAGACAGACATAAAATCCAACAACAATGTTGTCGACACATGAGACAGACATAAAATCCAACAACAATGTTGTCGACACATAAGACAGACATAAAATCCAACAACAATGTTGTCGACACACAAGACAGACATAAAATCCAACAACAATGTTGTCGACACATCAGACAGACATAAAATCCAACAACAATGTTGTCGACACACAAGACAGACATAAAATCCAACAACAATGTTGTCGACACACAAGACAGACATAAAATCCAACAACAATGTTGTCGACACATCAGACAGACATAAAAGCCAACAACAATGATCGAGGTAACACATTCAGGGCTCCCAATCGTCCCGCAAAACAAGGGGTCCCAGGGACTCCTTCACTCAGTATAGAAGCATAGAGGGTCCTAGAGGCAGGATAGAGGGTCCCAGTGTCATTGCAAACGCTAAAAAGAATTTTCATAGTGCATCCCTGGGACCCCCTGCACATTCTTTTAGAGGGTCCTTTAGAATTTTAGTGCTTCATAGACCCCCAAATGGGGGTCCCTGGGAGCCCTGACATTGATAACTTACATATCAGAGGTAACGCACTGATAACTCACATATTGGAGGTATGCCCTGATGACGTCATACAAGGGCAACTTGCCCTCTGGGCGGAAAATGGAGCAGTTCCACTCAGCCTGGCGGGCCACCATGACAGACGCCGCCCCCGTCGCTGACCGGAACCGCTCCATGTCTGCGTGCTGCAGGATCTCCTTGGAACCGCCGCTGAAAGGCACACACAGAAAACACGACTGAACAAACTCCTCCTTGGAATCACCGCTGAAAGGTACACACAGAAAACACGACTGAACAAACTCCTCCTTGGAATCACCGCTGAAAGGTAGACACAGAAAACACGACTGAACAAACTCTTCATTAGAACCACCGCTGAAAGGACAGAAAACACGACTGAACAAACTCCTCCTTGGAATCACCGCTGAAAGGTAGACACAGAAAACACGACTGAACAAACTCCTCATTGGAACCACCGCTGAAAGGACAGAAAACACGACTGAACAAACTCCTCAATAGAACCGCCGCTGAAAGGTACACACAGAAAACACAACTGAACGAACTCCTCAATAGAACCGCCGCTGAAAGGTAGACACAGAAAACACGACTGAACAAACTCCTCATTGGAACCACCGCTGAAAGGACAGAAAACACAGTGTTATTGCAATAGCTTCAATGGTTTTATTCTAATTCTTGAGCACGATATAAAAACACACACACACACACACACAGACATTAAATTCACTAACTTTGCAATAACCAGACCTGCCAACCTTTGCCTGTTGGCAAAGCAAACAGACCAAAGCGGAATATTTGTAGCAGGAAAGAGGAATTTTTGAGAGCTAAGAGGAATTTTGACGCGGCATCTTACCTTTCGCGCGTAAACATAATTTGAAGCAAGCAATTTTCATCCTAGTGAAACTTGTCTTGTTTAAAACTAGTCTTGTCTGGAAGTGTCACAACTATTCATAACACAATAGAAGCTTTTGGTTTGTTCCTCTGTCCTTTTTATTTGGGCAGACCAAGACAGTTGGTGCCATAGATGACATAAGTGATAAGACTTGGAAGGAAGATAATGAATCAATTCAAGTTCATCTTTGTTCTCCTTTCCTTCCGTTGGCTTGAAAAAGTCGGTGATGGTGGAAGACGAAGTCTGGGAGTTTGCAGTTTCGATAAGACGATGAGAAGTAATGTGGTATTTGATGCCTTGACACCCTCCATAGGAGAC
This sequence comes from Phymorhynchus buccinoides, assembly GCA_017654935.2. Taxonomy (NCBI): domain Eukaryota; kingdom Metazoa; phylum Mollusca; class Gastropoda; order Neogastropoda; family Raphitomidae; genus Phymorhynchus; species Phymorhynchus buccinoides. The sequence goes on along the minus strand of CM065699.1, from coordinate 2,617,685 downwards.
TTTTAAGTGTAGTGAGGAGACTTTTAAGTGTAGTGAGCACATCATACATCAAGCATGATGCACACTTTCTTGATCTCTGAATGCACAGATACTTTTCCATGTAATCTTGGCAGAAATATTGGTCTATTCTTTTCTTTTCTCCCCAGAGTCTCACACACATCGATGTGTCAATCGCCATCTTGACGGAAGTGCGCAAACAGAAACTAGAAAGTCGGCTATATGCACAGCAGCTGTGCTGCTCTGTATATAAGACGATGAATTTGTGTGTTCAAAAAAACTTTTTTTTTAAAGTTTTGAAAGCGGAATTTTATGGACTTGAGCGGAAAGGCGGAAGAAATGTAGTCTGAGCGGAAAGGTTGGCAGGTCTGAATAACTGATAAAGACAAGGCTCTGGTAATAGCTTTGATGGTTTGGTCACACTAAATTCACTAACTTTGCAATGACAGGCATGGACAAGGCCTGGGCCTTGATGGTGTGGTTCCAATTCTTGTGCACGATGTAAACACACACACACACACTACATTCACTAACTTTGCGATGACTGGAATGGACAAGGCCTGGGTGACCGCCTTGATGGTGTCGTTCCGATTCTTGTGCTGGGGGCGCTCCTCTCTGGTGCGGCCGTGCACAGCAAGGGCAGCCACTCCTGTGCTCTCTATCAGCTTTGCCAGCTTCACCGTCTCCTCAACCTGAGAATAGCATCAATCTGCGTGGTGATATCCACAGAAGACAACCTTCATGCCAGCTTTAACAAATCAAAAGACAGTGGTTGTTTCAAATGGTGAAATGGGAATTTACTACATACCATATTTTAGGCGATACTTGTTTCTTAGACAGAGACCCCTGCGAACTCAGGAACGAAATGTCACTGATAACATAGTAATAATAATAGTACATTTTTAGTAAGAAACAATAATAACAAAATCTGAATTTTGTGTAAAATTTGAGGGGTGCGTCTTATAATCAGGTGCGCCTTGTATCCGTAAAACACGGTAGTTCATTTTTTACTCTTTTCTTCAAAAGTTTTGTAAAGTTCTGAGAGCTTGTTTTTAGCATGATTTTGTTAATGTGCTATATAAACAAAATTATTAGTATTATCATCCCCACAACCACACTTAGTTATTGTGCATAGGGCTAAAAATCCCAAGCAACTGACAAACTGCTCTATAAACTAGAGTGTGAAAGCGCTAGATCACCAGCGGTGCGCCACACTTTCTGTTCCAAAGACCGGGCTTGGCCTTTGACCAATGACCATTTTCCAACGTGGCCTAGATATCGAAAGTACCTATGCACATGCAAATTTGAGCATCATTATTGTGATTACATACATGGGACATGCATAGTCAGCCAGTCAGGAACAAACAAACAGCACTGACAACATCACCAGCTTTGCTTGGCAGCTGGTGATCCAGACACCTACCTGTGGGAACACTCTGATCTTGCAGGTGACAGGGATGGACAGACAGCACTGACAACATCACCAGCTTTGCTTGGTGGCTGGTAATCCAGACACCTACCTGTGGGAACACTCTGATCTTGCAGGTGACAGGGATGGACAGACAGCACTGACAACATCACCAGCTTTGCTTGGTGGCTGGTAATCCAGACACCTACCTGTGGGAACACTCTGATCTTGCAGGTGACAGGGATGGACAGACAGCACTGACAACATCACCAGCTTTGCTTGGCAGCTGGTGATCCAGACACCTACCTGTGGGAACACTCTGATCTTGCAGGTGACAGGGATGGACAGACAGCACTGACAACATCACCAGCTTTGCTTGGCAGCTGGTGATCCACACACCTACCTGTGGGAACACTCTGATCTTGCAGGTGACAGGGATGGACAGACAGCACTGACAACATCACCAGCTTTGCTTGGTGGCTGGTAATCCACACACCTACCTGTGGGAACACTCTGATCTTGCAGGTGACAGGGATGGACAGACAGCACTGACAACATCACCAGCTTTGCTTGGCAGCTGGTGATCCACACACCTACCTGTGGGAACACTCTGATCTTGCAGGTGACAGACAGCACTGACAACATCACCAGCTTTGCTTGGTGGCTGGTGATCCACACACCTACCTGTGGGAACACTCTGATCTTGCAGGTGACAGGGATGGACAGGCCTTCCACCAGCGTGGTCAGAATCTGTGCACACACAAACAGGAAGGTGGCAGAGTGGTTCAGACGTTCGCCTAACAATTTCTATGCCTGAATGCAATGTGAGTGACCCGGGTTCGAATTCCCGGCCTCGCACTTTCTTTCTAGTTTGACAGGAAAATCGAACTGAACATGAAGTCCTTCGGATGGGGACTTAAAGCAAATCTGTCCCGTGCGCTTTATGCACGTAAAATTCCCACGGCAGTTGAAAGTCGGCAAGAGCAGGGTGAAATCCTGCTGCCTGGTATGATCAAACTGATAGCTAGTTTTCCCAAGTCTACCCCCACCCTTCCTCACTCACCCTGTCCCCCCCACCCCACCCCAAATAAGGGTAGGTGCTGCAATTGCGGCAACGGCGCTCTCCAGGGGAGAGCAGCACGGATTTCACAGAGATAAGTCTCTGTGACTAGAATCCATACCAGATACAAAAAAATAAACAAAAAAACCACCACCACCACATGATTTTCATTTGTAATTGCCTTTGGTATACATTCTATTAAAACAAAGAATGCTGTGACAGACAGTTACAGAGAGAGAGGATGGGGGTGAGGGAGGGGGGAGGAGAGAGAATGGAGAATGTATGTGGGACCGGACATGGAAAATACACACCTGTTTGATTTTCTCTGGCTGAGTGAGCAGAGCGCATCCCATTCCCCCCTGCAATACACACACCGAACATCTTGAGAACATCTGAGTCAGTGTTCATGAGATAACTTTTGACACTTTCAAACTTCATTGCCCCCCAAAAAAAAACCACAACCACCCCCACACCCCAAATGACAATAAGGTGGTTATCATTATGACAAGTCAACTGCCGTATTTTTCCGACTGTAAGGCGATACTTTCCCCCCCACTGAGACCCCTGCGCCTTATAATATGACGGATAACATAGTGAGAAGATACAACAAAATCTGAATCTGAATCTGAAGAAAGGAAGAAAACATGTTAATTTACCTTGACGGAGAATTCTTTGGGACAACCCATGTTGATGTCAATGGCCGACACATCTTTTCTCCCTGGAAATAACACACCATTACAATTTATGTCATTGACAATAATCACAAGCAAGCTCAGCGACACAGCCTCCTGTTTCAAACCAGTTTCCCACCCAGTCATACGCCAAACGGCAGACATGTCTTTGTTCCGCTTCGCCCCCTCCCCTCCCCCCTATCTCCCCCCCCTGCCCCCCCCCCCCCCAAGAGTTTTCTCCAGTAGATCCAGCAGAAGCACATTTTATTTTTGTCTTGTCCCCCTTTATGGGGACACCGCCCAAGCATTTAGACTTACACTCCCCCCGTGGGGATACCTGGGGGGTCGCTTGTTCAAAGAGTTCCCCCACCTTCTGGAGGTGCTGTGCTTGTAATTTCCTCAAATCTGTCACTCTATTTTACTCTGCCTTTTCCCTTTGCTTACTGTCATCTACTATCTTTCTGGTCCACTCTCCTCCTGCCTTTTTTCTCTTTGCTTATTGTCATCTACTATCTTTCTGGTCCACTCTCCTGCCTTTTCTCTTTGCTTATTGTCATCTACTATCTTTCTGGTCCATTCTCCTGCCTTTTCTCTTTGCTTATTGTCATCTACTATCTTTCTGGTCCACTCTCCTGCCTTTTCTCTTTGCTTATTGTCATCTACTATCTTTCTGGTCCATTCTCCTGCCTTTTCTCTTTGCTTACTGTCATCTACTATCTTTCTGCCTTACCGTCCATTCTCCTGCCTTTTCTCTTTGCTTATTGTCATCTACTATCTTTCTGGTCCATTCTCCTGCCTTTTCTCTTTGCTTATTGTCATCTACTATCTTTCTGTCCATTCTCCTGCCTTTTCTCTTTGCTTATTGTCATCTACTATCTTTCTGGTCCATTCTCCTGCCTTTTTCCCTTTGCTTATTGTCATCTACTATCTTTCTGGTCCACTCTCCTCTCCTGCCTTTTTCCCTTTGCTTATTGTCATCTACTATCTTTCTGGTCCATTCTCCTGCCTTTTCTCTTTGCTTACTGTCATCTACTATCTTTCTGGTCCACTCTCCTGCCTTTTCCTCTTTGCTTACTGTCATCTACTATCTTTCTGGTCCACTCTCCTGCCTTTTCTCTTTGCTTACTGTCATCTACTATCTTTCTGGTCCACTCTCCTGCCTTTTCTCTTTGCTTACTGTCATCTACTATCTTTCTGGTCCACTCTAATGTCTTTGTTCAAGAAATTCCAAAGATTTTCACCAGCCGAAATCGGACATGCTGAGCCTATTTCTTAGTTAGGCGCATAACGACAGCATGACTCGTCTGCACTCACATGTCAGAAAACTGAGCAATCGGCAAAGAAAAAAAAGGAATACTCACACTTTTTTAGCTGCTGCTAAAGCTCTCTTGGCATCCGAGGTCCCCTGTAGAAAATGTTAATATAAAATAACGATGTTTTAAAGAAAAGGGATAATTCAGAGTACTTTGTACGATCAATTTATAAGCAAAATCCTAAATTATTAAAGCAAAAAACAGTTCATGATATTAAACAATGTTCAATAGCTCAAAGGATGGAAAGCGAGAGGGATGGAAAAAAAGAGAGAGAGAGAGAGAGAGAGAGAGAGAGAGAGAGAGAGAGAGAGAGAGAGAGAGAGAGAGAGAGAGAGAGAGAGAGAGAGAGAGAGAGAGAGAGAGAGAGAGAGAGAGAGAGAGAGAGAGAGAGAGAGAGAGAGAGAGAGAGAGAGAGAGAGAGAGAGAGAGAGAGAGAGAGAGAGAGAGAGAGAGAGAGAGAGAGAGAGAGAGAGAGAGAGAGAGAGACGAGAGAGAGAGAGAGAGAGAGAGAGAGAGAGAGAGAGAGAGAGAGAGAGAGAGAGAGAGAGAGAGAGAGAGAGAGAGAGAGAGAGAGAGAGAGAGAGAGAGAGAGAGAGAGAGAGAGAGAGAGAGAGAGAGAGAGAGAGAGAGAGAGAGAGAGAGAGAGAGAGAGCAGACAGCCAGGCAAGCACCCAGTTGAAATACCAGACGGTCCTTTTCCCTTTCCCTAGGACATGTCCTGAACACCACTGTACCATCAGCCATAGTGTAATCTGTCCGTTCCCAGATTCAGATACAAGAGAGAGAGAGAGAGAGACAGAGAAAGAGCAGACAGCCAGGCTGTCCTGAAATACCAGACGGTCCTTTTCCTGAGGACATGTCCTGAACACCACTGTACCATCAGCCATGGTGTAATCTGTCGTTACCATACGTTCAGATTCAGAGACAAGAGAGAGAGAGAGAGAGAGAGGAGAGAGAGAGAGAAGAGAGAGAGAGAGAGAGAGAGAGAGAGAGAGAGAGAGAGAGAGAGAGAGAGAGAGAGAGAGAGAGAGAGAGAAGAGAGAGAGAGAGAGAGAGAAGAGAGAAGACAGAGGAGAGAGAGAGAGGACAGCCAGGCACGCACCAGTTGAAACACCAGACGGTCCTTTTCCTGAGGACATGTCCTGAACACCACTGTACCATCAGCCATGGCGTAATCTGTCGTTCCCAGAATGGCTGGTGTAGAAAACACAGTTATAGTCAAGTCAAATTTTTATTTCCAGATGGAACATTGAATAAGCAAATATATATACTTTTTTTTTTACATTTTTCATTATATAAATAATGTTTTTTAAAAAATCCATTAAGACACAAAGTAATTAGGGAAAGTCAAAATGTTCTACCATATTTCACCATTTATCAAATGCACCATGTGGTGGATGTATTTTTATTTGTTGTTAAAGCTCTTTCCTCACATGCCATTTTTCCGCCAAAAGTTTTCCATTAACCTGGATACAGAAAATTGCTTGTGGCTTTCCTTTCAATGACCTGCTGTTAATTGCTTCAGTATTAATAGTAAGTTTTTCATTGACTTGCAGCTAAATGGTGGATTTTGATTAATCCTACTATCTATTTAATTTAATACTTACCAACACTCAAAACAACTGCATTAGCCTAAAACAACCTGGAACCTTACCCTAGCACATAGCTAAAACGAAAGTGGCCCCAAGGGACTGCACCCATACCGCAGGGAGCAGCGGGAGTGACTCCCCTTACTTCCGGGTATGACGCGCACCCTTGGGGCACCGGATATGTCATTCGTGTAATTTTACAGCCCCGCATCAGGAGGGAGGCTGGGAGGGAACATTTTTTGTTTTGAGTGTTGGTAAGTATTAAATTAAATAGATAGTAGGATTAATCAAAATCCACCAATCTAATTTAATCATACTATACCAACACTCAAAACAACTGCAGATTACCACCGTGGTGGAGGGTGATGCGTGCCAACTGACACACCAACAACCCCAAAAGCATACCAGTAAAAGAGGGGAAACACTCCTAAGAGAATCCCCCGAAAGATGTACAACATCCCTGAAAATATGCAAATAAATACCCCCAAACAGTCATGTCAATGATATACCAAAGAACACAGAGAAAAAACAGAGGCACAAAAAACACCGGAACTCACACTACAAGGAGACCGGGACCTGCGAAACGACCACCTTCTAGATGGAAAAGGAGTCGTCTTCGCCCTGAGCAGAGATATCCCTCAGGTAAAACTGAAGAAAGGTGTTCTGCGACTACCAGAACGCTGAGGCCATAACCTTCACAAGAGGGACACCCTTGACTACCGCCAGGGAAGAGCTGATGGCCCGCAACTCGTGGGCGCGAATGGGGTTATCAGGTAACCTAACCAGCGAGCGGGCATAGGCCAACTTAATGAGGTCGAGGAACCAACGGGACACAGTACCCTTAGCCACATCGCTGCAGTACTTGGGATTAAAGGAGACGAACAGGCGACGTTTAGCCCTTCTGAAGGACTTGGTACGAGCCAGAAGAACGAAGAGCCCTAACGGGGCAGAGGAAGAAATCACGATCATCAGGACCCAGAACGGAGCGAAGACTCGAAAAAGAGGCCAAGGGAGAGGAAACATAACCAGACTGGTTCTTGCACGGAACTCCGGGAGAAAAGAAAGGGAGACAGACGAGAAGTCCTCCTCGAACTGACATCCTTGGTGAGACCTCTCAGAGCATGCAAACCACTGAGGCGACGGGAGTGGCGAAAGAAATGAGAAAAAACTGTCTTGAGAGTCAGAAGCTTAAGAGACAACGACTCCAGGGGTTCAAATTTGACCCAGAGAAAAGCCAGAACCAAAAAGATGTCCCACTGAGGACACTGGACCGTTCTGGACGGGGCTTGGAGGCGCACAGCGTCCAGGAAGTGAGAAACTGGCAAAGCCGAGAGATTCCCCGTAAACTTGGAACCTAAAGACAACGAGATCGTGCTAATCAAGACCGCCCTATAACCTGACAAGGTTTGAGAGGAAGAGTTCCTAGTTCTAAGCAAGTGAGAGAGGAACTCCACGAACTGAACCGTTGAGGGACGAAGCGGGTCAAACTTTCTCTCCTGACAAAACGCAAACCAGGTGGCCCAGCGAAGATCATACAGATCGTTTGTAGACTTACGCCGAGAGGCGGCCAACAGATCCACGGTGCGCGTGGAAAACCCCTGAGAGCGAAGGCCTAGTCGGACAGCCGCAATGCGACCAGGTTTAGCCTTGAAGGGCAAGGGTGTCCGACCCCGCTTCTTGACTGAAGAAGAGTGGCGGGAGTGAGATTGAGCGGAAGAGGACCGTCTTGCGCCATGTCGAGGAGCTCTGGGAACCAATGGCTCCTGGGCCACATTGGTGTGACGAGAATCAAGTCCGGGTGCTCCCGAAGGACTTCTTCAACACCCGGGGGATTAGTGCCATCAGAGGGGAGGAATACAACGGCATGCACTTCAGGAAGAAGTGCGAGAAGTGGTGGCGTACAGCTTAGCGGTACGGTAGCACCTAAGGCCATGGAACTCATACTGAAGAAGACAAACTCCGCATCGAGTCACCTAGAGCAGCCAAGGCCTGATACATTACGGACTATGAGTGGCCGGACCGGGCCACTACACACTGCTACGCCCTTTCGAACTGGAAAATATCGATCGAAGGGGCGAGTCTGGGTCAGAAAACAAACTGGACAAGACTAGTTCAGAATGTCGGGCAAGCAAAGGACCGATGGCGGGATAGAGACAGCTAGTACTAGGATGAAAATCCGCAAGAGCAGCAGATTCAGCCTCTGACCTAGCAAACTGAGAAACCACGGTACGAATGTGCGACTGCACTTCGTAACCAACTCTACATGCTAAGACCGACGAAAGGGACCCCCGTTGACTGGGTGAAAAACCAGCGGAGACAATTCGATCGGTAGGGAGGTAAAATAAAAATAAAAAACTGCCTATGAAGTAGGAACAGACAGCAACAGCAACATAGTTGCTATCGCATGACGTCAAATCGAACCAGATGACGCGGAAAAGTCCCCACCGAAAAGGAAAACATGTAGACAAAAAGCGAAACAGTGTGCAAACGTGACGATGACACACCTCGACCTAAACCATAAAAAAAAACAACGGTCGGAACGAGACGCCGAAGACCAAAAAGGGGGGGGGGCCTGAAGGAAGGCAAAAATCACCCCGTCGAACAACTTTAGGTTGAAAGCTGTGCCGTTCGGTGATCTGACGGCTGAGAAGGGAAGATCATGCTAGCCGGACAGTTAAAGCCAGATCGGGACGGAACCAGTCCGAAACAGGATGACTGGAACGGCCGAACGAGTCAACAGGTTGAACAACTCATGGTTGAAACCGTGAAAGAAGGAGTGCGCACTCTGACTTCTCTCTGCAAGGGCCTATGTATACCCAGGCCAGAGGAAGGAGCTCCGAAGAAGAACAAAAAACCCTTTAAACGGCCTAAGAGATCGCCGGCCAATTAGAGTCAGAATGGGCCGAAAACGGTCGGGAATTTTTGATAAAACCGGTTGACAGGACCGGTTGAAAAAGTCGGGAATAGAAACCCGGACTGGGATCGTTCACTCGCGCCCGCGCCCTTCAAGAGAAGGTCCTCCACTTCCTCTGGAGGATCTCCAACGGACAGGATCGCCGTTTCTTGGAAGGCTCGGCCTCCTGTTGCCACGAGAAGACTGGGAAGGGGGGCCTCAAGGCCTTGAACTGGGGAGGAGGCCTAGAGGAGTATCCCACACTCCTAGAGCGGGACGCGAAGTACCCCGGACGAAATGGTTGGGACGGGGCTGGTTCAACAGGGCCCGATAGATAGCCTTCTGGCTATCAGCTGACTTCCTCTTTGAAGAGGACTCGAGAACTGGGGGAACCGATTCTTCCCCGAACAAGCCCGACTCCGGAAGGGGAAGAGAGCGCAAAACGCTCCTTTTCCCTGGACGAAAGAGACCTGTTCTGCGCCAGAAAGAATCCCGGGCCAAGGCACAGGTTTGAACCTTCAAACCAGCCGTGACATCAGAGAGGCTCTGTAGCACATTGCCCAAAAGGGCTAGAGAGACTCCAACGGAAGCTTCATCCACCTGATCAAAGAACTGAAAAACCGCCGGTGAATCAGAGGCTGATTTGCCTAGAGACTCCGCCAAGGTTTGCACGAGAGAGGTGGCCATGCCACAAGCCCTGAGAGAACCAGACAGAGATTCCTCGAGAGACTTGAACGTGACGGGAGGAACAGCAGCAGGACCCCAAGGACTCCACCTCCTCAGAAGAAGGTTTGGAGACGGAGGGGAAGGGCAGGTATTCCGTCGGTAGGGGGACGAAAGGTCTGAATCCAGGTACCAAAAAGGAACCGAACTGAGACGAGGCCGGCTGAGAACGCCCCAGATTAGCCTCAGCAATCTGTTTCAACGAAAGGACCTTGCCGGTCCTCAACGTGAACTCCGCTTTAACCACCAAATCCTCCGGGAAGGAGGGGGCTTGGAGAGTCAAGGAGCTCTTGGCCTGCAGAAGAGAGCCAACCGCGTGATCAGTGGCGGACTCCTGATGGGAGGAACGCACAGGTACCACGTAAGGGCACGATCGAGACAAAATCTTGAGAAGATTCTGAACCGAGGACTCAGTGAGAGAGTGAGGGACCTCCGACTGAGGGTCCAGTTCCATGTCTGACTCAAAGTCGGACTGAAACTCAGAGAATTCCCTGGAGGGGTCTGGCCGTTGAAGCTTCTGATAAGGGCGGCCCAAGAGTCAAACACCACCGGAGGCCATGCCTGGCAGAGGGCTCTGCCGGTAGGGAGTGAGAGGATCACTGAACACCGGCCGGAACCGGGAGAACGTGGCGTCCTCCGTGCGAGCGGGACATTCCCGGTTGACCCAAACCGGAGGAACGAACCGGAAATTCATCATCGGAATTTTCCGGTTCTAGGCGAACCCTTTCCCGGTATGTCCGCGTTGGCCAAGCAACCGGGAGACAACCGGATGATTACCGGGTAAACACCGGGAGAACCGGAGGAAACGGTCTCGCAACCGGGAAAGGCAAATAACCGGTTGCGGTGGGAAAGCCAAGAGGCTCCAACCGTGCCATCCCCCGGTATGTCCGCGTTGGCCAAGCAACCGGGAGACAACCGGGAGAAACCGGATGAATACCGGGTGAAACCGGGTAAGCACCGGGAGAACCGGAGGAAACCGTCTCACAACCGTGAGAAGCGAATTTCCGGTTGCGGTGGGACTGCCAAGAGGCCCCAACCGCGCCAGTGCCAGGATCACTGGAGAGCCATCCCCCGGGAGGGGGGTATGGACTCTTATCGGTATTGAAGGTGCCCCGCACCGACCGATTTGACTGTCCTGGTAACCTCTCCCTCGAACTGAGTGGAGGATTTGAGCCCGGACTCAGGAAAGGGAACAGGCCGTTCCCGATCCTGGAGGTACCTCCCAGGTACCACCGTTTGTCCGCGTTGGCCAAGCAACCGGGAGACAACCGGGAGAAATACCGGATGAAACCGGGTAAGCACCGGGAGAACCGGAGGAAACCGTCTCACAACCGTGAGAAGCGAATTTCCGGTTGCGGTGGGACTGCCAAGAGGCCCCAACCGCGCCAGTGCCAGGATCACTGGAGAGCCATCCCCCGGGAGGGGGGTATGGACTCTTATCGGTATTGAAGGTGCCCCGCACCGACCGATTTGACTGTCCTGGTAACCTCTCCCTCGAACTGAGTGGAGGATTTGAGCCCGGACTCAGGAAAGGGAACAGGCCGTTCCCGATCCTGGAGGTACCTCCCAGGTACCACCGGATGATTGCCTGACAGACTGGCCAGTCTGGTGACAGAGGAGTCACCTCTGTCACTAGGCAAGCTCCCCGGAGGGGAGCCTCTCTGTTCCGTAAACATCAAGCCCACAGGACGGAAACCAGAGGTGGAAAGGGATTGCCTATCCCTGTTGAGGTCGACGCTGGTCTTAGCGGACAAGGGCCTCCTGGAGGCAAGCCTGTGAACAGAAGAAGGAGAGAGGGCTGCGCCAGTGACAGTCTCACGTTAGAAGAGACAACTGGCGGCACCCTCTCTGGCCTAAACATAGAACCGAAATAGGAGGAAGATTCTGTCGATGCGAAAGGGAGAACCCTGAAACCCGAAGAGTCCAAGTGACGTAGTACAAAGCCTGCGAGTCCAACGGAAAAGGAGAAGGAGCAGAAACCTCCGAAGGGAGAGAAACTGGAATGGGCTCCGAAACCGGTTAGGCCGGTGTAACCGAAACGGACTGTGACTGGACGTTAGACGTAGGATTTGTGAGAGGATTTAGACGAAAACTTCTTGAGAAGATTAAGAGAACCTGCCCAAAGGGTCCCTAGTGAGAGAAGAAGAGTCAACTGACTTGGAAACAGAAAAACAACCGAAGCAGAAACTGCTTTGCCCGAAGTGGAAACCGAGGGGTGCAAGAAGCCATAATGGCTGACGCCACCCCGAAAACGAACAACAGAGTGAACGAAATAATTTTTCAACTAAAACGAACACCAAGAAATGACAATGAAATAATATCGATAGGATGACTAACAGCCTTCCCAAGAAACTGAATAGAACAAAGCTAAGCACGGAACGAACCCACCAGATAGACAAGAGTCAGAAAAGGCGGAGCAGGGTAGGCCCAGGTGTGGTTGAAAGGCTGGAAAATTTAAGAATGACATATCCGGTGCCCCAAGGGTGCGCGTCATACCCGGAAGTAAGGGGAGTCACTCCCGCTACTCCCTGCGGTATGGGTGCAGTCCCTTGGGGCCACTTTCGTTTTAGCTATGTGCTAGGGTAAGGTTCCAGGTTGTTTTAGGCTAATGCAGTTGTTTTGAGTGTTGGTATAGTATGATTAAATTAGATTGGATGATTTTATTTAATATAACTATCTATTCTATCTATATACTTACCGTTTCACTACGAATGAGTTATCTCTTCCAATTTGGAGCTAATGCCAATTACCAAAGACCAAAAAAGTCTTAGTCTTCACAAGACTAACTTACTTCCCTTGGTCTGGTTTAGCAATACCACTGAGCTGCTGTGGATCCCCTTCCTGACGTCACTTCCGGGGAGCCAACTTTGAATCATGATAAATTTTTTGACTAATCGACTCGCAACGATGTTTTCGTCGGAGGGAGGTGGGTGGGAACCTTTGATCGTAGTGAAACGGTAAGTATATAGATAGAATAGATAGTTATATTAAATAAAATCATCCAATCTATTCTATCATGTTACCGTTTCACTACGAATGAGTTGTTTCCCAACGAGGAGGTGGGTAAGAAAAAACATTGTTGAATTTTTAACTTTCCAACAAAGAGCAAACATTTCATACCCATTATATCCAAAAAGCGGGATTACCCAGGGTATCCCCGTGATAGCACCGGAAGCATCCGTATGAACATATAATTTCATTCCCCCAACAGGCATATACATATATATGCATCCCAATAAACAATAACAACATAAATTACCGTTAGACCAAGGAGACAGGGGTCTGTGCCAGCACCAGCTTCCTGATGCCGTAGGTATCATTTTGTCTCCTGGCGGAGAAATGTCGTAGATAGAAGTTCAAGAACGTGGTCTCTGACTTCCAGTAGGCGGCCTCCAAGACGCTGGATAAGGCCACACCCTTGATCATGGCCAAGGAGGAGCTGATAGCCCGAATTTCATGGGCTCTCAGGGGGTTTTGGGGCAAGGATTTGTCAGCGTTTGAGTATGCTAATTTTATAGCATCTATCAGCCACCTAGAAATGGTGGATTTCGAAATGTCTTTCATGTATTTGTCATTCAGTGAAACGAACAGGCGTCGTTTGTGCCCTCGGAACTGAGAAGTTCTCTTCAAGTATAACCGAAGGGCTCTAACTGGACATAGGAATCTGTCGGTGTCATCAGGAGCCAGAATGGTGCAAAGACTCTGAACTGTCACTGAAGGAGAGGACGCCTGAGCGGACTGGTTCTTAGCACGAAACTCCGGAAGGAAAGACAGTGTCATGGATTGATCCGAAGAATTGAACTCAATATCCGAACCTAGACCGCTAAGAGCATGGACGCCACTAACCCGCCTAGCCGTAGCTAAAGACAATAGAAAAACTGTCTTGTATGTCAACAACTTGAAAGACAACGATGCTAAAGGTTCACATTGATCCCGAAGAAAGGACAGAACAACGAACAAATCCCACTGAGGAAGGCGAACGCCCGAGGACACAGACTTGTTGCGGACTGCATCAATCAGATGTGAAAGTTCAATAGCTAAGGAAAAAGAAGGATTTCTCTTGCCCGTAGCTACCGTTATAGTATGCACAACAGAAGCCTTGTATCCATTTAACGTCTGAGCGGATAAGCCGCGGTTCTGGTGGAGGTGAGCCAAAAACTGAGTAAACTCCGGACCGGAAGGATCTAACGGAGAAATGCCATGGGACAAACAGAAACCATACCATGAGGCCCACCGTATGTCATATAGTTTGTTAGTACTCTGTCGTCTCGCCTTGAGTACTAAGTCCACAGTTTGTTCTGAGAGTCCGCGTGCTCGCAGGCCTGACCGCATAGTAGCCATGCGGTCAGCTGAAACAGTTGGGGGTTGGCGTGGCCGACTCCCGTGCGTGGCTGAAGCAGAGTGTCTTTTGTGAGACGAAGAGGGACGCTTGGAACGTGTGAGAGGCTGGTGAGCTCCGGGAACCAAGGGCTGGTCTCCCAGAATGGGGCGATGATGATCAGCCGGGGTAGATCGCGGCTGTATTTCTCGAGTACCTTGGGTAGGAGAGACGTTGGAGGGTATGCATACGCCGACATTCCTGTCCAGGGCATCGAGAAGGCGTTGCGCGCTAGTGCCTGAGGGTCCCTCATAGGTGATACGTAGACCGGCAGCCTGCAGTTGAACCTCGTGGCGAACAGGTCCACGTGCGGTTTCCCCCAGAGGGACCACAGTGGGAGGAGAGACTGATGTGCAATAGTCCATTCCGTGGGTAGGATCTGGCCCTTTCTGCTGAGCTGGTCCGCTAAAACGTTCAGTTTTCCCGGGACATACTCCACCGACAGGGAGATTTGTTTGGCTTGAGCCCACAGAAGGATCTCCTCCGCTTTTCTCGAGAGAGCAGGCGATCGTGTTCCACCTTGACGGCGCAGGTAAGACAGGGCTGTCGTATTGTCGCCGCAAACGGTGACCCACTTGCCGGTGAGACAAACTGCAAACGACTTGAGGGCCCTCGCCACCGCTTCCAATTCCAGCAGATTGATGTGAAAGAGTGTCTCTGCGAGAGTCCACTTGCCTGAAGCCTCCCTGTCGTCGAGGTGTGCACCCCAACCAGTTTTGGAAGCGTCCGTGTGAAGGAACAGTTGTTGCTGAAGAGGTCTGATAGGAACCGTTTGGTTGACCCAGGCACGGTCTGTCCACTGTTCGGTTGCCTCTAGAAACCAGTCCCCTAGCATCACTTGGTGTTCCAGCTGAAGGCGAGAGATCTTTCTCTGAGCCAGCAAGCGTTGCAGTGGCCGTTTGTGGACCCGAGCCAGAGGAAGAAGGTCCGCTACTGATTCCATCAGCCCGAGTAGACGGAGTAACTGGCGGGCAGAAGCTGAGGTTTTCTGTCTGAGGGCAGTGACCGACTCCACGAGGGCTAGAATCCTGCTGTCTGACGGCCGAACGGTGAATTGGACGGTGTTGAAAGACATGCCCAGGTAGTTGAAAGAGGTTGATGGAGTCAGATCCGATTTGATGTCGTGGATACGAAACCCCAGAGAAGCGGACAGTTGAACCAGGGTTTCCGTTTGACTCAAGCAGAGTGCGCGAGAGGACGCCAGTAGAAGCCAGTCGTCCAGGTAGACGCGAAGGCGGATGGATTGTGCCCTGGCAATCCGCACAAGTTCCTTGGTGACTCTCGTAAAAATCCAAGGGGCTGGCGACAGGCCGAAGGGCAGGGCCACAAACTGGAACGTCTGTTGCCTCCAGACAAAGCGAAGGAACTTCTGCCGCGACGGGTGAATGCCCACATGGAAATATGCGTCGCGCAGGTCGATGGATGTAGCCCAATCGTTCTGAAGAATGGACAGACGGATGGAAGCGGCTGTCTCCATCTTGAACTTGTCCGTACGGATGTACTTGTTCAGAGGGGAAAGGTCCAAGACAGGGCGAAACTCTCCGTTCTTTTTGGGGACTACAAACAGGCGAGAGTAGAACCCCGAGTCCACCGGGGCCACTGGAATGATGGCTCCCTTCTGCTGTAGAGAGGCGACTTCTTTGTCGAGAGCTTCGAATTTTGCCCGGTCTTGGGGTGCTGGGAAGGAGATTGGGTGAGAGGACAGGGGAGGTTCCTGAGTAAACTGGAACCTGTAGCCTGCCCGCACGACCTGAAGGATCCAAGTATTTTCGACCAAACGTTCCCATGAAGGAAGGCATTCCCACAGAGAACCAACGCTTGTATCGGCCGAAAAACCTGGACCCTCCACAGATCGAGCGGGCTTTAATGAAAAGGCTGTTTCCGCCCCGAGAACGCGGTACGGCTGAATCGGGGCGGACCCGAAGCAGCCGATCCACGTCCTGAGAACGAGGAACCACGGGCTGAAGAGGGGGGAGTGGGCTGGAAAGCGGGACGGTGGCGCTGACCTGAAGACTGGTTGTAGGGGAAGCGAGAAACACGACCCCTAGAAGACATCATCCTGGAGGGAGTGTGACTGGCTGGCTTGAACTCTGTGCGTGCGCGCTTAGGTTGAGGAGCGGCAAAACTCTGACTCGCAGCCTTACGAGCCCACATCATGAGCTGTTCTTGAGAGAGATCGTTCCTCCGTTTCTTGGAGCCTTCCAGAACGTCCTTGACCGTGTTCGGGTGGAAGGTGGCGGAAGGATGGGACGGGCAGGAACGTAGCGTGGAGCGTTCTTCGAGGTCCAGTCGGAGTTTACAAGCCCGGACCACAGAGTCTCTGTATGTAGCAGCCAGTTGAACCCTGGTGCTAGAAGCCACTGACGAAATCGAGTTCACTGCTTTGTTGAGCGAAGCCAAACAAACACCCAATGCACGTTCATCTATGGACTCAAGCAGGCTGAAATCTTCTGGTTTAGCCGTTGTGGTGGAGCCCACTATCTGGGACAGAGTCTGCAGCATGGAGGTAGCGAGAGAAGCGGCTCGGAGAACAGCGTAAGACGATCTTTCCAAGTTGTTAAACGAGGACTGTGAGAAAGAGACCGTCGATTGTCCTCTCTGTGGCCTAAAATCCAGAGATTGTTTCTCTTGAGGAGACACACTCGAGTGCGAAGGCACAGGCACAAAGGTACTGGATAGCTGAAACGGGGGGAAGAAGTCTTTCTTCAGGAATGTCCCCGCACGAGAAGGAATTGGGTCCGGTTGACGTGGAGGGGGACCGTCGTCCTCCTCGGTCAGAATCTGAGGCTGAGTCCAGAGAATAGAGTCAGCACGTCGAAGCTCTTGGCGAATAAACGGCGAAGTGTGAAGAGCAAGTCTTGCTTCTTTCGGAGCCTGTAATTCTCCGAAAAACTGTGGCTGTTCCTTGCTGGAATTCGACTCAGAAAGAGGCATCGGTTTGATGTCCTGACAGTATGGACGGAGAATATCCAAGTATCCTTGATAGTTCCCGGTAGAAGGAACTGGTTCCACTTGTACAGGGGGCTCAGAACAGAAGCTGCCCTGCTCCACCCGTGAGAAACGATCAACGTCCTGATCTGTTTCGTCACCAGGGTGTTGATGATCGGAAAATCTCTCGCGCATGACCCGACGAACTTCGTCTCTCACTGCTGAGTCAAATTCGCTGTCATCCTCGGAGTAAGGCGGAAGAAAATCATCTTCGACAGGAGAAACATGTAGACCCAGGCCAGAGTTCCTAGAGGGAAGCCCATGCGGAGTTTCATCCGTTGAAAATCTCTCTGTAGCAGAGACTGTTCTGCGCCGTGACAGCATAGTTCGTTCTGACGGGTCAACGGACGTTGTCCGTATGCGGTCCGTGCCGACAGTGCCCACGGGCACGGTGCTACCGGTACGGGTAGCAGTTTCTAGTGTCACGTGACCGTGTTTCATTGGTTCACGGATGACGGAGCCGTTATCTGCCTCGCCCCACGGGCGGCCGGAGTCCCCATGACGGGTACCGGTTTGGGACCGCACATGACCGGACTTCTTCCAGCCCCGCGCCATGCTGCCGCTCCCGGACAAACCGGGCGGACTTACAGGTCTAGAGTTACGAATTTGCCAGTTTCTGGGAGAATCCATCCGTGGAATCACACACTCACGTGAACGGGAGTCGTAGACCGGTACCGTGTCCGTCCGTGTCCGTTCCCGACGGTCAGAGAAGTGTCCGTCGAGATTTTCATCCATTGAGAAGATCGGTATGCCGGTCTTCCTCTCCAAACTGGCCAGTTGGTCCGTCGAGTAAGAGGTTGAAACAGCCGTTTCAAATCCGTCGAAACTTCGAGAATGGTAAGGCACTCTGTCTCTGAGGTTCTCATCCGCCAAACTTGGCGGTTCATCCAATGGTACTGAGTCACAGTCAAGTTTTGTATTTGTCCTAGTCGTGGTGGGCCTCATTGAACCACCTGACATCGAAACCAAAGAAGAGGACGGGACCAAAACTAAACCCTTGTTCTGTAATTCTGCCAGCATATCGGAGACTAAAGTAGAGGAATCTACTAAAGAAATGACATGTTCCGTCTGCTCCACAGACGGCTCCGACACAGCAGAAGTACTAGAAGAAGAATGAGTGGGAAGGAGGGGGGGAGGGGGGGGCACTTTCTTCTTCGAAGACGAAGAAGAAGAAGACGACCTAGACTTAGAACTAGACTCTTTCTTCGAACTAGAACTAGAACTAGGGGTAGGGGTAGAAAGGAACTTCCCTTTCTCATCCCTAGACTGCTTAGACGACGACGACGAAGTAGAAGCAGAAGGCACAGAAGTGACACCGATGTCCGACATGTTAACAACGAGGGCACAAAACCGGTGTCAAACAACAATCAAATAATTTCACTTTAACCAAAATTCGATCCCAAAAATCAAATTAAAATTATACACTGACAATACCTGTTACCCAAGGGGCAAAAGGGAACACAAAGAAGGTAGAATGGCAAGGAAAATAGCTTGAAAATGAATTAAATTTGCAGAGCAAAAAAGAACATGGCAGCTCCAATTGGAAAAAATTTATTATGATTCAAAGTTGGCTCCCCGGAAGTGACGTCAGGAAGGGGATCCACAGCAGCTCAGTGGTATTGCTAAACCAGACCAAGGGAAGTAAGTTAGTCTTGTGAAGACTAAGACTTTTTTGGTCTTTGGTAATTGGCATTAGCTCCAAATTGGAAGAGATAACTCATTCGTAGTGAAACGGTAACATGATAGAATAGATTGATTCATTTGTGCTGAGCCCTCGTCTGATTTTTATGCAAATTCAAGCAGGGGCTTAAATAAAAACAAAATGTTACATTGAGACATGAGTAAAAGTGAAGTAATGCCTATATTATTCAAATTCACAATGTCAAAGCCACTCACCATTTTCAGTTCTTGTTGTATTCAGTATTTTTCTGTCAATGATTTCCTGAAAAAGAGAAAACAGAGAAAGGATGCTTAACGCCCACAAACCTTTCAAAGCCAAATCTTCCTGTGGTACAGCAGGAAATGAAAAATATGAACCATTGGAGACAATGAAAAAAAATGAAAATATTATAATGTATGCATTGGGAAAATGTTGATAATGTTTTGGATTTCTTAGAAGCTCTCTTTCTTCAGTTCATAAAAGGTCTGCGCTACATTTGAGTGAAACTGAAAGAAATCTAAAGTTATAACTTATTAGCAACAGCCCCTCCCCCCTCCTCCTACCTAATCATATCACGCAGGGCTGGCCAAAACTACTATTCTGGTAGCCATTAGCTAGCATCAAAACCTGTGGGCGAGAAGATTTCAAGTCACTAGCCCAATGGGCCACTGTAAATTTCAGTACTGCACGGCCCTGTTTCTTTACTACTGAGTCTCCCCACACCATCTCTTCCTTCCAACCCACTATCAAATCAAGCTTAGCTGTCTGCTAAGATAACAATATGCCAGCACTGGTATTGAAAAGAAAGGAAAGGCAACCTCCTCCCCTTCTCTCTCTCCCTCACCTCTCTCCCCATATCATTTAAATTTTTCTCTTTACACAGTTTACTTCTCACCTTTCTTTCCCACTTTTTTTCTTTCTCTTCTTTTCCTCTCTCTCCTTCCCTCTACCCTGTATGTGTGTGTGTGTGTGTGTGTGTGTGTGTGTGCGTGTGCGTGCGTGTGCATGCATGTGTGTGTCACTGTGTGCGTGAGTCAGTGTTTTCAGGGATTTTTTTTGTTTTCTTAGGACTAGAGAAAACGTGTTCGGGCGAGTAAAAAATTTCAGTTACTCACCCGGAAGGCGAGTGAAATTGTTAATGTTTGGCCAGCCCTGATACTGTACATATGTACGGCTAACATTTGACATTGATCAACACACACTGACAATAGCTTCAGGTAATCTCACCTCTCAGTAGACAAGGTCCGCCCCATGGTCCAGTGAAATATGGTAGTTTTATCAGTAATCTCAGTAAACAAGGTCCGCCCCATAGTCCAGTGAAATACGGTAGTTTTGTTGGTAATCTCAGTAGACAAGGTCCGCCCCATAGTCCAGTGAAATACAGTAGTTTTGTCGGTAATCTCAGTAGACAAGGTCCGCCCCATAGTCCAGTGAAATACAGTAGTTTTGTCGGTAATCTCAGTAGACAAGGTCCGCCCCATAGTCCAGTGAAATACAGTAGTTTTGTCGGTAATCTCAGTAGACAAGGTCCGCCCCATAGTCCAGTGAAATACAGTAGTTTTGTCGGTAATCTCAGTAGACAAGGTCCGCCCCATAGTCCAGTGAAATACAGTAGTTTTGTCGGTAATCTCAGTAGACAAGGTCCGCCCCATAGTCCAGTGAAATACAGTAGTTTTGTTGGTAATCTCACCTCGCAGTAGACAAGGTCCGCCCCATAGTCCAGTGAAAGCAACCTCATTGGCAAGGTGCCAACACGCACCATGGGCGCCAGAATTCTCTTGTCTTTGTAGCCGGTAGACATCTTCAGGCACTGTCGGTGTGAAACAATGTATTAAAAAAACTATTAAAATCAAAAACAAAACAAAAAAGTTAGGTCCTACAGGTCTACCTACCCTATTTTTGGGGACCATGTTACCTCAACCACAACTTTTTTTTGGGGGGTGGGGCCTGATTGGTATCATAATCAACATTGGTGGAGGGGAGTTAACTAGAAAGAGAGTATTCCCCCTTTGTTTAATTTTATAGATAATTTATACCAGTCTTTCTATTGCTGCCCATGTGGCGGGGTAATTAAAAATGGTCACACACGTAAATGTTCTCATCCCTAGCTGATGCATTTTGTACCATAGTGTTCAAGTGCTTCGGCTGTTGGGATGATCCCTGGAGTCTTTTAGCTAACTAGGGTACGCCAACAACAACACAACGGTATCAGGTGACTTTGCCCCAAGTAAGTTCGCCCCGGAATAGTGAGTTCACCCCAGAGTATCAGGTGAGTTCGCTCCGGAATAGTGAGTTCGCCCCAGAGTATCAGGTGAGTTCGCCCCGGAATAGTGAGTTTGCCCCAACATAGCACAGTGACTTCGTCCCAAGTATCTGTATCATACCTGATCACTGATGTTGCTTGCTCAGACATTGAGAAGAAAAGGAAGAGAAAGAGTGAGTTCGCCCTAACATAGCACAGTGACTTCGTCCCAAGTATCTGTATCATACCTGATCACTGATGTTGCTTGCTCAGACATTAAGAAGAAAAGGAAGAGATAGAGTGAGTTTGCAGACTCTTATCTGAATGCTTGGTTGTTGGCTACCAGTCGCGAAGCGAGACTGGTATTGGGTTTTTTGTTTTTAAGTGTGTGTGTGTGTGTGTTCTTTTCCTTGCTTTTGTATGGATTGCGTATGAGTTGCAATTTGTTTTTCTGCATAATTAGTTTTGGCATATTAACTATTTTTTATGTGCACTAGTCACTAGGAAGTTGAAGTTGAACTTGAGACGTGATTGAGGCATCAATTGATGCCTGTTCACCAAGGAAGGAAGGGGCGAGCCCATTCTGTGGTGAATTCACTTCGGGGCGAACTCACCATTCCGGGGCGAACTAACCTGGGGCGAACTAACTCTGGGGCGAACTCACTGGCATTCCAACACAACATATATATAAATACTGAAAATAGTGATTGTGAATGTCTTGAATTGTTTAACAATCAAATAATTCAACAGAAATAATAATAATGTATAATTTCACAAGGAAAAGCCCCGAATGCTAAAAAAAATGGGGGGGGAAACAGGCCTCAAAATACTGCAAAACAGTACTATAGTATAAATCAAGTTTTTGGCTGATTTCAGTCAGTTTCTGAAGACAAGTGCACAATTTATGCATTTCCATAATTAAAAAGCGTAGCCATAGCCTGTGAAAGGGGGCGGGGTGCCAGTAATACAATATCAGTGTCTGCAAAGATGTCTCTTTCAAGATGAATATATATAAAAAGAACAATAGTGAATAGTCTACAACAAATTAAAAACAATTATTTTGAAACTTGAAACTTTCACTCTTTGTCTTTGCCAAGCACCATTGTCAGCAGAATACCACTCAACAGTTTCAAATTATATAGGTCAGGTCAGGTCAGATTTTCAGGGCAGCCAGGCCTCGCGGCCTCTTGATGTGCCCTATCTTTTGATTGTTTGTTATTGTGGTTTTGTTCATCAATCAGATTGACATAGCTGTGGCGCTTTTTGAACTATCATTGTCGTCTTAATCATAACTGTATTTAAAAACATTAATTTTGGGGTCACTATCTAGGAGGTTTTTGAAATGGTTAGTGTTGGAAGCAAGTTTAGTTTGTGCAGGGAGATTGTTCCAGTGCTGTGTGACTCTATTAGAAAAGAAGTTTTTCCTCATATTAGTTCTACTGTATTGGGTTAGTATTTTTAGATCACTGTTACGGGTTCTCAAATCGTTAGACAATTGAAACAAATGCTTGTTAGTTTTGTCAGGGTTATTAAAATTTTTGGTAAAGGTCAAGATGTGCCACCCCCCCTACCTATCTCGGTGAATTCTATTTTTCCGTTATTGCCTTTCTTACCATACATAAAGCTGTATTTTAGGCACATTTTTAGCTAATAACCTTTTTGGAATACTAACCCTAACCCTAGCCCTAACCCTAACCCCCCCCACTCTATAAGACGGAAAAACGCAACGAACCACAACTGTGACAAATCGCGGTGTACTGCAGTACATAGTGGGGGGTAGGGTTAGGTTTAGGGCTAGGGTTAGGGTTAGTATTCCAAAAAGGTTATTAGCTGAATATGTTCCTAAAATACAGCTTTATGTATGGTAAGAAAGGCAAAAACGGAAAAATATAATTAACCGAGAAATGCAGGCGGGGTGGCACATCTTTACCTTTGCCAAAATTTTATATACATTTATCAAATCTCCCCTTAATGAAGTTAATCTTCTAAATTTTAAGGATGGTAAACTTAACTTATGAAGTCTGTCCCCGTATTCCAATTTTTTTTTAATTGATTTTATTAATTTGGTTGCTCGCCTTTGTACCCTTTCAATTTGTGTAGATTGTCTTTTAAGAAAAGGGTTCCAAATTAGATTTCCATACTCAAGATGAGGTCTTACTAAGCTTAAAAAAAGCTTAAAGCTTACTATTATACTAAGCTTAAAAAAACCTTCTGTATTTAATTCCATAAAACTTCTAATTAAACCCAATATTCTATTGGCCTTGTTTACTGCTGTTGTAATGTGTTTATCAAATTTGAGTTTAGAATCAAATATGACTCCTAAGTCTTTTTCATCTGAACAGGTTTCCAAAACATATAACTTGAATAAATAATGAGAAACAAGAAAATGCATTCAAAATGTTTTAATGTCCCCAAAAAGACCGTTTTGACGATTTGAGCCCACGGGCCACGCTACGTAACGTTACTCGTTAGCCCTTGTGGAACGGCCCACAGATCTGACAAACTGTAGATCTAACAAACTTACAACAACAACAAAATGCTTACAAACTAAACTTTCAGCAGGACCACAAAAAAGACCGTGCGCTGGTGATATCTTCAACTTCAAGCTCAAAGTGGTTAAGAAGAAAAAGACTCCAAATATCAAATGAAAGGACCAGTGATAATCAAAGCAAGTATTTCAGGAAAAAAGCTTGGCGAGCAGGCGCTTCAAACGCCTTGCTGTTACCAAAGACTGTACCCTTTTAGAATATCTTTGCTGTTACTCCACATTCCCAAAACCTCGTGGACCAAACGAATGACATACCTTTTTAGTGAATTCTCCACAAACACCAAAGCTGTTGATTTAATTTAAGTTCATATTTACTTAAGATATAAAAACTATTACTTGAAAAACATATAGAGGTTACATATAAATACTTTCACACAAAAAGTCCATTCTAAAACATTCTAAAGACCTTCAACTTTTACATGTTTTGTGTTTTTAGATAGGCCTAGTTTGATTTGCGGAAGTTCAAATCATCAAATGGTTCTAAAAACGAACTTCCGTTTCAGCCGACACGAGTTTGGCGGCGAAGAAAACCGAGTTCTTTAATTTATTTTGATCCTTAGAAGCTCTTGTAGCCTAACAGCAAGGTAAATGATGACCTTGTAACAGTGTTCTTCCGTGTTCTATGGAAGCGAAGACTCTCTCTCTCTCTCTCTCTCTCTCTCTCTCTCTCTCTCTCTCTCTCTCTCTCTCTCTCTCTCTCTCTCTCTCTCTCTCTCTCTCTCTCTCTCTCTCTCGAGTTCTTTTTTCATAGACTGATAGAGCAACCACCATCATCTTTTTTATGTCTGTGCGTCTCTAGTCTCTCTCTTTTTCTTGCATATAGCATCCTCCATCAACAATTTGACGGCATGACGCTTTGTATGGTAGGGCTAGGGGGGTACCGATCAGTGGAACCTGGCTGGCAGGGCCAAGCTTTCTGTTTACACTTTCTGTGTAATAGTCGAAAGGGCCACTTTTGTGGCAATTTATCGACGAAAAACTAGGGGAGAGCACCTATTCCCTAGTAATCTCATCTTTTTATTCTTATTATTTTCTTTTTTTGTTCTTGATCTTTCCTTCTTGTTCCTGATCTTTCTTTCTTCTTGATTCTTCCTTCCTCTTGTTTTCCTTTCTTGATCTTTCATTCCCCATTCTTTTTTCTCTTGGTCTTTTTCTGTCTTCCTCCTTCTTCAGGCATTTCCGTATATCTTGTTGAGCACTCTGTCGATGGGCCCCATCATGGGGTGGTGGTGGAGGAAAATGTTTTCTTCTTTTCTGCTACCCGGTTACTTCTTTATTTCTGAACTCACATATTTCCGTAGATCCTCAAGTTATACAGCGACAGAATAGTCAGCAGTGACTGGTCACAATACTGAAGGAAGGAAGGAAGAGGCTCCAAAATTTAAACAGATTTATGCGGGATACTTGCTGTCCAGATGATCTCTCTCTCTCTCTCTCTCTCTCTCTCTCTCTCTCTCTCTCTCTCTCTCTCTCTCTCTCTCTCTCTCTCTCTCTCTCTCTTCTTCTTCTGTGGTGGCAACCAGCTTCTGTTTATAGTAGTAGTAGTATATCATATGTACGCACTTTGGGGTGTGACCAATGAGGTAAAACTAAAAGGAAAAGAAGTAGATATTTAATATGTAGCAAAAGTTTGTAGGAATGCCGATGTGCCAGGCTAAATTCAGTCATTGTTCCCACATACCGTTAGTCCCACACGCACAAGTTTAGCAGTAATACTAATAGCGCCTGTCACACATCACGTGCCATCAGGGAATGGAACATCCTGCGACAGATCAACAGTCAGTTATAGTTCTTTTAGCTGTCAGCTCTTCTGTCTTATCTCTTCTCAGGCCTTGAGCCTCTCTTCCAGCAAAAGTGGTCTAGAACCTCCCCGGTTCCGTGGCAAAGTAATCAAAGTGTTGATTGTGGCCACGCACAGCCAAGAAGAAGATCACTGAATCCACATACCGCTGGTCCCACAAATAATGATCATTTTATTATGATGTAAATTTGAATGGTAAAAATCCAATACCATTACAGTACACCCCGCTTATAGTTATAGTAAAGTCCAGGGGAGCAAGGATTTTCCTTTACTATAACAGGTTTTTCTTATAAACGATGTTCGGATATAATAAAGTTTTTTGATATTTTTTATCTTATCCGAGGACGTTTTTCAAAGTCAAAGCTAACGTAAAATACTGAATATAAACCCATCCCACTCCTTCCTCGTATGGTTTGAGGTCCAAAAAAGGTGATTGGGTTTATACATGGTATATTTCCTTGTGCACAAAACAAAACTAGCTGTAAAAGCATATAGTGTACAACCTCTAACTTCCAGAATGGCCTTTGAATCTATTCATGCATGCACACACACGTGCGTGCGCACACACGCACACACCGTGACCGGACAGTTTGCCTGCGGACATTTCGCCTACAGACACTTCGCCTAAGGACATTATGCCTATGGTCACCATGCTCACCGGACATTTTGCCTACTGGACACTGCCTACAGACATTATGCAATAGATTATCATGCCTGCAATAAATGATCGCATTTTCATGATGCTATTTTTTTTTTTTTCCCGATTCATTTTTTTCAACTAAGTAAATAGTAATGAGGGGAAAGAAACATGTTTTTGAGTGCCTTTCAATTTCGTTGATGAAGGTGGGTAGAGGGAGTAGTGAGACTGTGACGTATACATTGATGACGTATTTACAAAGGTTATGAAGAGGACACATTTTTTATTGTAACCGAGGAGGAACCACAAATGACTTTACTATGGAGGTGTGTTTAAAAAAAATTATAACCCAGTTGCTACTATGGGTGGGTGGAGGGAGTGGTGAGACTGACGCATACATTGGTGACTATTTACAAAGGTCACGAAGAGGACTATTTTTTCTATTGTAACCGAGGAGCCAGTCCTGTGGGGAACCAAAAGTGAGTTTACTATAGCATTTTTAAAAATTATAACCGAGTTGCTACTATCCGAGGACTATTTAGTAATAAAACAGTAGACCTTTGGCCGGGAACCAGTGCTTTCCTTTACTGTAACCGAAATTGCTTATAACCGAGTTTACTATAAATGGGGAGTACTGTACATACCAATATTCTCTCTCTCTCTGTTTTCATGCGCATGCACACACACTCTGTCGACAATTGACATAGGTAGAACAACAAGGCTATACATCAAATTGTTGTTATGCTATCATAGTGTTGGGGACCCGATTAGCGGGACCTGGCTGGCTGGGTCATTCTCTCGCATGGCGCGGCATCGCGTTAGGGGCCGATTAGCGGAACCTAGCTGGCTGGGCCAGGCTTTCTGTCCTCTTCTTCTACTGTCAATTTTTTGTTCTTCTCAGTAGTACCTCAGTGTGCATTTCCGCAGATTCCCCTAAAGTTACAGCGACAGAATAGTCAGAAGTGACTGTGGTTGCTCTACAGGAAAGAGCCGCCTTGTTCTACCTATGTCAATTGGTCAAATGGTCTGACGTAGCCTTAAGCCAAGGCGACTGTGGAATCTTAAGTCATTGTTATTACTGATAATATATTTGTTTGTTCTATCGGATGGAGACACTACAGGGATTTTGCACCCTGCTGCACCAGGCAGAGCAAAGTTCTAACAGCAGCAGTGAAGGCCTGAGGCCCAGGTCATAGGTCATAGATGATAGAGAGAGAGTGAGACCGGGTTCTGAACAAAATTGTGTTCCTCCCTCAACTCAACTCAACTCAACTCAACTCAACTCAACTCAACTCAACTCAACTCAACTCAACTTTTATTTTGTCCTCATAAAAACAAGGATAATTAAATATACACACAAGGAACCAAACAATTTATAAAAGAACAAATTGTAATTGCATGCTTTAAAGCTAATAAAGTATTCTTTTACACTTCACACGCCCCACTCACTTTTACAACTGTACGCCCGCTTACGTGCTCACTTTCATAAACCCTCCACCCTTCCCACCAACATCTCATCACAGGACTTTGGCAAATGTTCTGTCGAAATTGACCGCTGGTGGACTTTATCCTGATGATTTCTGCTTCAGCCAGGACATTTTGTCCAATTGATTTTCTTTTGTAACAGTTTGTTTGAGGACAGTGTTCTCGGTGCATCTCTGTCAGGTGTTATCATAATTGCGTCGTATTTCAGATGGAGACGGAGGGGTTTCGCGACCTGCTCCAGCAGGCGGAGCAGCTGACGGCGGACATGGACAGCGGCACAGACCTGCCTCACGTGGAGCGCAACCTGGCACAGATCCTGGAGGCAGGTCAGCGCCTCATCACACGGCGGGCACCAGCCTCCCAGGACACCAGCGACGTCAAGGCGTGAGTTAGTCCACCGTATTTCAGGCCAGTGCTCCACAAAATGCAGCCAGGTTTTATCTGATTGCAGTTTTTAAAAAAAATGTTCATAATGTTTAAAGACAGACCCCTTAAAATATATCCCGGTGACCCTCTAGGAATCGAGGGGCGTATTTCGTGCGCTGATTCTGTCCCCTGATTTTGAAGATATAATTTTTTATCGCTGTTGAACTTTTAAAGTCATAGTTTAACAAACGTATGTCTCATGCCTGCTGTATCCCCTGAAGTCGGAGTGTGGCTGCCCATGTGGCAGGGTAATAAATTAAAAAACGGTCACACACGTAATGTTCTCATCCGTAGCTGATGCACTTGTACCAGAGTGTTCAAATGCTTCGGCTGTTGGGATGATCCCTGGAGTCTTTTAGCCAGGGTAAGCCAACAAACAACAACATGCCTGCTGTGGCTCAATTATCCTGAAGCCAGCAGAAAGAGCGGGTGTGTAGTTGATCCCTTGGATCAGATGTTACCATTTAATTCCCTGCCAGGCACAGTGGTTACATGCTGGAACTTGGAAGGAGACTTTTGTGTGCGAGTGTACATGCATTTGCTTCATGGGGTGAGTTACTGCTGTAGCAAACGTAGGGCTGACAGTCTAGAAAAGACATGGATCTACAGATCTTGGAATCACAAACTGACAAAGTAATACGCACTGAGCTTTAAAAAAAGAGATTTTTTTAAAGCTTAGTGAGCAACCTGAAAGGTTTTTCTACTGTACCTGTAAAATCCAGTCATTGATATCATATCATTTACAATTTGTAATCTTTACAATATGTCCATTCTGTGGGCAGGTTAACAGAGGTATACACTTACACAGTGCCTGAAATTATGGAGATGTTGGATGAATTTAAAGCCTTTTCTACCTTTGAACCCTGTCATTATATATTTATATACATGTATCATTAACAGGTCCATTCTGCTGGGAGGTAAGGGCTACGCGGTTCCCCAAATCACAGAGAGGTTGGACGGACTGAAAGCCACCTCTACCTTTGAACCACTGGAGCCTGTCAGAGACACTGACATTCAGGTAGGACTCCAATGTTTTAGTCATTAGTGCTTACAGAGTCAGACAAAGTGTTTAGTGTTTTAACTGTGCATTGCTGTTCAAAATGCTACCACCAGTTTTCACTGACGTCCAAGAAGGACTCCAATGTTTTAGTCATTAGTGCTTACAGAGTCAGACAAAGTGTTTGTTTAGTGTTTTAACTTTGCATTATTGTTCAAAATGCTACCACCAGTTTTCACTGACATCCAGGTAGGACTCCAATGTTTTAGTCATTAGTGCTTACAGAGTCAGACAATGTGTTTGTTTAGTGTTTTAACTGTGCATTGCTGTTCAAAATGCTGCCACCAGTTTTCACTGACATCCAGGTAGGACTCCAATGTTTTAGTCATTAGTGTTTACAGTCAGACAATGTGTTTGTTTAGTGTTTTAACTTTGCATTATTGTTCAAAATGCTGCCACCAGTTTTCACTGACATCCAGGTAGGACTCCAATGTTTTAGTCATTAGTGCTTACAGAGTCAGACAATGTGTTTGTTTAGTGTTTTAACTTTGCATTATTGTTCAAAATGCTGCCACCAGTTTTCACTGACATCCAGGTAGGACTCCAATGTTTTAGTCATTAGTGCTTACAGAGTCAGACAATGTGTTTGTTTAGTGTTTTAACTGTGCATTGCTTTTCAAAATGCTACCACCAGTTTTCACTGACATTCAGGTAGGACTCCAATGTTTTAGTCATTAGTGCTTACAGAGTCAGACAATGTGTTTGTTTAGTGTTTTAACTGTGCATTGCTGTTCAAAATGCTACCACCAGTTTTCACGGTTTGTCCCTTTTGTGCTCGTGTTTTAAATTAAAATTGGATTTTGGAGATAACAGGAATAAACATTCAGATTTTTGTTCACACACACTCATGCATGCAGGAATGTAGGCACAAACACATGTCCATGCACGAGTGCGCACACACACTCACACACACAAAGAAAGAAAAGCGTGCACATAGTCATACACAAACACACTCACAGATCAGATGACAGGCAAATATAAATTTTAAAAAAATAAAAATTAGAAACTTAAAGTTTAACACAAAGCACACCAAATTCCTGACAGTTTTGTTTGTGTCTTTGCAGGGATTTCTAAAGAACGAGAGGGAAAATGCTCTGCTGTCAGTCATCGAACAAACGCGCAAACATGTATGTATGCTTTCCTGGGTTTTTGTTCTTTAAAAAAAAACCCATTCAGATGACTTGTTCTCTTTTATATAACTATATAATTATTTCGCTACCATTGTGTGTTGCACTGTTCTTATGTTAGGAGAATGTACATGATCATAGCAAATATGTGCATGCTTTTAGAACTGCAAAAGATTTAGTATGTTTGATAGATTTTAATGGGAAAATACAGTATCTTCATACATTTACTCATTGTTTAATTGGGTGGGTGGTGGTGGAGGTGAGCTTTTGTTCAAATAGTCCCCCTCATTCTGGAAGTTTTGTGCTTGTAGCTTCTTCTACCGGTAATATGTCACTCTCTTTGACTGCCTTTTCCCTTTGTTTACTGTTATTTACTATCTTTCTGCCTTTGTTATAGAAACTCTTACAAAGATTTTCTGCAGCCGAAGTTGGACATGCTGGGCCTAACTATTTCTTAGTTATGGTGCATAACGGCAGCATGACGCATCTGCGCTCATATGACCGGAGACTGTCTGAGCGATCGACAAGGAAGAATAAGAAGAACTGAGGCATTGAAAATAAAATTTAAAAAATAAGAGTGAGACGTAAGCAGCCATGTGCACTGTGTGCTGGCAGACGTTTGCTGAGGTGGAGCGACACCAGTGGGAGAGCATGCAGAACGAGTGGGAG
>CM065699.1:2554513-2582013 GCA_017654935.2 Phymorhynchus buccinoides | reverse complement strand
TGTGTGTTTGTTATTGAAATATTGCAAATCGAGTCACTAGAACGATCAAAGAGACACTGCAAGCACAAAATAAACTTATCACTTGCTTTTTTTAAGCATTCTGATGATGTAATCAAAAGGTGAAAAAAGTTTCTGAAACACTCACCTGTCGGTCTCATTACCGATCTTCAGATTTTCAACCACGATCGAAGTTTTCATTTGGAAAGCATCTACAAGCTTTGTAATAAGTGTTACAGCACCGTAAGTCCATTACAATGCATGAAATATATCCAATTCGCGGTCTAAAATAGGTTCCGAACACTCGGCAGATGACTGGTCGTCGCAATCCTTCAATCAATTTTTTGCTGATCGATAGTCGAAGTGATCCGCTAGTAAACACTGTGCAGCAGTGTGCTAGTTGTCAGTTCAAGCAGTCACTTCACTCTGACCATTAAAACGAAGTCCAAAAGCACAATTGCCCACAATTCGTCAATAAAAGCATCGATAACATCGTCATCCATCGTTCAGAATGCCGCCATTTTGATGAGAAAAGTTCGTAGAAAAAATCGCGATCGATCAAAATTAGCCTTCAATCGGTCTCTCTGCAAATGGCCCATTGTAAACAGAAGTCGAACGCTTTCCGGATGTCGTTAAAGCTTCCTCTCTGGGCTAGAGAGTTCTCACTTCCTTAGTGACATGACTAAGCAACGCATGTATAGGGTTGCGGTATGGTGCGGTTCAGGGAAGCGCGGAGCTTGCGGTTACATGCGGTTCAGGGACTTAAGGGTTAAACAATATTAAGCCACGTACTATTTCTGCAGGTGTATGTGTACAATGAGGAAGTGGTGTCCAATGTGTTAAACCACATACTATTTCTGCAGGTGTATGTGTACAATGAGGAAGTGGTGTCCAATGTGTTAAACAACGTACTATTTCTGCAGGTGTATGTGTACAATGAGGAAGTGGTGTCCAATGTGTTAAACCATGCACTATTTCTGCAGGTGTATGTGTACAATGAGGAAGTGGTGTCCAATGTGTTAAACCACGCACTATTTCTGCAGGTGTATGTGTACAATGAGGAAGTGGTGTCCAATGTGTTAAACCACGCACTATTTCTGCAGGTGTATGTGTACAATGAGGAAGTGGTGTCCAATGTGTTAAACCACGCACTATTTCTGCAGGTGTATGTGTACAATGAGGAAGTGGTGTCCAATGTGTTAAACCATGCACTATTTCTGCAGGTGTATGTGTACAATGAGGAAGTGGTGTCCAATGTGTTAAACCACGCACTATTTCTGCAGGTGTATGTGTACAATGAGGAAGTGGTGTCCAACAGCATTCGGCCCAGTCTGGTCGATCTGTTTCTGGAAGTGGCCCGCAACATGGACGACAAGGTGCGTAGACATGGCTGGCTTTTCCTGTAACATGGCTGGTTAGGTTAGGTTAGGTACATCATAGACACAGAGGCGTCTCTGTCAAATGTGTGTTGCTCCCACATGGAGAGCGCGTTGCAGCCAGAGGCACGCCACCCAATTTTATTTTTTTTGCATGCGATGTTTGTGTGACTAATGAGGAAGGAAGGGAGGGGGGTAAATTTTGTGCTAGGTTTTTAACGGAAAAGAAATTCTGAATTATTTTTGAAATCATGGGGTCAGAATCGTCACACGAAATATGCCTCTAGATTTTTGGAGGGTCATCTGGTTATTTCAAGGGGCGTTTCTTGTAAAGCAATTTTACCTCTTTAAGAAAACTGTATGTCAGATAGAAATGTGCTACGTTTTGTGACGCATTGGCAAGAAATCCAGTGCTTCATACGGGAGATTGAGTGTCATTGATGCACATCTGTGGGTAAGAATAAACGCTAAATCTTATCCTGTTTTTAAACAATTAAAACTTTTAACAACGATATTAAACTTGTCTTAATGAATATGCCACAAACTATGAAAAAGAAACACCCGAAGGTGCTGATGTGACCCAGAGATGCACCAGCTATGCCTGCCCTATCAACATGAGAGCAGCAGTGTTGGGGGCATTCCATTAAGTAAACAGAGGCACATAGCTACTCCCGGCTTAGTGACCATCGGATAGGATGCAGAGAAGTCCTTGTACCAGCCCGTTTTTCATGACTGCAGAGCTCGTACGCCCAAAATGTCTAAGCTGTGACTGACTAATGATGGGCAGGCCATCCTGGACCTGTGGGAGATGATGCACTGCATGACTGACCTCCCCTTGTCCCCGGGCCAGGGGGCGCTGCCAGCCTCCATCCGCCGCAACAAGGACACCCAGCGCCTCCTGGTGAACAAAGCCATCGGCCACCTGCAGGCCAAGTGAGTCCCTGTTCATTTTGCTCTGTTGCTTGGTTGCCCACAGTCCTCAATCCAGAAACAATGAAGTAGTAAGCACACACATGCGCACGTACATAAAGCATAACAAATTTGGCTTTCGTACAAGTCTAACACAGTCAGTTGGGGTGAAAAAAAATAATGGGGCGACAAAATGTCTCCCCATTTTCAAATGGTCGTGAACAGGGTCCAGAGGCCACAAATGAGGCGCTGTCAACTTCCTATCAAGTCACCCCAGTTTGGCTTTTGACGTTCATTTCTTGGTTTCAGATATGTACACATGCACACAAGCACACGTGCACACACACACACATGCACACGCACACACACACACACATTTGTTGTACAATATGAAGGGCCTTTTTAAGCGTTTGTTATATTCAAAGAAATGTGGTACTAGTACTAGTCTAGAGGGGTTGATAAATGAGCAGCAAATGGTGTGTGTGTGTGTGAATGGGAATGTGGATCTTTACAAAAACATACAATGGACTTGAAATGCAATCAACTGAGAATGTATTTTGCTGGCTATGAGGTGTAGATTCATTTTAAACTGAAAGTGTCAATTACACAGCAAAACTACAGTTTGCCTTCAACTTCCGGCTCTACCCCCTAGAATGTGCGCTGCCCCTGGACCCCTGCCTTTCAGTTTTGTTCAGTTGGGGCAGTTGCACCCATGTTTCCATGTTTTAGGGGTTGACGTTATTCCCCATAGAAACAAAGAGCTTGTACATGCACAATGCACATTTTAAAACCAACCTGCGATATTCATGACTCATGTTTTGTGTTCAGTTTCTGCCAGTTTCTGAAGACGGTGGTCTATGAGAACCTGGAACAGTCGCGGCTGGGCGGGGTGCCGGGGACCTACAACATTGTGCGCAGCTATCTCAAACTGCAGCTGCCTTCTATGACCGTCACAGCTGAGGTCAGTGGTGACAGGTGTGAACACATTGACCGTCACAGCTGAGGTCAGTGGTGACAGGTGTGAACACATTGACTATCACAGCTGAGGTCAGTGGTGACAGGTGTGAACACATTGACCATCACAGCTGAGGTCTGGTGATGTGTGTGAACACATTGTATGACCGTCACAGCTGAGGTCAGTGGTGATGTGTGTGAACACATTGACCATCACAGCTGAGGTCAGTGGTGACAGGTGTGAACACATTGACCATCACAGCTGAGGTCTGGTGATGTGTGTGAACACATTGTATGACCGTCACAGCTGAGGTCAGTGGTGATGTGTGTG
The DNA here is from genome assembly GCA_017654935.2 of Phymorhynchus buccinoides. Lineage (NCBI taxonomy): Eukaryota > Metazoa > Mollusca > Gastropoda > Neogastropoda > Raphitomidae > Phymorhynchus > Phymorhynchus buccinoides. Next base: position 2,578,446 of record CM065699.1, on the reverse strand, counting down.
AACACATTGACCATCACAGCTGAGGTCAGTGGTGATGTGTGTGAACACATTGACCGTCACAGCTGAGGTCAGTGGTGATGTGTGTGAACACATTGTGTGACCGTCACAGCTGAGGTCAGTGGTGATATGTGTGAACACATTGTATGACTGTCACAGCTGAGGTCAGTGGTGATATGTGTGACCGTCACATTTGAGGTCAGTGGTAATATGTGTGACCGTCACAGCTGAGGTCAGTGGTAATATGTGTGACCGTCACAGCTGAGTTCAGTGGTAATATGTGTGACCGTCACAGCTGAGGTCAGTAGTAATATGTGTGACCGTCACAGCTGAGGTCAGTGGTAATATGTGTGACCGTCACAGCTGAGGTCAGTGGTGATATGTGTGACCGTCACAGCTGAGTTCAGTGGTAATATGTGTGACCGTCACAGCTGAGGTCAGTAGTAATATGTGTGACCGTCACAGCTGAGTTCAGTGGTAATATGTGTGACCGTCACAGCTGAGGTCAGTAGTAATATGTGTGACCGTCACAGCTGAGGTCAGTGGTAATATGTGTGACCGTCACAGCTGAGGTCAGTGGTGATATGTGTGACCGTCACAGCTGAGGTCAGTGGTAATATGTGTGACCGTCACAGCTGAGGTCAGTGGTGATATGTGTGACCGTCACAGCTGAGGTCAGTGGTAATATGTGTGACCGTCACAGCTGAGGTCAGTGGTAATATGTGTGACCGTCACAGCTGAGGTCAGTGGTAATATGTGTGACCGTCACAGCTGAGGTCAGTGGTAATATGTGTGACCGTCACAGCTGAGGTCAGTGGTGATATGTGTGACCGTCACAGCTGAGGTCAGTGGTAATATGTGTGACCGTCACAGCTGAGGTCAGTGGTAATATGTGTGACCGTCACAGCTGAGGTCAGTGGTAATATGTGTTACGTGCACCTTGTCTCTTTACAGTGATCTGTATGGCGCAAGCACAATCATACAGTGGAACCTCCCATTAAGGCCTTCCCTATTAAGACTCCCTCTAAGATGTGACCCCAAGAAGCTTCACTAATTTTCACCCCTTCATATCCGGTCTGCTGAGTGTCCACTCCCTGTTAAGACCTTTGGGGGGGGGGCTACAATTTTCAAGGTCTAAGTAAGGAGGTTCCACTGTATACACAGAAACCCATTCACAATCCGCAAAGAGAAAAAAAAGTGTAAGTAAGTAAAAACATGAAGGCGTGCGCTCGAAAACGCGGAAACCCACCTGCATATTTCTTACTTGCAGTTTTTGTTGTTGTTTTTTGCGGATTGCAGTCAGAAGGCCAACTTATTTGAGCCATCTTTATCTGCCACCAAAGCACTAGTTTGTTTGCAGTGATGAAACTGTCAACTATTGAAAGATATTCCTCAGAAGAATAAAATAAATGTTGCAGTTTGCCGTTAGTGGGCAGTATTTATTACGTAGTGTCATTTTGTGTTGCACGTTTCAGGACGGTCATTAGGAGGGTCAGCCTATCTGGGCGTTGATCTACTACTGTCTTCGCTGCGGGGACATGAAACATTGAATTATAGAGCTGAGTGTTAGTGTGTGGCGTTGATAGCATTGTTCTGTTGCACATTTCAGGACGGTCACTTGGAGGGTCAGCCTATCTGGGCGTTGGTCTACTACTGTCTTCGCTGCGGGGACATGAAACATTGAATTATAGAGCTGAGTGTTAGTGTGTGGCGTTGATAGCATTGTTCTGTTGCACATTTCAGGACGGTCACTTGGAGGGTCAGCCTATCTGGGCGTTGGTCTACTACTGTCTTCGCTGCGGGGACATGAAACATTGAATTATAGAGCTGAGTGTTAGTGTGTGGCGTTGATAGCATTGTTCTGTTGCACATTTCAGGACGGTCACTTGGAGGGTCAGCCTATCTGGGCGTTGGTCTACTACTGCCTTCGCTGCGGGGACATGAAAGCTGCTCAGGAAGTTGTGGAGAGAGTCAGGTAGGCATCAAGTTGTCCAAGTTTCTCTTTTTTTTCCAAATTGTTTTTTTTTAAATGTTCTATTCCTCAGCTTATCTGTTGTACCAGAAGTTAGTTAGTGAAAGAGTTTGAATATGTGTGGGTGTGTGCATGCATGGGTGTGGCTCTGTGTGTGTGTGTGTGGCTCTGTGTGTGTGTGGCTCTGTGTGTGTGTAGCTCTGTGTGTGTGTGTGGCTCTGTGTGTGTGTAGCTCTGTGTGGGTGTGGGTGTGTGGCTCTGTGTGGGTGTGGGTGTGTGGCTCTGTGTGTGTTTGTAGCTCTGTGTGTGTGTAGCTCTGTGTGTGTGTAGCTCTGTGTGTGTGTGGCTGTGTGTGTGTGTGTGTGTGTGGCTCTGTGTGTGTGTAGCTCTGTTTGTGTGTGTGTAGGTCTGTGTGTGTGTGTGTGCTCTGTGTGTGTAGGTCTGTGTGTGTGTGTGGCTCTGTGTGTGTGTGTGTGTAGCTCTGTGTGTGTGTGTAGCTCTGTGTGGGTGTGGGTGTGTGGCTCTGTGTGTGTGTAGCTCTGTGTGTGTGTGTGTAGCTCTGTGTGTGTGTGTAGGTCTGTGTGTGTGTGTGTAGCTCTGTGTGTGTGTAGCTCTGTGGGTGTGTGTGTGTAGCTCTGTGTGTGTAGGTCTGTGTGTGTGTGTGTAGCTCTGTGTGGGTGTGGGTGTGTGGCTCTGTGGGTGTGTGTGTAGCTCTGTGTGTGTGTGGCTCTGTGGGTGTGTGGCTCTGTGTGTGTTTGTAGCTCTGTGTGTGTGTGGCTCTGTGTGTATGTTAAATGTGTGCATGTATTCTTTACATTTATAGGGGTGCTGATTTTCTGGTACATACTGGAAATCTGGTTTTGGGAGTGCTGAAACCTGTGGCTTCCGTTTTTTGGAGTGCTGAAACCTGTGGCTTCCGTTTTTTGGAATGCTGAAACCTGTGGCTTCCGTTTTTTTGGAGTGCTGAAAGTTGTGGCTTCCGTTTTTTGGAATGCTGAAACCTGTGGCTTCCGTTTTTTGGAATGCTGAAACCTGTGGCTTCCGTTTTTTGGAATGCTGAAACCTGTGGCTTCCAGTTTTTTTGGAGTGCTGAAAGTTGTGGCTTCCGGCTTTTGGAGTGCTGAAACTTGTGGCTTCCGGTTTTTGGAGTGCTGAAACTTGTGGCTTCCGGCCTTTAGAGTGCTGAAACTTGTGGCTTCCGGAATGATGAAACTTGTGGCTTCTGGCTTTTGGAGTGATGAAACTTGTGGCTTCTGGCTTTTGGAGTGCTGAAACTTGTGGGCTTTCGGGTGGCTTCCTGTATTTGGAGTTAATAGCGGTTAACACACAAAAAAGGGCATGAATTCCTGGGATGAGAAACTTCAGGAAAACGTCATTGCAAGTTTCGGAATCGATGACTTAATCACTAATTGTGTGCAAACTTTGACGTAAAAAGTGGCGCCAGGTTTTCAGGACTATCTAGTTGATCCTCCCACTTGCACCACTGCATGGATGTACACAGTCTATCACTTGTTCTTTGTTTATGTGTAGGCTATAATGTTAGTGCAAAATGCCTGTATGTCTGTGTGGTTGCAGTCACCAGCTTGGAGACTTTCCCGCCTTTTTCCACGAGTACGTCAACAATCCCCACCACCGCCTGAGTGTCGCCAACGACACCAAGATCAAACTACAGTACCGCAGGATCGTCAAAAACTCGCAGGACAGCTTCAAAAGGTAAACATTATTTATCTAAGATCATCATGAAAAATTGCGATTTTTCTCCCCAGTTCCACATCCTTATAATTTCAGATATTTAGTTTTTCAAATGAAGCTTTCATCGTAAATTTATTTAAAAAAAAAATTTAATTTATAATTTTAAGAAAATTTTTGTTGTGTCAGAGCGGTGTATTGCATTGTGGGCCAGTGTGACCCGGAGGAGGACCACGCAGAGATCTCGGATAAAATCGACGACTATCTCTGGATCAAACTGTCACAACTCGACTTCCACGCCGCTGACCAAAGCGCTCCTGAAGCGCTCACCCTGGAGCGCTTACAGAAACTCCTCTATGAGGACTACGGTGAGTCAGTTGTGAAAGATATTTTACGGAAATTAAAACGCTCCTAAAATACTCCTGTGATGAAAGATGTTATGGAAATGAAAACGCTCTGAAACGTTTCTTTTGAAGCGCTTTCAGTGAATAGTAAATCATTGCCAAAAGACTTTTTGACCAGTATTGAAAATACTCCCTAAACACTCACCCTGGAGCGTTTCCAGAAACTCCTTTATGAGGAGTATGGTTAGTAGGTGATGTCAGATTTTGGTGGAAATGAAAACGCTCCTAAAACGCTCACCTCGTATCGCTTCCAGAAACTCCTCTATGAGGACTATGGTAAGTTTGGGGATGAAGTTTTGGGATGAAAAACACTCCTGAAGCACTCGCCTGGAGCACTTTTGGGGATCACCTTGTAGTTGGTTTGTGTGTTGCAGGAGAGTCTCACTTCCAGGGGTACTAGAACCCATAGCTATCAACCATTCAGAATTTCACGACATTTTTCCCTTTTCCAGCCGCGATTCCGCATTTTCGATTATGACAATAAAATTATGGATTCCAAAATCGGAAGGAAAAATCCCAAAACATTGTCAAATCCACGTGGAAGTTAATGTTTGTGCCATTTCCACAGACATTCCAAATGCCAATCCAACATTTATTATCCCAGAAACCATAATCTGCGCGTGTCCAGTAAGCTTCTCTGCTTAACAAACATGGCATCAAACAAAACCAGCAAGTTGTGTCGAGTTTACAGAAGTTTGTTCCTTGGTATAGAGAACAATGTCCCACGAAGAGGATAGCTACGCTTTCTGCACTGTGTGTCGACACAACTTACAGAAGTTTGTTCCTTGGTATAGAGAACAATGTCCTATGAAGAGGATAGCTACGCTTTCTGCACTGTGTGTCGACACAACTTACAGAAGTTTGTTCCTTGGTATAGAGAACAATGTCCCATGAAGAGGATAGCTACGCTTTCTGCACTGTGTGCCGACACAACTTGGACATTTCTTACAGAGATCTAAAATACCATCGCTGTTCACGAGAAGTTTGTGCCGTGAAACTGAAAGCAGAAGTCTTCAGTTGTGAAAACACTTGCGATGACGTAGTCATGATACAGTGCTTTATTGCTAAGACGTCACAGTCAGTGGAGAGGTAAGCATGCCATTTTATTTGGCTTGTGTAAGACGATGTTTTCTTGTCAGGAGATGAAGACTTTGCTTCTTTATATAACAAAAATGCTTCAGCTTCGAGGGGCTGTGCCCCCTGACCCCAGTTCTGTCGGGAGGGGGGGTGTGACTCACCCCTCACCCCCCCGAACCCCATGCTGTACACCCAGGTGCTGACAGGCAGTTTGAGGATGGTGGACAATGTATGTTGTTACAGGGGAGTCCCACTTCCAGGGCTACCAGAACCCCATGCTGTACACCCAGGTGCTGGTGCTGACGGGGCAGTTTGAGGCGGCCATCGAGTTCCTGGCCCGAGTGGAGCACCTGAGGCACCACGCCGTGCACATGACGCTGGTGCTGTTTGAGCTGAACCTCCTGTTTCTGCCCACGTCCTGCCAGGCCCCGCTGTGTGAGTCAGGGGGGGGGGGGGGGGGAGGGGTCAGTGTGTTGGGGGGGCTCCTGTTTCTGCCCACGTCCTGCCAGGCCCCGCTGTGTGAGTCAGGGGGGGGGGGGTGTCAGTGTGTTGGGGGGCTCCTGTTTCTGCCCGCGTCCTGCCAGGCCCCGCTGTGTGAGTCAGGGGGGGGGGGGGGGGGTTCAGTGTGTTGGGGGGCTCCTGTTTCTGCCCACGTCCTGCCAGGCCCCGCTGTGTGAGTCAGGGGGGGGGGGGGGTTCAGTGTGTTGGGGGGCTCCTGTTTCTGCCCGCGTCCTGCCAGGCCCCGCTGTGTGAGTCAGGGGGGGGGGGGGTTCAGTGTGTTGGGGGGCTCCTGTTTCTGCCCGCGTCCTGCCAGGCCCCGCTGTGTGAGTCAGGGGGGGGGGGCTCCTCTGTCTGAGTCGGTCTGTCTGTCTCAGTCCCATTGGGAGAATGTATTGGGGCAGTGCGTGGATGCCTCTTGCCTTCATGCTGGGATATGAACGACCCCCTCCCCTTTCACAAGTCTCTCCCTGTGGGGATACCGGGGGAAGGTCTTTTGAACAAATAGTTCCCCCACCTTCTGGAAGTGCTGTGTGTGTGTGTGTGTGTGACTTCCTCTAATCTGTCGCTCTCTTTGACTCTGCCTTTTTTCTTTGCTTTTTGTCATCTACTATTTTTCTGACTTATTGGCCCATTCTCCTGACTTTTTTCAAAAAAAATCTTCCAAATAATGTTCTCCTTTCAGCTCCTCTGAAATTAGAATGTGTCGGTTGTATGCAGCGGGGAGACCAGTGAAAACTGAAAATGGGGCACATACGTACCTTACCCATTATGGCCATATGGCCTGGGAACACAGAAGAAGAAGAATAAAGAAGGACAATGCATGTGAGGCAGTCACAGTAACCTGCATTATAATGTGACCTATCAGTCAAGTGGCAGCAGACGCCCTCCCTCCCCATCACTGTCAGAGTTCTGAACATTGCTTGCGTGATCATGACGTACACGCCATAAGTTCTGTCTGTGTTGTCATGGTAACAGGTTGTTATGGTAACTGTTATGTTGATGGAAACGAGTGGAGAGGCGTCAGACTGGCCATGCCTGACACATCTGAACGTTGTTGGCCTCATTGTGATGTACACTGTTATTACAGTATTTAACCAATCATAAAATCAGTCTGTGTTGGCATGGTAACGTGTTATGGTAACTGTTGATGGAAACGAGTGGAGAGGCGTCTGGCCATGCCTGACACACCTGAACGTTGTTCGCCTCATTGTGATGTACACTGTTATCAGTATTTAAACAATGATAAAGTCAGTCTGTGTTGGCATGGTAACTGTTTTCTTATTGATGTTGATGGCAGTGAGTCGTGACCGTCCCTGCCTGAGACGCCTGAACCTGGCTCGCCTCATGTTTTGTCTGTGTAGTCATGGTAACCTGTTGTCATAGTAACCTGCATTGTGACATGGGCAGTGAGTCGTGAAGCGGCCGGCCCTCCCTGCCTGAGACGTCTGAACCTGGCTCGCCTCATCATGAAGCATACGTTTTGTCTGTGTAGTCATGGTAGCCTGTTGTCATAGTAACCTGCATTGTGACATGGGCAGTGAGTCGTGAGGCGGCCGACCCTCCCTGCCTGAGACGCCTGAACCTGGCTCGCCTCATCATGTTTTGTCTGTGTAGTCATGGTAACCTGTTGTCATAGTAACCTGCATTGTGACATGGGCAGTGAGTCGTGAGGCGGCCGACCCTCCCTGCCTGAGGCGTCTGAACCTGGCTCGCCTCATCATGTTTTGTCTGTGTAGTCATGGTAACCTGTTGTCATAGTAACCTGCATTGTGACATGGGCAGTGAGTCGTGAGGCGGCCGACCCTCCCTGCCTGAGGCGTCTGAACCTGGCTCGCCTCATCATGTTTTGTCTGTGTAGTCATGGTAACCTGTTGTCATAGTAACCTGCATTGTGACATGGGCAGTGAGTCGTGAGGCGGCCGACCCTCCCTGCCTGAGGCGTCTGAACCTGGCTCGCCTCATCATGTTTTGTCTGTGTAGTCATGGTAGCCTGTTGTCATAGTAACCTGCATTGTGACATGGGCAGTGAGTCGTGAGGCGGCCGACCCTCCCTGCCTGAGGCGTCTGAACCTGGCTCGCCTCATCATGATGTACACACGGAAGTTTGAGGCCACGGACGCCAGAGAGGCTCTGCAGTACTTCTTCTTCCTCAGGTCAGGAGGAGCATGGGGCTGTGGGGGGAAAGAAAGAAACTGGCTAGTCAATTCAAAGGAGTAATGCCATTGATGCAGAACAGTCGGTGAAGAATCAGGGACCCCCATTTGGGGGTCGATGAAGTACTAGAATTCTAGAGGACCCTTTAAAAGAATGTGCAGGGGGTCCCAGGGATGCGCTAGAAAAAATATTTTTAGCATTCGCAATGTCACTGGGACCCTCTATCCCGCCTCTTGGACCCTCTATACTGTAAGTGAAGGAGTCCTTGGGACCCCTTGTTTTGCTGGACGATTGGGAGCCCTGAGAATGTTTTTGCACGGTTGTTTGTGTGCTTGTCTGTTTATTGTGACTAAGGGGTTTTAAATGGCCTTAGGATGGGCATGGCTCCACTGCATTCAATGAATGTCTGCCACAGATGATTTCCCTTCCTCACTTGCTTTTTCTCAAGGGTAGATTGAGTGAATCTCCTTGTTATGGCCAGAAAGGTATGACATATCATCTAACAGTTAGTCAATGACAAATGGACTTTATGTAGTATGTGGGCGGTTAGGATGTTGTGTTGGGCATCATCCAGTACAGCGATATTGGGCTCTTCTTCTTCTTCTTCATCGATTGCTCAGTTTCCTGTCAAATGAATGCAGATGCTGCCGTTATGTGCCTAACTTAGAAATATTAAGGCCCAGCATGTCCATCTTTGGAGGAAATGTTTGTAAGAATTTATAGAAAAAAGGCAGGACAATGGACCAGTAAGGCAGAAAGATAGTAGACGACAGCAAGTGAAGGGAAAAGGCAGAGTCAAAGAGAGTGACTAATCAGAGGAAGTTACAGGCACAGAACTTCTAGAAGGTGGGGGAACTATTTGTACGAAAGCCCCCGGTGTCCTCAGGAAGGAGTGCTTTTCTGACCGTATTATTTATTTTTGCAGAGGGTTGAAGACAGGCAGTGGAGACGACATGTTCCAGTCGTGTGTCAGTGAGCTGGTGCTGGAAACCAGAGAGGTCAGTATTGTTCAGCAGACTTCTATTTTAACACCCAGCCTCTTCGTATAGAAAACAATACCCCTTCTAGTCTACCAGTCGTGTGTCAGTGAGCTGGTGCTGGAAAACAGAGAGGTCAGTATTGTTCAGCAGCCTTCTATTTTAACACCCAGCCTCTTCGTATAGAAAACAATACCCCTTCTACTGTTCTAGTCTACCAGTCGTGTGTCAGTGAGCTGGTGCTGGAAACCAGAGAGGTCAGTATTGTTCAGCAGCCTTCTATTTTAACAACCAGCCTCTTCGTATAGAAAACAATACCCCTTCTAGTCTACCAGTCGTGTGTCGGTGAGCTGGTGCTGGAAACCAGAGAGGTCAGTATTGCAGCTTTCTATTTTAACACCCAGCCTCTTCTAATCGATAAAGCAATACCCCTTCTAGTCTACCTTAGTTTCTTTTCACCAGCTTCACTGTTGATGTGGATTACTCTTAACAGAGATGGCTGCTAGTTCCAGGGAAATCTTGCTGCGATTTCCTTTTGAGCGGAATTGTTCATTGGCAGTTTTCATTTCCCTGAAATACCCTTCAGAGCCGTTCATTATCTGTACTTGTTTGGCCGGGCCTTTGTACTAATTGTAGGGTGGAAAAAATAGCTTGTGAACGAGCGCCTACTTGGCAAGTAGTACTGAAGCATTATATAGGACATGTTTACGCCGTAAGCACTGAAGAGGTTAACGGATGATTTGTCTGTGTTGCTCCGTTAAAGAGGTTAACAGATTATTTGTTTGTGTTGCTCCATTAAAGAGGTTAACGGATGATTTGTTTGTGTTGCTCCGTTAAAGAGGTTAACGGATGATTTGTTTGTGTTGCTCCGTTAAAGAGGTTAACAGATTATTTGTTTGTGTTGCTCCGTTAAAGAGCTTAACGGATGATTTGTTTGTGTTGCTCCGTTAAAGAGGTTAACGGATGATTTGTTTGTGTTGCTCCGTTAAAGAGCTTAACGGATGATTTGTTTGTGTTGCTCCGTTAAAGAGCTTAACGGATGATTTGTTTGTGTTGCTCCGTTAAAGAGGTTAACGGATGATTTGTTTGTGTTGCTGCATTACAGATGTTAACGGATGATTTGTTTGTGTTGCTCCGTTTCTACCAGTGCCTTATGCTGACCCCTTGTGGATATTTACCATAGCCGTTGTTGTTTATGTTCCAGTTTGAAATGTTGCTGGGCAGACTGGAAGGAGATGGGACCAGAAGGGTGAGTGCCATCTGTAGCTGTGCAGTGTTGAGTTCTGTTGACTCTAGTGCTGCAGCCTAAGGGATTGGTTGGCCCAATGACAGCAGTCACCAAATCCCATCAGTTGAGAGATATGTGTATTTAAGAAGATTTATATAGCGCTTAACCTTTAAGCTCTAAGCGCTTTAAAATGATTCATATTAAAAACAGCCCCTTACAGACATTCACAGGCACTCGCACATGCACACACTCTCACACTCGCATAATACACACACACACCACTGCTGTTCCGGGAGGTACTTTTAGTTTTATGAATATGTTCAGAAGTTTTGTTCAAGCCAACTTTAGTTTCCTATAAGTAACTTTTCATAAATAAGTCAAGAATATGTTGTAGTATGTGAGAAAATTAGTTATATTGAAAGATTTTCACTCATGAGCAATTTTGTTTATGTTTGCGATAACAAGTGTATGATTTAAGAACATGTTTCTACTATATAACGTGCATGGTTCTGTTTAACAAAAGCATTTTTTACCATTAATCTGATGGAAGAGATATGTTAAAAATACCACGAAGAATATAATTAGCCAAAATATTTCTGAAGAAATGCTTGGTGCTGTTTTTATCTATATTGTCAGGACGCGGACAGGATCATAGAGACATACAACAGACACAGACATAGTTATGCAGGGATGCATCTAGAGCGCGGCATTGCCGCAAAATTGTTGATGTTCCCGCAAAAATAAAAATATGCTGCGGGAAAATCACCCCAAATTTTGTGAAATCCTGCAAACGAAAAAATCGTTTGAAAATAACTTGTTCGGCACTAGACCTAGATTGCGTGGCTGCGTTGGCTGTACCGAGTCTGCATTTCCTTTCGACAGTAAAGAACGAGCATTTTGATTGGGTCTTAAAAATAGCATAGCCAATCAACGGCTTTCTCTTTCATTTACTATTTCCGGGCGCAGTGTAAGCGAGCCCGCTCAAAAATGGCATCGCTTCTGGATTATTTTACTGTGACTTCTAAAAAGAAAGAAAACAGTGTGACTGTGGAGTGCAACATTGATCAACAACCTTGTTGTTCCTCATCGGCAGTTAGTGATGACAACGGGGAAAGTTCATCGAATGACGAAGCATCGGATCAGGACTGTGATGTCACCGACGATCCCATTGCTAGTAGTGTCGCTCCACCACCTTTCAAAAAGCGAAAGCATGAGTTCATGGAAAGTTGGAAAAAAAGCAGACCTTGGCTAGAATTTGACAGCGAATCAAAAGCAATGTTTTGTAACTGGTGCTTACAAAGCAAAAAGAACAATGCGTTCACCACAGGTTGTAAAAATTTCCGCACTACATCCCTTGATCGACACGTTAACTGGCATTGATTTACCCCCGCCCCCTAACTATTTCCAGATCCCCCCAAATTTCCACACCAAGGGGGGCAATGCCCCCCAGTTTAGACATTTCTAGATGCATCCCTGGTTATGTTATGCTGCAACGTTTTGTTTTTCAGCCTGGGGCCATAGACAACTTCTGTCAGGACACAGACAGGATCATAGAGACAGACAACAGACACAGACATAGTTATGTTATGCTGCAACGTTTTGTTTTTCATCCTGGGGCCATAGACAAGTTCTGTCAGGACACGGACAGGATCATAGAGACAGACAACGACACAGACATAGTTATGTTATGCTGCAACGTTTTGTTTTTCAGCCTGGGGCCATAGACAAGTTCTGTCAGGACACAGACAGGATCATAGAGACTGTGGCCAGAGACACAGAGGCTAAAGGCATGTTTGAGGAGGCTGTGTGTCTCTACGACCTGGCCAAGGTAAATATGACATGTGTTATTGTATCATCATGTCCCACATTACACAGGAGGCTGTGTGTCTCTACGACCTGGCCAAGGTAAATATGACATGTGTTATTGAATTATCATGTCCCACATTACACAGGAGGCTGTGTGTCTCTACGACCTGGCCAAGGTAAATATGACATGTTTTATTGTATCATCATGTCCCACATTACACAGGAGGCTGTGTCTCTACGACCTGGCCAAGGTAAATATGACATGTGTTATTGTATCATGTCCCACATTACACAGGAGGCTGTGTGTCTCTACGACCTGGCCAAGGTAAATATGACATGTGTTATTGTATCATGTCCCACATTACACAGGAGGCTGTGTGTCTCTACGACCTGGCCAAGGTAAATATGACATGTGTTATTGTATCATGTCCCACATTACACAGGAGGCTGTGTGTCTCTACGACCTGGCCAAGGTAAATATGACATGTGTTATTGTATCATGTCCCACATTACACAGGAGGCTGTGTGTATCTACGACCTGGCCAAGGTAAATATGACATGTGTTATTGTATCATGTCCCACATTACACAGGAGGCTGTGTGTCTCTACGACCTGGCCAAGGTAAATATGACATGTGTTATTGTATCATGTCCCACATTACACAGGAGGCTGTGTGTATCTACGACCTGGCCAAGGTAAATATGACATGTGTTATTGTATCATGTCCCACATTACACAGGAGGCTGTGTCTCTACGACCTGGCCAAGGTAAATATGACATGTGTTATTGTATCATGTCCCACATTACACAGGAGGCTGTGTGTATCTACGACCTGGCCAAGGTAAATATGACATGTGTTATTGTATCATGTCCCACATTACACAGGAGGCTGTGTCTCTACGACCTGGCCAAGGTAAATATGACATGTGTTATTGTATCATGTCCCACATTACACAGGAGGCTGTGTATCTACGACCTGGCCAAGGTAAATATGACATGTGTTATTGTATTATCATGTCCCACATTACACAGGAGGCTGTGTATCTATGACCTGGCCAAGGTAAATATGACATGTGTTATTGTATCATGTCCCACATTACACAGGAGGCTGTGTGTATCTACGACCTGGCCAAGGTAAATATGACATGTGTTATTGTATCATGTCCCACATTACACAGGAGGCTGTGTGTCTCTACGACCTGGCCAAGGTAAATATGACATGTGTTATTGAATTATCATGTCCCACATTACACAGGAGGCTGTGTGTCTCTATGACCTGGCCAAGGTAAATATGACATGTGTTATTGTATCATGTCCCACATTACACAGGAGGCTGTGTGTCTCTACGACCTGGCCAAGGTAAATATGACATGTGTTATTGTATCATGTCCCACATTACACAGGAGGCTGTGTATCTATGACCTGGCCAAGGTAAATATGACATGTGCTATTGTATCATGTCCCACATTACACAGGAGGCTGTGTGTCTCTATGACCTGGCCAAGGTAAATATGACATGTGTTATTGTATCATGTACCACATTACACAGGAGGCTGTGTATCTATGACCTGGCCAAGGTAAATATGACATGTGTTATTGTATCATGTCCCACATTACACAGGAGGCTGTGTCTCTATGACCTGGCCAAGGTAAATATGACATGTGTTATTGTATCATGTCCCACATTACACAGGAGGCTGTGTCTCTACGACCTGGCCAAGGTAAATATGACATGTGTTATTGTATCATGTCCCACATTACACAGGAGGCTGTGTATCTATGACCTGGCCAAGGTAAATATGACATGTGTTATTGTATCATCATGTCCCACATTACACAGGAGGCTGTGTATCTACGACCTGGCCAAGGTAAATATGACATGTGTTATTGTATCATCATGTCCCACATTACACAGGAGGCTGTGTATCTATGACCTGGCCAAGGTAAATATGACATGTGTTATTGTATCATCATGTCCCACATTACACAGGAGGCTGTGTATCTATGACCTGGCCAAGGTAAATATGACATGTGTTATTGTATCATCATGTCCCACATTACACAGGAGGCTGTGTATCTATGACCTGGCCAAGGTAAATATGACATGTGTTATTGTATCATCATGTCCCACATTACACAGGAGGCTGTGTATCTACGACCTGGCCAAGGTAAATATGACATGTGTTATTGTATCATCATGTCCCACATTACACAGGAGGCTGTGTGTCTCTACGACCTGGCCAAGGTAAATATGACATGTGTTATTGTATCATGTCCCACATTACACAGGAGGCTGTGTGTCTCTATGACCTGGCCAAGGTAAATATGACATGTGTTATTGTATCATCATGTCCCACATTACACAGGAGGCTGTGTGTCTCTACGACCTGGCCAAGGTAAATATGACATGTGTTATTGTATCATGTCCCACATTACACAGGAGGCTGTGTGTCTCTACGACCTGGCCAAGGTAAATATGACATGTGTTATTGTATCATGTCCCACATTACACAGGAGGCTGTGTCTCTACGACCTGGCCAAGGTAAATATGACATGTGTTATTGTATCATGTCCCACATTACACAGGAGGCTGTGTGTATCTACGACCTGGCCAAGGTAAATATGACATGTGTTATTGTATCATGTCCCACATTACACAGGAGGCTGTGTCTCTACGACCTGGCCAAGGTAAATATGACATGTGTTATTGTATCATGTCCCACATTACACAGAAGGCTGTGTGTCTCTACGACCTGGCCAAGGTAAATATGACATGTGCTATTGTATCATGTCCCACATTACACAGGAGGCTGTGTATCTACGACCTGGCCAAGGTAAATATGACATGTGTTATTGTATCATGTCCCACATTACACGACCTGGCCAAGGTAAATATGACATGTGTTATTGTATCATCATGTCCCACATTACACGACCTGGCCAAGGTAAATATGACATGTGTTATTGTATCATCACTAGCGCAACGCCGAGTACCGGTAACGCCTAGTACTGGTAACGCTGAGTACAGCAAATTTGAAGCGATTCGGTTAAGAAAAGGCGGAGTTATAAGGCCCCGTTTCCTGTTGGCGCTGCTCTGAGAGTGATGCGCTCTCCCTAGTAACGGTAACGCCAAGTACTGGTAACGCTGAGTACAGCAAATTTGAAGCGATTCGGTTAAGAAACGGCGGAGTTATATGGCCCCGTTTCCCGTTGGCACTGCTCTGAGAGTGACGCGAGCTCTCCCGATTCTCTTCAAATTTGTTTTACAGAATCAGGAAAAGGCAGTGGTGTTAATGAACAAACTGCTGTGTACAGTGGTGTCTGTAATGCTAATTGTGTATTGCGGTGTTTTACAGAATCAGGAAAAGGCAGTGGTGTTAATGAACAAACTGCTGTGTAAAGTGGTGTCGTCCGCCTCCAGTCCAGAAGGCAACAGGGACCGCCTCAAAGCACAGGCCATCTCCATGGCACAGAGGTTAGAGCTGGCAACGTGTGTGTGTGTCTCTGTGTGTATGTGTGTGTGTGTGTCTCTGTGTGTGTGTGTGTGTGTCTCTGTGTGTGTGTGTGTGTGTGCAAAGGTGCATGCTTGCATTGATGTGTGCAGCAAAACAAAAGTCTAAAAGCAATAATAATTATCAACCTCTTGAATTCTCAGGACATTTTAATGGTAAAGAGGTTAGATTTGACTGTGTTTGTGTGTGCATGCATGTGTGTGCGTGCGTGTGTGTGTGTGTGTGTGGTGAGTTTTTTTGAACAATAGGGTTAACTGTGATTCCAGGTATCGCGCTGTGGGCCAAACTTTGACAAATTCCAGTTCGAGCACCTTCTATCTGCTGCTGGATCTCACGACTTTCTTTGAACAATAAAGGGTTAACTGTCATGACAGCTATAAAGGGTTAACTGTCATGACAGCTATAGAGGGTTAACTGTGATGACAGCTATATAGGGTTAACTGTCATGACAGCTATATAGGGTTGACTGTCATGACAGCTATATAGGGTTAACTGTCATGACAGCTATATAGGGTTGACTGTCATGACAGCTATAGAGGGTTAACTGTGATGACAGCTATAGAGGGTTAACTGTGATGACGGCTATAGAGGGTTGACTGTGATGACAGCTATAAAGGGTTGACTGTGATGACAGCTATAGAGGGTTAACTGTGATGACAGCTATATAGGGTTAACTGTCATGACAGCTATATAGGGTTGACTGTCATGACAGCTATATAGGGTTAACTGTCATGACAGCTATATAGGGTTGACTGTCATGACAGCTATAGAGGGTTAACTGTGATGACAGCTATAGAGGGTTAACTGTGATGACGGCTATAGAGGGTTAACTGTGATGACGGCTATAGAGGGTTAACTGTGATGACGGCTATAGAGGGTTAACTGTGATGACAGCTATAGAGGGTTAACTGTGATGACGGCTATAGAGGGTTAACTGTGATGACAGCTATAAAGGGTTAACTGTGATGACGGCTATAAAGGGTTAACTGTGATGACGGCTATAGAGGGTTAACTGTGATGACGGCTATAGAGGGTTAACTGTGATGACAGCTATAGAGGGTTGACTGTCATGACAGCTATAGAGGGTTAACTGTGATGACAGCTATAGAGGGTTAACTGTGATGACAGCTATAGAGGGTTAACTGTGATGACAGCTATAAAGGGTTAACTGTGATGACGGCTATAGAGGGTTAACTGTGATGACGGCTATAGAGGGTTAACTGTGATGACAGCTATAAAGGGTTAACTGTGATGACGGCTATAGAGGGTTAACTGTGATGACAGCTATAAAGGGTTAACTGTGATGACGGCTATAGAGGGTTAACTGTGATGACAGCTATAAAGGGTTAACTGTGATGACAGCTATAGAGGGTTAACTGTGATGACGGCTATAGAGGGTTAACTGTGATGACAGCTATAAAGGGTTAACTGTGATGACAGCTATAGAGGGTTAACTGTGATGACGGCTATAGAGGGTTAACTGTGATGACAGCTATAAAGGGTTAACTGTGATGACGGCTATAAAGGGTTAACTGTGATGACGGCTATAGAGGGTTAACTGTGATGACAGCTATAGAGGGTTAACTGTGATGACAGCTATAGAGGGTTAACTGTGATGACAGCTATAGAGGGTTAACTGTGATGACAGCTATAGAGGGTTAACTGTGATGACGGCTATAGAGGGTTAACTGTGATTCCAGGTATCGCACTGTGGGCCAAACTCTGACCACCTCCAGTTCCAGCACCTTCTATCTTCTGCTGGATCTCACGACTTTCTTCGAACATTATCACGCCGCTGCCGTCGACCAAGCACTGGATGTAAGGCCCTTTTCCATTGGCTGCTTTGAGGCTCTGTTAATCTTTAGTGTTGAATTTATAACTATTTAAAGTTTGTGCATGTGACCCAGCACCACGGAAGGAACATTCTGAGACAATGGTCCAGTTCAAAACTTCAGACAATTCTCTTTCAAATCATATCAGAACCATTCTGAGACAATGGTCCAGTTAAACACTTCAGACAATTCTCTTTCAAATCATATCAGAACCATTCTGAGACAATGGTCCAGTTAAACACTTCAGACAATTCTCTTTCAAATGATATAAGAACCATTCTTGTAACTTTTTTAATTTTAGAGTTATGAGCATTCAAAGTTGGTAGGGTGACTGTCGGCCATTTTGAGAAATCAGCGTCTAAAGTTTAGCCTAGCTGTAGAAAATGCATTGAACTACACATTTTAAAACACTTATAAGACCATTTAGAGACCATATTAAAGATTGTCCTTTATAAATATGAAAGGTAAGGTGTCAGAGAACAAGAAATTACCCATGACTCAAAACTGACCCCAAATGATATTTTTGACTTTCCAAGTCTGTTGCTAGAAACTGGCCCAGCGACTTGACGTTCCTTTTGTGGTGCTGGGTCACATGACATTGAGGAACTGGCCCAGCGACTTGACGTTCCTTTTGTGGTGCTGGGTCACATGACATTGAGGAACTGACCCAGCGACTTGACGTTCCTTTTGTGGTGCTGGGTCACATGACATTGAGGAACTGACCCAGCGACTTGACGTTCCTTTTGTGGTGCTGGGTCACATGACATTGAGGAACTGGCCCAGCGACTTGACGTTCCTTTTGTGGTGCTGGGTCACATGACATTGAGGAACTGACCCAGCGACTTGACGTTCCTTTTGTGGTGCTGGGTCACATGACATTGAGGAACTGACCCAGCGACTTGACGTTCCTTTTGTGGTGCTGGGTCACATGACATTGAGGAACTGGCCCAGCGACTTGACGTTCCTTTTGTGGTGCTGGGTCACATGACATTGAGGAACTGACCCAGCGACTTGACGTTCCTTTTGTGGTGCTGGGTCACATGACATTGAGGAACTGGCCCAGCGACTTGACGTTCCTTTTGTGGTGCTGGGTCACATGACATTGACATTGAAAATGAAGTGCACTTACATTTAAGTGTAAGATTGTATTTATTCTTGCTCCATCAATATTAGAATGTTAAATACTTTCCATATGTTATGCACAATTACGTAATAAGGTGCTTCCCATTATAAGACCCCCCCCCCCCCCTATATTTTACAAAAATCTGGATTTCTAATACAGCTTTGCTTTGTAAATTATTAGTCATTCTATGAGGTGCAGGGGTGTCAGTCAAGGAAAAAAGTTTTGCCTTTTAGTTTCTAAAATAAGGTAATTTGTGGAAACTTTGTCCAATGGCAAAGTTCTTTTTTTTTTTACTAGCCTGGGATAGTGGGCAGAGTATGCTTTATAAGTATAACTGAAAAAACCCGAAGAAGCTTTTTTGGGGAGGCTAAAGTCATTGCTCTGGTTCCTGCCTACCCTCCAGATTGGCTCTTCTGATTTGGTTTTCTGATGAAAAGGTCACAGGAAATAAAATTCAATGCTCCTTCGGTTTGTAAGTTTTTCATTCTTGAACTTGTACCTGGTTGAATGAATGGGTGAGGATGTTTTAGTGCGACTGCGTGTGTATCAGTGAATGGAAGCGCCTTGAGTGTAGATTAATTGTGTACCACTGTATTTTAAGGGCTGTCTTAGTTGCCCTGGGGCTTTGCCCGTTGAAGGTTTTAACAGAATAAACCAAAATATTGCGATTTTATCAAAGTGTTTGTTGTTTTTTATGTTATAGAAAGGCGCTATAGAAATGCTCTCCATTCTTCTTATTATTATTATGATTTGACATGTTTACTTGTTGTCATTTCACGTGCAGACCATCAAGCAGCTGAAGCTCCTGCCGTTCAAAACAGAGGAGGTGGAGCACAGAGTGAACAACTTCCGCACCTTCACTGACGAGGTGGGCGCACAAACACCTGCTTCTGTTGGTGCCTTGTCAATAAATAAATGTGATTTAGCTATCCCGCTCCCCCCACCCCACATGTTGACGAATTGTGTGTGTGCTATGTCTGTGCATGTGTGTGTGTGTGCGCACGTTGGTCCATGCATGTTGTTTCTGTGTGTGGACAGATTGTGTGTGTGCTATGTCTGTGCACGTGTGTGTGTGTGCGCACGTTGGTCCATGCATGTTGTTTCTGTGTGTGGACAGATTGTGTGTGTGCTATGTCTGTGCATGTGTGTGTGCGCACGTTGGTCCATGCATGTTGTTTCTGTGTGTGACAGATTGTGTGTATGCGTGTGTGTGCTATGTCTGTGCATGTGTGTGTGCGCACGTTGGTCCATGCATGTTGTTTCTGTGTGTGACAGATTGTGTGTATGCGTGTGTGTGCTATGTCTGTGCATGTGTGTGTGCGCACGTTGGTCCATGCATGTTGTTTCTGTGTGTGACAGATTGTGTGTGTGCTATGCCTGCATGTGTGTGTGTGCACGTTGGTCCATGCATGTTGTTTCTGTGTGTGACAGATTGTGTATGCGTGTGTGTGCTATGTCTGTGCATGTGTGTGTGCGCACGTTGGTCCATGCATGTTGTTTCTGTGTGTGACAGATTGTGTGTATGCGTGTGTGTGCTATGTCTGTGCATGTGTGTGTGCGCACGTTGGTCCATGCATGTTGTTTCTGTGTGTGACAGATTGTGTATGCGTGTGTGTGCTATGTCTGTGCATGTGTGTGTGCGCACGTTGGTCCATGCATGTTGTTTCTGTGTGTGACAGATTGTGTGTATGCGTGTGTGTGCTATGTCTGTGCATGTGTGTGTGCGCACGTTGGTCCATGCATGTTGTTTCTGTGTGTGACAGATTGTGTGTATGCGTGTGTGTGCTATGTCTGTGCATGTGTGTGTGTGCACGTTGGTCCATGCATGTTGTTTCTGTGTGTGACAGATTGTGTGTGTGCTATGCCTGCATGTGTGTGTGTGCACGTTGGTCCATGCATGTTGTTTCTGTGTGTGACAGATTGTGTATGCGTGTGTGTGCTATGTCTGTGCATGTGTGTGTGCGCACGTTGGTCCATGCATGTTGTTTCTGTGTGTGACAGATTGTGTGTATGCGTGTGTGTGCTATGTCTGTGCATGTGTGTGTGCGCACGTTGGTCCATGCATGTTGTTTCTGTGTGTGACAGATTGTGTGTATGCGTGTGTGTGCTATGTCTGTGCATGTGTGTGTGCGCACGTTGGTCCATGCATGTTGTTTCTGTGTGTGACAGATTGTGTGTATGCGTGTGTGTGCTATGTCTGTGCATGTGTGTGTGCGCACGTTGGTCCATGCATGTTGTTTCTGTGTGTGACAGATTGTGTGTATGCGTGTGTGTGCTATGTCTGTGCATGTGTGTGTGCGCACGTTGGTCCATGCATGTTGTTTCTGTGTGTGACAGATTGTGTGTGTGCTATGCCTGCATGTGTGTGTGTGCACGTTGGTCCATGCATGTTGTTTCTGTGTGTGACAGATTGTGTGTATGCATGTGTGTGCTATGTCTGTGCATGTGTGTGTGTGCACGTTGTTTCTGTGATTGTGTGTGTGCTATGTCTGTGCATGTGTGTGTGTGCACGTTGGTCCATGCATGTTGTTTCTGTGACAGATTGTGTGTGTGCTATGTCTGCATGTGTGTGTGCACGTTGGTCCATGCATGTTGTTTCTGTGTGTGACAGATTGTGTGTGTGCTATGCCTGCATGTGTGTGTGTGCACGTTGGTCCATGCATGTTGTTTCTGTGTGTGACAGATTGTGTGTATGCATGTGTGTGCTATGTCTGCATGTGTGTGTGTGCGCACGTTGGTCCATGCATGTTGTTTCTGTGTGTGACAGATTGTGTGTGTGCATGTGTGTGCTATGTCTGCATGTGTGTGTGTGCGCACGTTGGTTCATGCATGTTGTTTCTGTGACAGATTGTGTGTGTGCTATGTCTGCATGTGTGTGTGCACGTTGGTCCATGCATGTTGTTTCTGTGTGTGACAGATTGTGTGTATGCATGTGTGTGCTATGTCTGCATGTGTGTGTGTGCGCACGTTGGTTCATGCATGTTGTTTCTGTGTGTGACAGATTGTGTGTGTGCGTGTGTGTGCTATGTCTGCATGTGTGTGTGCGCACGTTGGTTCATGCATGTTGTTTCTGTGACAGATTCGCCGCAACATGCCAGACATCCTGTTGGCCACCATGACTCTCCTGCAGAGCAAGTACACCCACAACAGGTCTGTGCTAGAAAAGAGTTCTTTTCCTTTAGGGGGTGTTGGGGGTTGGAAGTGGGGAATGAGGTAGGGTTAAGTTAATCCTCTTACATTCAAGTTGGCCCAAATCGTCCAGCCGGAAGTTGCCTCTGTGCATTTAAGTCAGCCCTAAGCCGTCCCTAGCTTCCCCCCATGTATTTAAGTCAGCCCTAAACCATCCATAGTTTCCCCCCATGTATTTAAGTCAGCCCTGAACCGTCTCTAGCTTCCCCCCATGTATTTAAGTCAGCCCTAAACCGTCCATAGCTTCCCCCCATGTAATTAAGTCAGCCCTGAACCGTCTCTAGCTTGCCCCCATGTATTTAAGTCAGCCCTAAACCATCCATAGCTTGCCCCCATGTATTTAAGTCAGCCCTGAACCGTCTCTAGCTTCCCCCCCATGTATTTAAGTCAGCCCTAAACCATCCATAGCTTGCCCCCATGTATTTAAGTCAGCCCTGAACCGTCTCTAGCTTGCCCCCCATGTATTTAAGTCAGCCCTAAACCGTCTCTAGCTTGCCCCCATGTATTTAAGTCAGCCCTAAACCATCCATAGCTTCCCCCCATGTATTTAAGTCAGCCCTAAACCATCCATAGCTTCCCCCCATGTATTTAAGTCAGCCCTAAACCATCCATAGCTTGCCCCCATGTATTTAAGTCAGCCCTAAACCATCCATAGCTTCCCCCCATGTATTTAAGTCAGCCCTAAACCGTCTCTAGCTTCCCCCCCATGTATTTAAGTCAACCCTAAACTGTCTCTAGCTTCCCCCCCATGTATTTAAGTCAACCCTAAACCGTCTCTAGCTTGCCCCCATGTATTTAAGTCAGCCCTAAACCGTCTCTAGCTTCCCCCCCATGTATTTAAGTCAACCCTAAACCGTCTCTAGCTTGCCCCCATGTATTTAAGTCAGCCCTGAACCGTCTCTAGCTTCCCCCCATGTATTTAAGTCAGCCCTAAACCGTCTCTAGCTTGCCCCCCATGTATTTAAGTCAGCCCTAAACCGTCTCTAGCTTGCCCCCATGTATTTAAGTCAGCCCTAAACCGTCTCTAGCTTGCCCCCATGTATTTAAGTCAGCCCTGAACCGTCTCTAGTTTGCCCCCCATGTATTTAAGTCAGCCCTAAACCGTCTCTAGCTTGCCCCCCATGTATTTAAGTCAGCCCTGAACCGTCTCTAGTTTGCCCCCCATGTATTTAAGTCAGCCCTAAACCGTCTCTAGCTTGCCCCCCATGTATTTAAGTCAGCCCTAAACCGTCCCTAGCTTGCCCCCATGTATTTAAGTCAGCCCCAAACCGTCCCTAGCTTGCCCCCCATGTATTTAAGTCAGCCCCAAACCGTCCCTAGCTTGCCCCCCATGTATTTAAGTCAGCCCTAAACCGTCCCTAGCTTGCCCCCCATGTATTTAAGTCAGCCCTAAACCGTCCCTAGCTTGCCCCCATGTATTTAAGTCAGCCCCAAACCGTCCCTAGCTTGCCCCCCATGTATTTAAGTCAGCCCTAAACTGTCCCTAGCTTGCCCCTCGCTCTTTAATGAAGTCCCCATCTGATGTCCATCACGCACAAAGTTCTAGTTATACACACACACTATGAAGAAGCTTCACACTTAAATGATGTGATGGTAACTGTATGGTGCTATGTGTGCTTCAAAAAACAGATTTTCTATAAAAATAAAATGAGTGAAAATACCTGAACACTGAAAGAAGTTCTGTGTAACATATGTGAATGCAAGTGGGTTATGGGGAAGGGGGGGAAGGGTTGTTGGGGGTAGGGGAGGGGAGCCAGCTCGTTTGGGGGGTTGAGTTAACACAGCAAAGACAATGTCAAATGGAATGGTGTTGATGTATTGTCTGCTTTCTCCCTAACATTTACGGAGCTCACAGAGGCCTCTGTGAAGTGCATTCCCCCTGTATGAAGACCTTTGATGTAAGAGGGAGAGAGAGAGCCTCCTGTCAAGTCACATGTCATGATGTGTGTCATAGGAGCAGTGGAATGCAGTCCAATTCCAGGCCTCTGTGAAGTGCATTCCCCCTGTATGAAGACCTTTGATGTAAGAGGGAGAGAGAGAGCCTCTTGTCAAGTCACATGTCATGATGTGTGTCATAGGAGCAGTGGAATGCAGTCCAATTCCAGGCCTCTGTGAAGTGCATTCCCCTTGTATGAAGACCTTTGATGTAAGAGGGAGAGAGAGAGCCTCTTGTCAAGTCACATGTCATGATGTGTGTCATAGGAGCAGTGGAATGCAGTCCAATTCCAGGCCTCTGTGAAGTGCATTCCCCCTGTATGAAGACCTTTGATGTAAGAGGGAGAGAGAGAGCCTCTTGTCAGGTCACATGTCATGATGTGTGTCATAGGAGCAGTGGAATGCAGTCCAATTCCAGGCCTCTGTGAAGTGCATTCCCCCTGTATGAAGACCTTTGATGTAAGAGGGAGAGAGAGAGCCTCCTGTCAAGTCACATGTCATGATGTGTGTCATAGGAGCAGTGGAATGCAGTCCAAT
>CM065699.1:2532013-2549513 GCA_017654935.2 Phymorhynchus buccinoides | reverse complement strand
CTTTCCACCCTTACAGAACGCATAAAATACAAAGCCCAAAATTTGAAGCGATTCTGTTCAGTAGTTCATGAGATACAGCTGAACTTTTATGCAAACTTCCTTGCACCGAGTGATGTCCTCTCCCCCCACCCCCCAATAAACACACCACTTTCCACCCTTACAGAACACATAAAATACATAGCCCAAAATTTGAAGCGATTCTGTTCAGTAGTTCACGAGATACAGCTGAACTTTTATACAAACTTCCTTGCACCATGGTACACCACCACACAAAATTTGAAGCGATTCTGTTCACTAGTTCACGAAACAAAGCTGGGGGGAAATTACATAGCCCAAAGAAGGAAATTTCGGTTTTCAAGGTCAAGGTCAGCACAGTGTTGATTAACGAAAGGAAGCTTCCTTTTCAAGCTGTCTACCCCTCTGCCAATTTTAATCAAAATCCAATCAGTAGTTTTTAAGATAATCGATACACAGACAGACAGACACACAAACCGATCGCAATACCTCGGCCTCTGGCTGGGTACTAACAATGTAAAGAGTCAAAAGGAAAGAGAGGGGGGGAGAGAGAGAGAGAGACAGACAAACAGCGACAGAGATAGAGACTGAGACATACAGTCAAGGAGACAGAGACAAGAGAGAGGAAGAGAGAGAGAGGAACTCTTCTTTGATTTGTCTTAGTAATTACCTTGTTGTTTATGATGCTTCTTTCGGAAAAACAAACAAACATTTAAATTAGAAACAGAGAGAGAAAAAAGAGAGAGAGAGAGAGAGAGTCAGTCAAGCAGAGAGATAGACACAGAAAAAAAAAGTACAGAGATGATGATGGAAAGAGAGAGGGAGGAAGAGAGGGACACACACACACAATATCACACACACACACACACACACACACACAATATCACACACACACACACACAATATCACACACACACACACACACACAATATCACACACACACACACACAATATCACACACACACACACACACACACACACTATTTCCTTTGGCTGATCGGGGTGCGACCATTGTACAGAGGTGGTGGTGGGTCAGCCCGCCTCTCACTATTTCCTTTGGCTGATCGGGATGCGACCATTGTACAGAGGTGGTGGTGGGTCAGCCCGCCTCTCACTTTTGCGTCTTTGAGGAAGATACTCGTAGACAACATGTGGATCATGACTGAGCTTGAAGTAAACAGAGCCATCGGTGTCGCAACGGAACTGTTTGACATCAGTAACACAGGGGTTGCCTTATCTCAAGCCTGGCCTTACTGAGTCATATTGCTGGCAGCTCTCAAAGCTCTTGAAGTTGTTCTGTAGATATCGGAATGGGAAAGGCTTCCATCTTGCTTGTCGAATCAGCTTGCAGTAATCCGCTGGAATCTGGATGTCTGCCCTCTTCTGTATTGTTTCGATCTTGGCATGAACGGAGTCAACTTCCATTTGGGTGTGACCTTTCTCTAAATACTTTGTCACACATTCTGTTCCATTCTTTTGCGACCAAGCGGCCAGTGCCGAGATCTTCTGTTTTGGGCGCAACATCCATCACTCCAGATCACAACTTTCTTCAGTGCTGGATTCTCATGTTTGCTTCTGTCTAGGAAATCGGGCAGTTATTCTTTGGGCAGGCGATCCAAACTTCTCCTCTGGAGCTGACCATTACCAAAGACCCTTGTATATCGGCAAGTGCAAGTCGTTAGGTCATAGGGCTCCAGGTGTCCACATATATGGCATCTCAAGCGAAGTGCCTCCTCCACCTCGTCTATCTCATCGGAATCCACATCGCTATGCTTCTGCTGGTCCTGCATATAGTTAATCTGGTGACTTATAGATGGGAAGTCAGTTAAAAGAAACAGACAAATAAACATACAGAGAGTCAGAGAGAGAGAGAGGAATGGGGAGGGGCAAACAAAGAAAGAGAGAGACTAGGAGAAAGCACATTTATAAATACAAATGAGTATTTCAGTAAGTTACACAGCTTTATCAAAGCACTGTGCAAGTGAAGCTCTAACCCTAGTATTTCAGCAAGTTACACAGCTTTATCAAAGCACTGCAAGTGAAGCTCTTTTTACAGGGCACTATTGTTTTTCAGTCAAACGATCATTTATGATTTTTAAAATATTGTTTTGTAATATTCTGTTTGTTTCATCAGTGTTGGGAAATGCTTCAAATTAATACGTTTAGATCTGCTGAGAAAGATGCTCTCCTTTAGGTTTGCATGTTTAAGTCTAAGTGTGTGTGTGTGTGAAAATTGAGGTAAAACATTTACAAATCTGAGCACTGACAAAGAGGCAGGAATCTGTATAATCCCTGTTAAGACAAGTTTGTACATCTAAATCTCAGTCCGAATGATAGCATGCAAAACGCTATGAATAAAAAGTGTCTACAGTTCCCATTTGTAAACCTAAATTAACTAATGTTGGGTACATATTACTGACCATGTGGCCAGGATGCTGAGAGTGCAGCCATCTTGAAAAATGTAAATTAAGCCAGAAAATATCCTTTTCGAAACGTACTCGAGTTACGCAACTATCCCACACCCGACTAACACCAAGTTTATCTCAAGCGATTGCTACTCCGACTTACGCCACTCAACTTACGCCGTTCTTCTGGGAAGCTTAAGATACACCATTTTTCAACTTTGTATTTGGGGTATATCTGGGTGGATTTTGCAAAAACGTGTTTGTCATCTTGACGGGTAGTGCATGTGGGTAACAACAGTGTAAAAAGCTGAACATGGATCAAAACGGGTTTGCCATCTTGATGGGTAGTGCATGTGGGTAACAACAGTGTAAAAAGCTGAACATGGATCAAAACGGGTTTGCCATCTTGATGGGTAGTGCATGTGGGTAACAACAGTGTAAAAAGCTGAACATGGATCAAAACGTGTTTGTCATCTTGATGGGTAGTGCATGTGGGTAACAACAGTGTAAAAAGCTGAACATTGATCAAAACGGGTTTGCCATCTTGATGGGTAGTGCATGTGGGTAACAACAGTGTAAAAAGCTGAACATTGATCAAAATCGACTTAGGCCAAAATTCCATACCGCCGACGATATGCAGCCTTGCGTAGCTCCGCCCATTCAGTCAGCTGACCCGCGCTGGAATGCGAACAGGGTGTCAACTTGATGTTTGCCACACGAGTGTCAGATCTGTCTGTCTGTTGTGTGCATATTCAGTTGTTATGCTAAGCTTTGTATGGTTTTCACTTTTTGTAGGTTTTTAGCCAAGAAGAGTGTACATGCTGGTGGGAGTGGATGTATGTTTAAAGTACAAGTGTGTGTGTTCAGATGATTTTCTATAAATATTGGTATGTAAGTATGTCTGATATTAGTTGTTGTGAATTGATTGACCAATTAAAAATAATGTGTTCATGATATTTGAAATGTTGAGTATATAAATCTATGTGACTGTCATGAATAAAAATAATGTTTTTATAAACATCGAAGGCAAGTCTTTTAGTGTGGTTAGAGTGTGTGCCAAATCATGTCCTGTTTGTAATTTTTCTTTCTTATTATTTTCACATGAAACTAAAATTAAAATTCACCCCGTGGAGATACCGGGGGCTCTTTCGTACAAATAGTTTCCCCACCTTCTGGAAGTTCTGTGCTTGTAACTTCCTCTAATCTGTCACTCTTTGACTTTGCCTTTTCCCTTTGCTTACTGTCATCTTTCTGCCTTACTGGTCCATTCTCCTACCTTTGTTCTAGAAACTCTTACAAATATATTTTTCTTAGTTAGGCTAAGGCATAACGGCAGCATGATGCATCTGCACTCATATGACAGGAAACTGAGTGATCGACGAAGAAGAAGTAAGAAAAAAGTCAATTCCTTTTCTCCACAGTGCTAGCTGTAGGTCGTGTTGTCATCTCATCAACCAAGTTGCTCAGTAAGCAGTAGAACTTGACGTTAAAAACAAGATGGCAAAGCCATCATCTCATCAACCAAGTTAATGCGCTCAGTAAACATTATAACTTGTCATAATACAACTTGATGTTAAAAAACAAGATGGCAAGGCCATCATCTCATCAACCAAGTTAATGCGCTCAGTAAACATTAGAACTTGTCATAATACAACTTGATGTTAAAAACAAGATGGCAAGGCCTTCATCTCATCAACCAAGTTAATGCGCTCAGTAAGCAGTAGAACTTGTCATAATACAACTTGATGTTAAAAACAAGATGGCAAGGCCATCATCTCATCAACCAAGTTAATGCGCTCAGTAAACAGTAGAACTTGTCATAATACAACTTGATGTTAAAAACAAGATGGCAAGGCCTTCATCTCATCAACCAAGTTAATGCGCTCAGTAAGCAGTAGAACTTGTCATAATACAACTTGATGTTAAAAACAAGATGGCAAGGCCTTCATCTCATCAACCAAGTTAATGCGCTCAGTAAGCAGTAGAACTTGTCATAATACAACTTGATGTTAAAAACAAGATGGCAAGGCCATCATCTCATCAACCAAGTTAATGCGCTCAGTAAACAGTAGAACTTGTCATAATACAACTTGATGTTAAAAACAAGATGGCAAGGTCATATAAACAGTACTCCCAGTTACTGTGAAAGTCAGGGGAGATCATTTTCAACTCTTGGGTTTAACCAAAATTCCCTAAATCAGTATGACAATACCTAGTGGTTTTTTGTGGGTTTTGTTTTTACAAAGACATGCCTTAGATGACATTTTTTCATCAAACCAAGTTTGGTTGAAATCCATCTTTAAAATAATCAGTGTCTTTGTAATATTGTCGATGAAGTTCACAAACCTTGTATCTCCATTTTTGTAGTTTTGAGAAAAACTTTTTTTTTTTATAAATGAATCGCATTCACCACAATTTATCAACTAATTGATCAAATCAGATTTACAGGGGTTACATTGATATGGTTTGCCATTTGATATATCTGATATGACGGGCCGCATCTAGATAGCCTAAGGAACCATTCTGCCATGTTTAGTTAAGATTGGTTCATTAGTTTAGGTGATGTGAAGTGGAAGAATTGTTGCACACACATATGCTCCTACAGAGAAAAGCATAGTCCACGTTCCCATTCCAATGTACATGTGTTCCCACAGAACTGGGAGTAAAAAAAACTACACTGCTCTGCTGACTGCTGTAGTAACTGATTCAGGTACACACACGCACAAAGACCACACTGCTCTGCTGACTGCTGTAATAACTGATTCACGCACAAAGACCACACTGCTCTGCTCACTGCTGTAATAACTGATTCACGCACAAAGACCACACTGCTCTGCTGACTGCTGTAGTAACTGATTCAGGCACAAACACGCACAAAGACCACACTGCTCTGCTCACTGCTGTAATAACTGATTCAGGCACAAAGACCACACTGCTCTGCTGACTGCTGTAGTAACTGATTCACGCACACACACACGCACAAAGACCACACTGCTCTGCTGACTGCTGTAATAACTGATTCAGGCACAAAGACCACACTGCTCTGCTGACTGCTGTAATAACTGATTCACGCACACACACGCACAAAGACCACACTGCTCTGCTCACTGCTGTAATAACTGATTCACGCACACACACGCACAAAGACCACACTGCTCTGCTCACTGCTGTAATAACTGATTCAGGCACAAAGACCACACTGCTCTGCTGACTGCTGTAGTAACTGATTCACCGCACACACACACGCACAAAGACCACACTGCTCTGCTCACTGCTGTAATAACTGATTCAGGCACAAAGACCACACTGCTCTGCTGACTGCTGTAATAACTGATTCACGCACACACACACGCACAAAGACCACACTGCTCTGCTGACTGCTGTAATAACTGATTCACGCACACACACACGCACAAAGACCACACTGCTCTGCTCACTGCTGTAATAACTGATTCACGCACACACACGCACAAAGACCACAGAGCGACTTTTATTATCAATGAAGTAACATTTCTTGGGCCTAAGCATCCCCTCTTACAGATGGACACTGACCCAGTATGTGGGCCTGTGAAACAGAAATGTATGAACATTGATCTCTGTTGGTTTACCACAAAATAATCGATGGCTTGGAGTCAAAGCGGACTATCTTTAGATAGTCCATTGACATATTATTGAACTTAGTACGAAAACTAATAACTAGTATAAAAAAAAGACTGCAGAAATATAAAAGGCAAACCCCCCTTTATGTATTTCTGCAGTCATTGTTTGATACAAGTTATTAGTTTTTTTAATAGGTTCAATACTACGTCAATGGACTATCTAAAGATAGTCCGCTTTGACTCCAAGCCATCGAAATGTATTATAAATATTTTTAAAAAACGATTGTCAGGTTGTCATCACAGCAAATTCAATGAAAAGGCATCGTACTGTACGGACTATAAGGTGAACCTTATAATGCGCACGCCCCAAGTCAGACCTGTTTACTCTACTCTTTTCAAGTCGTATTCTCCTCAATTTGGACATCTACTACTCTTCAACATTGAAAATAATGCTTTAATTACTCATTTTTAGTGAACACTGTTTGATGGTTTAAGGAATAAAACTACACATTTTTAGCCAAAACTACTCATTTCAGCTATCGAGACAACTCAAGACTTGTGTAGGGGGTAAACAGGTCTGCAAATTGTAAGATTTGTTATATATACGAAATAAGAAAATTCAGTTGTTGCAAAACAATTCGACTAGGAAGAGTTACTATCCCTGAACATGGTCTGAGTGTTGCACCAACGTCGTACCCGTAGCCACTGTGCTTTTCTTACTATATTGTTTGTCACATAAGGATCAGGGGTGTCAGTCTGAGAACAAAGTATCGCCTTATAGTCCGACAAATGCAGTGCAAGGTTGTTGACACACACAAAAAACACACATTATTATAGTCTAGATAAAGTGCTAAGCTTTTGCTTAGGTCAAATCTTTTCAGTCATCGCAATAATGTCATCAATAAACTGAGAGGAAGGTGCACAAATACAATGCAATTACAAACATTGAGATGAGACCGAGTGCTTATTAAATTGTTTGCCTTTGAGAGCAAACATGACAGGATTCTCCCCTCAAACAGCCGTTTGCAAGTTATTTGGCCATTTTCGTCCCCACTTCCGGTTCGAATTTATAACGAAAGTATTGCAATGTTAATCTTTAATAAATAGGGGAAGACGGGGTAAAAAGCGCATGGGCGGGTAAGAAGCCCACCCCAATTATTTCATGAAATAAAAAAAATTTCAGTAAAATTTGCCCATGAGACGAATGCTAGACATTAACGCTCGTCTCATGGGCAAAATGAGACTGAAATTTGCTTCATTTCATGAGATAATTGGGGTGGGCTTCTTACCCGCCCATGCGCTTTTTACCCCGTCTTCCCCTACTGAATATATGGAACTATTCCTCGCAACCATTTTCAAATTATTCACGGTCAAAGTTTGGTCATTTTTGGCCAATCGGTGTAATATTGGACATGTAGCATTAGAATAGTGTCCTCCAATTTTCTTGCAAATTTCAGCAAAATCAGATGGAAAAAAAAAAATCCATAAATGGAAATAAGTGAAAGTGACACAACCAAATTTACATAAATTTGAATAACTTCCAAACGACTTCATTAATTATTATTTTTAACAGACCCTACCGAACTCATTTCCGACGGGCCAAAGTAAGCCAAGGGCTACAATATCCAGTAGTTAGTTTTGTGACGTCACTTCCGGTTTTGGCTATTCCGTGAACCAAATACATTAGTTGGAGCACTTCGGGTTGGTATTTCCGGTTCGTTTTTATACTGTACTATTTTTTTTTTTAGTAAATACTGAAAATATTAACAAATTCAGCCGTTTTTGAGATGTTCAAGATTGAAATTTTGCGGTTTTTCAGCCATATTTTGCCGAAAAATCGGTGAAATCATTTAATATTTCAATATTTTCATACTCACAGTGTCCTGCAAATTCAGTTCCTGAACATTTCAGCTAAATCGGACAACCCCCCCCCCAAAAAAAATGGGGGGGGGGGGGGGGGGGGGGGGAAAGAAGAAAAAAGAAAAATATTTGTTACAAATGCAATAGTATTCTCTCTAAAGGGGAGAATCCTGATGACAGCAGTTCATCCTACTGATATAGAACACAAATCATGTTGACTCTCACTTTACACCCAGGATCCAGTTTCAATGAATAATTCTAAAGGGGAGAATCCTGATGACAGCAGTTCATCCTACTGATACAGACCACAAATCATGTTGACTCTTACACCCAGGATCCAGTTTCAATGAATAATACTAAAGGGGAGAATCCTGATGACAGCAGTTCATCCTACTGATACAGACCACAAATCATGTTGACTCTCACTTTACACCCAGGATCCAGTTTCATTGAATAATTCTAAAGGGGAGAATCCTGATGACAGCAGTTCATCCTACTGATACAGACCACAAATCATGTTGACTCTCACTTTACACCCAGGATCCAGTTTCAATGAATAATACTAAAGGGGAGAATCCTGATGACAGCAGTTCATCCTACTGATATAGAACACAAATCATGTTGACTCTCACTTTACACCCAGGATCCAGTTTCAATGAATAATTCTAAAGGGGAGAATCCTGATGACAGCAGTTCATCCTACTGATACAGAACACAAATCATGTTGACTCTCACTTTACACCCAGGATCCAGTTTCAATGAATAATTCTAAAGGGGAGAATCCTGATGACAGCAGTTCATCCTACTGATACAGACCACAAATCATGTTGACTCTCACTTTACACCCAGGATCCAGTTTCAATGAATAATACTAAAGGGGAGAATCCTGATGACAGCAGTTCATCCTACTGATACAGACCACAAATCATGTTGACTCTCACTTTACACCCAGGATCCAGTTTCAATGAATAATTCTAAAAGGGAGAATCCTGATGACAGCAGTTCATCCTACTGATACAGAACACAAATCATGTTGACTCTCACTTTACACCCAGGATCCAGTTTCAATGAGTAATACTTCTTTAGTTATATGTATTGAGCGTCAGAGCCATTTCTGGATCCACTGCTGAATACATTGTAACACATTTGAACTGTAAATCAAGCGATTGGCAGTAGGCCTACACACTTTTGTAGCACCATGGTACTCAAACTGGAAAAACATACACAATCATTTTCAGTATATAAAAAAGGTTATGAACGAACGAAATTTAGAGCTTTACGTCCTCTCGACCCAAAAAAAAGAAGAAGAAAAAAAAGGTTATGACTATATATATTTGAAAGTATATGTCTGATGGGAAGTCTACAAAAGCTGAACATTCAATGCATCATTATGAAGATCATACCTAAAGCTGAATATAAAAACCTACCTTTACATGATTTGATTATGAACACCTATCTTTACATGATGTCATCTGCAATTAGCGTTATTAACGCCCTTGACGGTAAGAGTTAAGCCCTTGCTGATCAGTATCTAAAAGGGCATTCACTCTTGCAAAAGGCAGCCATTAAGTGGCCTCAAATAGGGTTATTGGCGAGGGTTATTCCCTTGTTTGGTCAGTACTCAACCATCTTCCCCCACCCACCAAGGGCATTCACTCTTGCAAATGGTGTTCGTTGCAGTGGCCAATAAACACCTATATTTACATGATTTGATTATGAACACCTACCTTTACATTATTTGGTTATAGTAAACACCTTTACATTATTTCATTATAATCACCTATCTTTACATTATTTCATTATAATCACCTATCTTTACA
Source organism: Phymorhynchus buccinoides (assembly GCA_017654935.2). Classification (NCBI taxonomy): domain Eukaryota; kingdom Metazoa; phylum Mollusca; class Gastropoda; order Neogastropoda; family Raphitomidae; genus Phymorhynchus; species Phymorhynchus buccinoides. Next base: position 2,539,814 of record CM065699.1, on the reverse strand, counting down.
TTATTTCATTATCACCTATCTTTACCATCATCTTTACATTATTTCATTATAATCACCTATCTTTACATTATTTCATTATAATCACCTATCTTTACATTATTTCATTATAATCACCTATCTTTACATTATTTCATTATAATCACCTATCTTTACATTATTTCATTATAATCACCTATCTTTACATTATTTCATTATAATCACCTATCTTTACATTATTTCATCATAATCACCTATCTTTACATTATTTCATTATAATCACCTATCTTTACATTATTTCATTATAATCACCTATCTTTACATTATTTCATTATAATCACCTATCTTTATCACATTATAATCACCTATATCTTTACATTCTTTACATTTTCATTATAATCACCTATCTTTACATTATTTCATTATAATCACCTATCTTTACATTATTTCATTATAATCACCTATCTTTACATTATTTCATTATAATCACCTATCTTTACATTATTTCATTATAATCACCTATCTTTACATTATTTCATTATAATCACCTATCTTTACATTATTTCATTATAATCACCTATCTTTACATTATTTCATTATAATCACCTATCTTTACATTATTTCATTATAATCACCTATCTTTACATTATTTCATTATAATAATCACCTATCTTTACATTATTTCATTATAATCACCTATCTTTACATTATTTCATTATAATCACCTATCTTTACATTATTTCATTATAATCACCTATCTTTACATTATTTCATTATAATCACCTATCTTTACATTATTTCATTATAATCACCTATCTTTACATTATTTCATTATAATCACCTATTATAATCACCTATCTTTACATTATTTCATTATAATCACCTATCTTTACATTATTTCATTATAATCACCTATCTTTACATTATTTCATTATAATCACCTATCTTTACATTATTTCATTATAATCACCTATCTTTACATTATTTCATTATAATCACCTATCTTTACATTATTTCATTATAATCACCTATCTTTACATTATTTCATTATAATCACCTATCTTTACATTATTTCATTATAATCACCTATCTTTACATTATTTCATTATAATCACCTATCTTTACATTATTTCATTATAATCACCTATCTTTACATTATTTCATTATAATCACCTATCTTTACATTATTTCATTATAATCACCTATCTTTACATTATTTCATTATAATCACCTATCTTTACATTATTTCATTATAATCACCTATCTTTACATTATTTCATTATAATCACCTATCTTTACATTATTTCATTATAATCACCTATCTTTACATTATTTCATTATAATCACCTATCTTTACATTATTTCATCATAATCACCTATCTTTACATTATTTCATTATAATCACCTATCTTTACATTATTTCATTATAATCACCTATCTTTACATTATTTCATTATAATCACCTATCTTTACATTATTTCATTATAATCACCTATCTTTACATTATTTCATTATAATCACCTATCTTTACATTATTTCATTATAATCACCTATCTTTACATTATTTTATTGTAAACACATATATTTACATGATTTCGCCATAAAGACCATCTTTACATGATTTCATTATAAACATCTATCTTTACATTATTTTATTGTAAACATATATTTACATGATTTCGCCATAAAGACCATCTTTACATGATTTCATTATAAACATCTATATTTACATGATTAGATTATAAACACCTATTTGTACATGATTTCATTATAAACACCTATTTCGACATGATTTCATTATAAACACCTTTACATTATTTCAGTAAACACCTATTTTTGCATTATTCCAATATAAACACCTTCACGTGATTTAAGAAATAAACACCTATTTTTACATGATTTTATTAGTCCTTCCTTCCTTCTCCCTTTATTAACTCCGCGAGGAGTCATCGGGGCGCCACAGTGAAGTCTTGTCAGCGGATCTTCACATGGTCCAATGGTCTGATGGTCTGGCGCACTTGTTCGTTGGTGACATGCTCTGTGTATCTGATGTTAAGCAACTCACGATAGCATCTCATTTCCATAGCTTGGATTCTTCTTTCCAGATCTGCTTTGAGAGTCCATGTCTCACATGCGTAAAGGAAGATGGAGTATAATATATTTTTGTCGTTTGTTTATTTATACTGCTTGCTGATTTATTAATTTATGATTGTAAGCGCTTAGGGCTTTAAAAAAAAAAGATTAGGTGCTATAAATGTTAATTATTATTATTATTATTATTATACCAGTGCATGCAGAAGCCTGATCTTGTGCTTCGTTGAGACGTGCATTAATTCGTCGCCTTTCTCTTCTCTGAATCTTTTTCTTCCGTTTTAGTTTTAGCACACACCCCTCCACCTTTTTTCCCTTCAAATGTCAACTGGGAGTGTCTACTCGTTAGTATTTTACCCCCCCCCCCCCTATTTTTATACTCCCCATCCTCGTTACTTCTTGTTTCTGTTACTTGTAATCCACATTTCGTTTTCTGCTGTCCAGAAGGCATTGTCGCATTCGACTGACTGGCGTGCACGCACATGCACACACACATACACAAATACACACACACGCGCGCGCGCGCGCGCGCACACACACACACACAGCAAGCGCGCATGCATGCACGCACATTTTGCTTTAAAGCTGGTGATCCATGTCAAGTGTGAGACTGGGATACCTGAGTGTTGATGAATGAACTCCTACATGGCCCTGACCCACACACCGTTTCACACTCCCCCTACCTTCCATATTCCTCTCCAGACTGGGATACCTGAGTGTTGATGAATGAACTCCTACATGGCCCTGACCCGCACACCGTTTCACACTCCCCCTACCTTCCATATTCCTCTCCAGACTGGGATACCTGAGTGTTGATGAATGAACTCCTACATGGCCCTGACCCGCACACCGTTTCACACTCCCCCTGCCTTCCATATTCCTCTCCAGACTGGGATACCTGAGTGTTGATGAATGAACTCCTACATGGCCCTGACCCGCACACCGTTTCACACTCCCCCTGCCTTCCATAGTCCTCTCCAGACTGGGATACCTGAGTGTTGATGAATGAACTCCTACATGGCCCTGACCCGCACACCGTTTCACACTCCCCCTGCCTTCCATATTCCTCTCCGCCTAAGCGTCTTAATAGGCCTAATCAAATTGTTGATGGAGAATGCCATATGCAGGAAGAAGATCTCATTTGTAAGGTCCCTCCTCCTGACCTGACCTGACCTACGCTTCTCCCGGAACTCCTTTCTCGGCTCCCTCTCCTCCTGACCTGACCTGACCTTCTCCCATAACTCCTTTCTCTGCTCTCCCTCCTCCTGACCTGACCTTCTCCCGGAACTCCTTTCTCTGCTCTCCCTCCTGACCTGACCTTCTCCCATAACTCCTTTCTCTGCTCTCCCTCCTCCTGACCTGACCTTCTCCCAGAACTCCTTTCTCTGCTCTCCCTCCTCCTGACCTGACCTTCTCCCGGAACTCCTTTCTCTGCTCTCCCTCCTCCTGACCTGACCTTCTCCCAGAACTCCTTTCTCTGCTCTCCCTCCTGACCTGACCTTCTCCCATAACTCCTTTCTCTGCTCTCCCTCCTCCTGACCTGACCTTCTCCCGGAACTCCTTTCTCTGCTCTCCCTCCTGACCTGACCTTCTCCCATAACTCCTTTCTCTGCTCTCCCTCCTCCTGACCTGACCTTCTCCCAGAACTCCTTTCTCTGCTCTCCCTCCTCCTGACCTGACCTTCTCCCGGAACTCCTTTCTCTGCTCTCCCTCCTCCTGACCTACCCTTCTCCCTGAACTCATTTATCTGCTCTCCCCCTCCTGACCTGACCTTCTCCCAGAACTCCTTTCTCTGCTCTCCCTCCTCCTGACCTGACCTTCTCCCATAACTCCTTTCTCTGCTCTCCCTCCTCCTGACCTGACCTTCTCCCAGAACTCCTTTCTCTGCTCTCCCTCCTGACCTGACCTTCTCCCATAACTCCTTTCTCTGCTCTCCCTCCTCCTGACCTGACCTGACCTACCCTTCTCCCTGAACTCATTTATCTGCTCTCCCCCTCCTGACCCGACCTTCTCCCGGAACTCATTTCTCTGCTCTCCCCCTCCTGACCTACCCTTCTCCCTGAACTCATTTATCTGCTCTCCCCCTCCTGACCCGACCTTCTCCCGGAACTCCTTTCTCTGCTCTCCCTCCTCCTGACCTGACCTGACCTATGCTTCTCCCACAACTAATTTCTCTGTCCTGACCTACCCTTCTCCCGGAACTCCTTTCTCTGCTCCCCCTCCTCCTGACCTGACCTATGCTTCTCCCACAACTCATTTCTCTGTCCTGACCTACCCTTCTCCCGGAACTCCTTTCTCTGCTCCCCCTCCTCCTGACCTGACCTATGCTTCTCCCACAACTCATTTCTCTGTCCTGACCTACCCTTCTCCCGGAACTCCTTTCTCTGCTCTCCCTCCTCCTGACCTGACCTATGCTTCTCCCACAACTCATTTCTCTGTCCTGACCTACCCTTCTCCCGGAACTCCTTTCTCTGCTCTCCCTCCTCCTGACCTGACCTGACCTATGCTTCTCCCATAACTCATTTCTCTGTCCTGACCTACCCTTCTCCCGGAACTCCTTTCTCTGCTCTCCCTCCTCCTGACCTGACCTGACCTATGCTTCTCCCACAACTCATTTCTCTGTCCTGACCTACCCTTCTCCCGGAACTCCTTGCTCTGCTCTCCCTCCTCCTGACCTGACCTGACCTATGCTTCTCCCATAACTCATTTCTCTGTCCTGACCTACCCTTCTCCAGGAACTCCTTTCTTTGCTCTCCCTCCTCCTGACCTGACCTATGCTTCTCCCATAACTCATTTCTCTGTCCTGACCTACCCTTCTCCCACAACTCATTTCTCTGTCCTGACCTACCCTTCTCCCACAACTCATTTCTCTGTCCTGACCTACCCTTCTCCCACAACTCCTTTCTCTGCTCTCCCTCCTCCTGACCTGACCTGACCTATGCTTCTCCCACAACTCATTTCTCTGTCCTGACCTACCCTTCTCCCACAACTCATTTCTCTGTCCTGACCTACCCTTCTCCCACAACTCCTTTCTCTGCTCTCCCTCCTCCTGACCTGACCTGACCTATGCTTCTCCCACAACTCATTTCTCTGTCCTGACCTACCCTTCTCCCGGAACTCCTTGCTCTGCTCTCCCTCCTCCTGACCTGACCTGACCTATGCTTCTCCCAGAACTCATTTCTCTGTCCTGACCTACCCTTCTCCCGGAACTCCTTTCTCTGCTCTCCCTCCTCCTGACCTGAACTGACCTATGCTTCTCCCATAACTGATTTCTCTGTCCTGACCTACCCTTCTCCCGGAACTCCTTTCTCTGCTCTCCCTCCTCCTGACCTGACCTGACCTATGCTTCTCCCATAACTCATTTCTCTGTCCTGACCTACCCTTCTCCCGGAACTCCTTTCTTTGCTCTCCCTCCTCCTGACCTGACCTATGCTTCTCCCATAACTCATTTCTCTGTCCTGACCTACCCTTCTCCCACAACTCCTTTCTCTGCTCTCCCTCCTCCTGACCTGACCTGACCTATGCTTCTCCCATAACTCATTTCTCTGTCCTAACCTACCCTTCTCCCACAACTCCTTTCTCTGCTCTCCCTCCTCCTGACCTGACCTGACCTATGCTTCTCCCACAACTCATTTCTCTGTCCTGACCTACCCTTCTCCCGGAACTCCTTTCTCTGCTCTCCCTCCTCCTGACCTGACCTGACCTATGCTTCTCCCATAACTCATTTCTCTGTCCTGACCTACCCTTCTCCCGGAACTCCTTGCTCTGCTCTCCCTCCTCCTGACCTGACCTGACCTGACCTATGCTTCTCCCACAACTCATTTCTCTGTCCTGACCTACCCTTCTCCCGGAACTCCTTTCTCTGCTCTCCCTCCTCCTGACCTGACCTATGCTTCTCCCACAACTAATTTCTCTGTCCTGACCTACCCTTCTCCCGGAACTCCTTTCTCTGCTCTCCCTCCTCCTGACCTGACCTATGCTTCTCCCACAACTCATTTCTCTGTCCTGACCTACCCTTCTCCCGGAACTCCTTTCTCTGCTCTCCCTCCTCCTGACCTGACCTGACCTGACCTATGCTTCTCCCACAACTCATTTCTCTGTCCTGACCTACCCTTCTCCCGGAACTCCTTTCTCTGCTCTCCCTCCTCCTGACCTGACCTGACCTATGCTTCTCCCATAGCTCATTTCTCTGTCCTGACCTACACTTCTCCCATAACTAATTTCTCTGCTCTCCCTCCTCCTGACCTGACCTGACCTACACTTCTCCCGGAGCTCCTTTCTCTTCTCCCCCTCCTCCCTCTCCTTGATCCCGATTGCTCCGTTTCCGTGACGACGAAGCATCCCCTGTTTTTTGGAAAGTATCCGACAGCGACATCTCCAAGCTGGTGGTGGTGGCCACGGATCCTTTCCTCCAGCCAGCAGCGTCCCTCATGGCTCTGACGCACGGCCTGAGCCTGAACACTTTGCTGCACTCCTCCCTGAACTTCTCCGAGGTGAAGCTGTAGATGAGGGGGTTGGACACGTTGCTCAGCAGCGGGCACATCTTGGCCAGGTCGAAGAAGGCCTTGGCCGCGGGGCCCATGGCGCCCTCGATGGAGGGGTCCGCGATGAGGAGCGCCACCATGGTCATGTAGGGGGCGTAAGTGACGAAGAACACCACCGTCACCGCTATGAACACCCACGTGTGCTTCCTGGAAACCAACAGAAAACACATTGAGTAGGAAAGGTAAGAAAAGGCCGTAGAGGGAAAGGCAAAGAAAACTATGACCAGGCAGAGAAACCCGGCCCTGTGTGCGTCTAGACAGTCAACACGGGTAGTGGTGTGTAAGCTACACTAAACTCCCAAATGCTGTCTGTTTAGCCTAGTTTACCTACTACTCCCCGTGTTGACTCATGACTACAGGGCCTGAAGTTTACCGTTGGCTACATCTCCTCTCAGTTCCCTGAAAGGGGTGTTGAAGATCCACCAGATCACGTGTCAAACTCACGTGGTTTTCCTCTTATAGCTGGAAAGAAATCTTGTTTTGACCAGGTCTCACTCCCATACAAATGCCCCCATTTTTAAACCAAAGCATTTTAAAGAGCAGCCTCAATTTGAAGATGGGGACATTTGTATGTGGGTCACAGCTATCCAGAAACAAACCCCCCAAGGGACTTAATCGTGGTGCGTCAGTGTATCTTTAAGAACACGATGGTCACCGCCATCAACAACCAGGTAGGTTTCTTGAAAATTATTGCTGAAAAAATATCAAAAATTATTGCTGGGAAGAGATTTGATGGAGGATTAAAATTAACATTTTGTTCTCTAATCTCCTGTATGTGCGCGATTATGTTTGTCTCAGTGTGTCTGTGTGTTGCACCCCCGTGTGTGTGTGTGTGTGTGTGTGTGTGTGTGTGTGTGTGTGTGTGTGTGTGTGTTCGTGCGTGCGTATGTGGGTATTCAACTCACGTGGATACTTTTTTTGAGTTGTTGGAGACAGCAGAAGATCTTCGTCTCATGTTCTCTATCCTCCTGTGTGTGCGTGTGCTTGTGTCTGCGCGCGCGCGTGTGTGTGTATGTGTGTGTGAGTGTGTGTGTGTGTGTGTGTGTGTGTGTGTGTGTGTGTGTGTGTGTGTGTGTGTGTGTGTGTGTGTGTGTGTGTGTGTATCTGCGTTCTACGTGTACTGACGTGGACACTTTATTGGAGTTGTTGGAGACAGAGGAGGGCCTTCTGCCCATGCTCTCTATCCTCCT
>CM065699.1:2479513-2522013 GCA_017654935.2 Phymorhynchus buccinoides | reverse complement strand
CTTTCGTCAAGCTGATATCGACCAGTGATAAAAGCCGTTACAGTTGACAAGGGCCTTGGAACTGAACATTCGATTAACGTCCTCCGGCCTGGAACAGGAACATGCGGGACATTAACAGATATAGAGATAGTGGGACGATCCTGGAGGTACTACAATACCAGGAAAGTCCTGAGTTTTTAAACGATAAAGATATAGATAATTGTCGATACACAGCAAGGGTTTCACACAGCACAAGAAGTCCCCCGCAGCAATAGTCAGTGGACGGGCGCGGGACAATGCAGGCATCAGTAGTCAGAGGGTCTGCACATTTCAGAGGATTCAGAACTTCTGACAGAGGATTGGCTTCTGTGTGTGTAGGCCAATACTTATTTCTCAAATTTAGAATACGCTTAGACTAAGGCAGTGGCTCGGGGTACGGGCCCGTATCTCACATTCTCCAGACTACGGGTACGGCGCTCAATCACGGGACGTATAAATTGTGCGCAGGTGTCTTCAAAAACTACTAATATTAACTCTGACACGTTCCTAACCCTATTCCTTACTAAGATGCGTTTATACGAAATAAGAAAATGCATTTTTTGACAATTCGACCAGGAAGATTTTACTATCCCTGAACATGGTATGATCTAGGGTCGGCTAGTTCCCAGCTTTCTGGGGGCGAACGTGAAAATTAGTAGCTGCCTGCAGCTCCCTGTAGATTTCCCCATCCCTGTCCAGAATTAGGAATTTTTATTTTGTTTGCTGCATCTGATATAATTTCCCCCCTCTACTTGACCCAAATAAATTCAATAGTATTTGTGGTAGCTGATGTTTGTCTTTTCTGTTCATCTTTTCTCCTCTTCTGCTTCTTTGGTCACCCTCTAAAGTGTGTGTGTTTACTTCCATAAGAAGAAGCTGGCCACCACCAGGGAAGAAGAGGAAGAAGAACGCCGTACCCGTAGCCAATGTGTTAGACTATTAAGGTACTAGAGACTTAGGCTACTTATACATGAGCAGTTAAAATCCTCCCAACAAATTAAGTTTACCTTTTCATTCGCTTCGGCATACCTCGTCGTCTTCACATATCCATGACGACACATCACACACACACCCCGTACTTACTATGAAAACGTCACCATAATAGGCCCTAAGCTAAATGCAAAATTAAAAAAAAGTCGTCTGTCGACAACGAGCAGGGCATAGCGCATGCGCGTCTTTGAATTTCACACACACGACCAAATTTCTTGTAGACACTTTACGTGAAATTACGTGATATCTTTTTGTATGGTCTTTTTTTCATGGACATTGGCTTTTCTTGGTTTTAACTATCATAAGAATAATTTGCATCAATGCAGAGGTGTAAAAAAGATGGTTATGGAGTGAATAATATGCTTTTGTTGAAAATAAAAAACCCACACATCACAAAAACGAGATCATCACATCGTAGAAACACAGCTTAATCAGTTTCTTCTTTCTCTAGTCTCGCCACTATATACTTAACTACCAGGATACAAATTAACAGTTTATTTTTGGATTATTTCAAAGCAACGGAAAGTAACAGATCCAGAAACACGCAGATCACAAAACATTTGATTTTTAAAAAAGTCGACCACTTTTCAGCGCTTTCATTGATCTTAGTTGAAAGACCAATGCAAGTGTTATGTGAAGAGGAAGCAGTGTCATCTCTTCAAGGATGCGGAACTAAAATCAGCCTTGGTTATGATCACAACACACGTTGCTATTTTTCACTGTTCCCCCATGGTAACACAATGACACGATAGTAATAGCATGACTTGCATATCAGTGTGTTGCCATGGGGGGATCGAAAAATAGCAATATGTTTTGTGACCATAACGACTTAAAATGTTTCTGTTTAGAAAGTATGTCTGTCACTCTGTAAGTCTGTCTGTTTCTGTCTGTCTCTGTTTGTCTCTGTCTGTTTATGTCTGTCTCTGTCTGTTTATGTCTGTCTCTGTCTGTCTCTGTCTCTCAATTGTGTCTCTGCCGTTCAATTGAGGCCTTAACTTTTACATCGTTGGACTTACTTAGTATAGAGGTGCATTGGCTAACGATGATTCTTAATATTGGGTACCGACCAAGGTCAAGGTCAAGGTCAAGGTCAAGGACGTAGACCTACGAGGTTTCATATTTCAGTGGCGTAGGAACAGGTGACAGAAATTCTGTGGGTCTCAGAATTCATTTTGTGTCATTCTGTGCACAGAAGTGTACAGCATTCATTCTGTGTACAGAATTTATTATGTGGGATTCAGAATTCATTCTACGCACCGAATTCATTCTGTGCACATAATTTATTCTGTAGGACACACAATTCATTCTGTGGAGAACGAGGTTCATTTGCATACAAAGTAAAAATGTCAGTGGCTATTCCCTCTAGTGGGAACATTAAACTCAGGCTATTTTCCCTCACACTCTCTCTGTCTCTGTCTCTTATTTCTGTTTGTCTCTCTATCTATCTCTATCTGTCACTCTCTCTGTCTCTGTCTCTCATTTCTGTTTGTCTCTCTATCTGTCTATCTGTCACTCTCTCTGTCTCTGTCTCTCATTTCTGTTTGTCTCTCTATCTATCTCTATCTGTCACTCTCTCTGTATCTCTTTCTCTGTGTGCCTCTGTCTCTCTTTGTATATTTCTCTTTGGCTTTCGCTTTCTCTGTGTGTGTTTTTGTCTCTATCTCTGTCTCTGTCTTTCTGTCTCTCTCTCTGTGTCTCTCTGTATGTCTCGCTCTCTATCCTTCTCTCCCTGTCTGTCTGTCTCAATTTCTGTCTCTCTCATTGTCTCTCTATTAGTCTCTCAGGTTTTTTCCTTTGGTTTTATCTCACTGTGTGACTCTGTCTCTGTCTCTCTGTATCTATCTCGTTCTCTCTCTCTGTGTTTCCTTGTCTCTCTGTGTCTCAGTCTCTCTCTGTCTATCTATCTTTCTCTTGTGTATGTCTCTTCTCTGCATCTCTTTGTCCTTCTTTGTCTCTGTCTCTCTCTCTCTCTGTCTTTCTTTCTCTATGTGCCTTTGTTTCTCTACAAACATAGAATTTATTATATCAGGAAAATGCCTCATTTTACCACTAACAATCGTGCACATTTGTTTGGACAAATGGAATGCCATACAGGGAACACAAAACTGTCACTGAGGGCGCTTCGTCTATGGAAACAATATCTTTTTCCTATGGTTCCAATGCTGGTTTAACATATAACATTTTCTAAAGAAATAAATAATGGTTAAGATACAGATTCCACACACAGACACACACACCCTCAACGTCTTGGGTCATAGCGTTTTTTGCAGTCGTGCGTTTATATTCTACTATAAATGAATGCATACTTTTAATCGTTTAAATGGATGAGAAATAACTTTAAATATAGAAAACCATGGAGGTTTAAATGCCCAGTCTGCAGTAAGAAAGGCAATATTGAAAAAACCGGAAAGAACCGAGAAAATGTAGGTGGTGGTGGTGGTGGTGAGGGGTGGTGGTGTTCATCTACATCTATGCCTAAATAAGTTCTGTACGTGTGTTTTATTTTCTTCTGTGTGGATCTTGTGTTTTGTTTTGTGAATTTAAAATATCACAATTCTATACAAAGGGTGCAAGTGTAGGCCTATTGCTGTAATTAAATTTGTTCGATGAAACGCCTATAGGTCGAACGCGCGTAGAACAAACGTGTGTAGGCTTAACGTGTGCGGAGCAATCTGAGGACATAGCCTAGCTAGCCTAGAGGCAAACGCTGATTAAAGCCAATCCACTGCCGTTCTTTCATCTTCCATTTCCTAATTGTACACAAATAACCTGCCTAGTGCCTCCATTGTCGTGCACTTTGGAGAGACCGACGCGCTAGGTGTGTTGCTTTGTGTGTAGCGCTTCCTGGGAAAATAACACAAGCATCTCCTATTTTTGGACTAGGCTTATTTCGTCGCGAACGCTGCGAAGTTATAGCTTCTCCACGAGTCCCAAGCACGTACAGGACACAAAAACAAAAGGACAGACATGACACAATGAAAAAAACCCAACAACAACCCGGGAGTTCTGATGTGACCCACAGAAGCATTGGCATTACCTATCCTATCAACACGAGAGCAACCCTATTCCAGCCTTGGAAGTCCGTGTTGTGTTATTGGGGAGCAGGCACACTCGGGACATTCCATTAAGTATTGGAGGCACATAGCTACTCTCAACTTGGTGACCATCACATACGATGCAGAGAAGTCCTTGAGAAAGTGTTCCCATGGGTGTACCCGTTTTTCATGACTGCAGAGCCCATTGGTAAAAGACACAACCACTAAGAAACGCATCCAACAGCCCCCACCAAGAACAGGTGAGGCCAGTACGTTTCTAGACACCACCAGGCTTTTGCCACACACACTTACATGCCTCACACATCAGACAGGCCGACAGACAAACAAGACAGACAGTCAGACAGACAGACTGACAGACAGATAGACAAACTGAATGATCAACAGGTAAATTGGCCCAGAAAGTCAATGTCACACACACACACGGACAGACAATCGTTGTTATTTATTTGAATTGAATGCAAAATCCGGGAGGAGTGAGATGGACACAACAGGCGAGAAACCCGGTGTCACGGGCCATTTTACCCCCTCCCCAGCCATTCGTGGCCCCCCCTCCCCCCCCAGCATGTCTGAAACCCCTAATAATGCGTGGTGTGCCAGACAGTCCAGTTGGACTCTGATCCCCTCATAGCACAGGAGGCGACTGCTATTCTGGCGGACTGGGTTAGAATTATTATTTTTAAATCGTGGAAAAGTTTTATCCAGGAGACATCCCTGCTGTTTTAGCTACAACTGCTTTGTGAAAAGCTGGCACTGTGGAGGTAGGGCGGCCCAGGGTGAACCAGGCCCCGAGGTGACGGCACACAGACAGCGCAAAGCCTCCTGTTTTGACACTGTGGAGGTAGGGCGGCCCAGGGTGAACCAGGCCCCGAATTGACGGCACATAGACAGCGCAAAGCCTCCTGTTTTGACACTGTGGAGGTAGGGCGGCCCAGGGTGAACCAGGCCCCGAGGTGACGGCACACAGACAGCGCAAAGCCTCCTGTTTTGACACTGTGGATGTAGGGCGGCCCAGGGTGAACCAGGCCCCGAATTGACGGCACACAGACAGCGCAAAGCCTCCTGTTTTGACAGTCGTGCTCTCGGATGGATTTCCATTACTGTAGAACATATGTTATGGTACAGCTCTCACGTTACTGTTGGCCCCAACTGGTTTGTTGTTTGTTAGAGCTGTTGCCAGCCTGTGCTAGAGGGGCATTAAGAGGGGCCCTTTGCCCTCGTCAGTTGGTTGTGCTCCACAAACCAAACAGAAGCGGGTGTTGGGGGATGGCTTGTATCTCCCACCACTGGGCCCTTTGCCCTCGTCAGTTGGTTGTGCTCCACAAACCAAACAGAAGCGGGTGTTGGGGATGGCTTGTATCTCCCACCACTGGGCCCTTTGCCCTCGTCAGTTGGTTGTACTCCACAAACCAAACAGAAGCGGGTTGGGGGATGGCTTGTATCTCCCACCACTGGGCCCTTTGCCCTCGTCAGTTGGTTGTGCTCCACAAACCAAACAGAAGCGGGTTGGGGGATGGCTTGTATCTCCCACCACTGGGCCCTTTGCCCTCGTCAGTTGGTTGTACTCCACAAACCAAACAGAAGCGGGTTGGGGGATGGCTTGTATCTCCCACCACTGGGCCCTTTCCTCACATGGGTTAGCACGTGGTGACGTTAGTAGACGTTTCTTGAAAATGAGAGTTCAACGATGTTCGACAGTTTTAGAAATTCACGGTACAGCTCAGTCTTTTGTGGAAGACTCTCTAACAATGCATTTTGCACTGGCTCTGGTGCTGCAGCCAAAGGGATTGGTTTGCCTTTGGGGACCTTCCTCAAACGCTAGCTATCCTCAATTCCCTTTGACCGAGAGAGTGGGGATTTACCCTGGGCAAGGCATTAATCCAGCCCGCCGGAATAGCAGCAGCTCCCTCTCTGCTATCTGGCAGTGATAGTTGGGAATGACAGACAGGCACAGTTTCCGCCGCCACAATGGGCACATTGCAATCTGGTGGATGTATGGACAGAGGGCAATCCTGGTCCAGCCAGCGCACAAAGTCCATTGGCCCTTTTATTCCAATGGCTTTTATGATTGGTTGATAGCTTCCTGAAGCTGGGGCCAACAGTAATTTTGTGAATGACAAAAGAGTTCTTCTCTCTTCGCCGATCGTTCAGACAATTTCCAGTCATATGAGTGCAGATGGGTCATGCTGCCGCTATGCGACAAACTATTTCTTAGTTAGGTCCAACTTGTCAGTCTTCGGCTGGAGAACATCTTTCTAAGAGTTTCTAGAACAATGGCAGGAGAATGGACCCGTAAGGCAGAGTAAAAAAAAAAAGAAAGAGTGACAGATTAGAGGAAGTTACAAGCACAGAACTTCAAGAAGGTGGGGAAACTATTTGTACAAAAAACACCCCCCGGTGTCTCCGCAGGGGAGAAAAGATCAGACAAATCCTGCTGGGGTAAGCATACACGGGGGAGTATAAAACGTATCCCGTCACACCGGGCCGTGACAAAATAATAATGGAGAGCCAATCTGTTCCTTTAGCTAGGACAATGATGATGCTGATGACGACGACGAGATCAGATAGATGAAAAGGGAGATTGTTCCGCCCTGGGGCGCGGACTAACAGGGGTTGGCGATAGCATCACGGACACTGAGGGATGAGCAGGTGGATTTCACACTTTGGGAGACAATCACTACTACACTACCTCGCAGCTCACATCCCGTTTGTCTCGTCCCGTTTTACCGTTTTTGCGTTTTGCTCTTTCCCGTTTCGCCTACTCCATTCGTCGATTCTTTCTCAAATCCCTTTCGTGTTATTCGTTAAAAGAGTGTAAGGCCGGGTTCACAGTAGACGCGTAAGTTCCGTACGGAAAACCCTAAATAAGTGGAAGAAAGAAGGATAAAAGTTTACGCATAATATTATAGGGGAAATTCGGACACGTGCGCACATCTTTTCCCTTCTTTGTTTCACTTATTTATGGATTGCGCTCGGGTTTCCGCACGGAATCTCCGCTTATGTGTGTACACGGCCTTAGTCTTTTGTGTAGTGTGTATGAATGAGGCAGATTTCAAGACTCAAGACTATTTTATTATTGGATAATGACAAATTATGTTGTGGCACGGCCTAAAAACGCATACATTTAGGAACATCATTAAAGACACCAACGCATAGAAAAATGTATAGTGACATGTAGAATGAAAATACAACTAGTTACTATAATAAAGCACATGTAGCCTACATCTCATGGAGGCCTAATAATTATCATAATATAATACAGCACAAACCGGTAAAAAATAAAAGATAGACTGATAGACGTAGGGAATGGACATAATACGGGTATCAAAGTGTGTGTGTGCGTGCGTGCATGCGCGCGCGCGTGTTTTTTTTTGTGTGTGTGTGTGTGTGTGTGTGTGTGTGTGTGTGTTTTGTGTGTGCGCGCGCGCGGACACGGTATGTAGAACCATATATGATAGAGAAAGTGCGTGCATGTTCGTGTGAATACATGTATTTGAGTTTGTGTACACGTTTGCTGGTGTGCGTAATAGACAAGCGTGTGCATGCGACCACACAAGTGCATGGATGTGTGAGTGAGCGAGGGCTAGGGAGCAAAAGTAAAGAGACAGACAGACAGACAGAGAGACAGAGACAGAGATAGAAGGAGCGAGACCCATGTGCTGTTTGCCGCTGAAGGGTGAACCCCCGTGCTTTCTCAGCCCCCCAAGAGTGTAGGCCTACATGGCACGGATGACATTGGAATCTGGAGATTGGGGGAAATCGGAAGTTTTCCCGGGAAAATATTCAATGGTTATTCAATAGATGAAAGTTAGGTGTGCACCTCCTCTCATTCTCTGTCTCTGTCTTTCGTTCTGTCTGTCTGTCTCTTTCTTTCTCTTCTTCTTTCTTTCCCTCTGTCTGTCTGTCGTCTCTCCGTCTCTCCGTCTCTCTCTCTCTCTCTCTCTGTCTCTGTCTCTCTCTGTCTCTCTCTCTCTCTCTGTCTGTCTGTCTCTCTCTCTCTCTCTCTCTCTCTCTCTCTCTCTCTCTCTCTCTCTCTCTCTCTCTCTCTCTCTCTCTCTCTCTCTCTCTCTCTCATGATTTCTATAGGATGTAGCTACTTGCTAGGAAAAATTAGACATTTTCCGGATTCCACAAATCTATGGTAGTCTGTCGGCTCCGCCTGATCTATGACTTCCAGAGGGCAGAACAGACAGCTGCTATTCTAGAGTGATGGTCTGAGAAGAAAAACAAACCCGAAGAAACACAAGCAAGTAAAGTGAATTGACAGCCGTGGATGAAAGGAGCTTTGTCAAAATGGTCGACACAGTTCTAGAAAGGCGATTTCCCGTCACAGGGCGAAAGGAGACAAGGCGAATTGGCATGTGATTTTTGTTTTTAACAACCACTCCCTTATTCTACGACTCTTTCACACCGATGCACTCTTCTTCTCTTCCTGAATGACGATTACAAACACAAACACATCACACAGGAGCACATTCGGCAGGACGACGTTGCTGTGGTCAACTTGTCACTGAGTTCCATTGTGAGGTTGTATGCTAGATTATATCAGAAGGTGACAAATGGACTGCACTACCTTTGGGAGATAGAACGTACAAAGGGTGGGTACAGAAAACAAGGTACCCGTGAAAGGGAGACAACTCCAACGTTTCGTTAGATTCTATCATTCTTCCCTGGTAAACTCCAAGAGGTCTACCAGCTTTCTTTGTTCCTATTACCACAGTACCGTCTGGCTTCTACCGCAGAAGAATCAGTGTCAACTTTTGTTAGCATTTAATCCTGGGTTTGTTGAACCATCAGACAACCAACCCCAAGCTTCGTTTGAGTGATGGCCAACACTAGTAGTACAGAGCACTACCCCGAAGACTACGACGGCTTCAACTACAGCTACTACTACGACTACGGCGATGGTGGTGTTGGTGGAGGGGATGTGGGTGTGGGGGATTATCGGCTGGAGCATTATCTGTGGATTATCGGGGGCGCCATGTTGCTGCTGGTGGGGACAGTGGGCAACCTGCTGGCCCTGGCTGTGCTGTGCAGGCCAAAAATGAGGTCAGATTGTTTTTTTTATCAACTCTCTCTCTCTCTCTCTCTCTCTCTCTCTCTCTCTCTCTCTCTCTCTCTCTCTCTCTCTCTCTCTCTCTCTCTCTCTCTCTCTCTCTCTCTCTCTCTCTCTCTCTCTCTCTCTCTCTCTCTCTCTCTCTCTCTCTCTCTCTCTCTCTCTCTCTCTCTCTCTCTCTCACATATTTGCCTTTAGTGTCAGGACTCCTAATGTTCTTGTGTATGGTGAATGTGGTAGGTAGGTTTGTACATACATATGCACGATGTGTGAAACACTGGTTAAAAATATTAAGAATGTCGGATGACCGTATTCCTGTACTATCTTATAAAATGTTGTTGACTCTTCATAATAGAAACAAGAATAACTGGGTTTCTGCCATTTGTTTTCCATTGTACTAATATGGGTTCGGTTATGCATGGGAACAGCAAGGGGCTGGAAATGTTCATCTTCTCATTCGGGAATTCAAACAAAGGCTGATTGATTGCTATATTCAAGGTTGGGATTCTGAATTGTCTGTTAAAGAGAGATACTTATTTTTTGCATCATTTAAACAGTCATTCTGTACATTTCAGTATTTATTTGAAATAAAACAATTGCACGTGAAAAAAATATTAGCCAGCTTTCAGCTTTAAATACGCATCGTAGACGATATTCTAAAAATCCATGTCTTGACTGTCATTTTTGTAAAGATACTTCTGAGACAGAGGTCCATTTTGTACTTGTTTGTCCCAAATATTCAGTCATGAGGGAAAAACATATGCCTAAAAAGTTCTATAACCACCCTTCTGCTTTTAGATGACCTTTATTGATGTGTGATTCTAAATGTACATTACACTTAGCCAATTTTCTTTATGAAGCTTTTAAGATCCGTTTAACGAAGCTTTATCATTTGATAGTTGACAGAGTTGTGCATTGTGCTTGTTTACTATATAAGGTAGTTTTGGGCGCCGTAGATTCGTTGTCAATTATGCTTTTTGTGTATGTTCGCCTCATAATTTAACTCTTGAACTCTTGGCCCTGTTGATTTGTGTCATCGATGCTTTTTGTGTATGTTCGCCTCATAATTTAACTCTTGAACTCTTGGCACTGTCAATTTGTTATCTTTGGTGTTTTTTGTATGTTCACTTTATAATCCAGCTTTTGGCGATGTTGATTTGTTGTCAATGTTGCTTTTTGTATGTATGTTCGCTTATAATGGAGTTCTTTGTGCTGATGATTTGTTGTCATTGTTGTTGTTCCTCTTGTAACCCCTCTCCTCTGACATGGGCAGAAGGCCTGGATCAGTAAACTTTGTGAACTGTGAATTGTGTGAATTCTCTCTCTCTCTCTCTCTCTCTCTCTCTCTCTCTCTCTCTCTCTCTCTCTCTCTCTCTCTCTCTCTCTCTCTCTCTCTCTCTCTCTCTCTCTCTCTGTGCGGTCGGGCGTGTGTGTGTGTGCTAGTGTGACGTGTCCGACTGTTGACTTTCTGCAGAGATTCCAGGCATGATGATCTTTGCGAAACCAACGGACTATCTTTGCCTCCTGAGAGCAGACAGCTACTGCTCTAGAGGGCTGGGGTGGAATTTGTTTGTTGCGGAGTTGCCTTTCCTAGGGCTCATCCCCACTCTGATGATGATGAAGACGACGACGATAATGGTGATGATGGTGGTGATGGTGATGATGGTGGTGGTGATGATGATGTTGATGATGTTGACGACGATAATGATGATGACGACGATGGTGATGATGATGACAATGACAATGATAATGATGATGACAGCAATGCTGATGATGAAGATGATGATGGTGATGATGGTGATGATGATGATTATGGTGATGATGATGGTGGTGATGATGATGATGATGATGATGTTGACGACGATGATGATGATGACGACGATGGTGATGATGATGACAATGACAATGATGATGACAGCAATGCTGATGATGAAGATGATGATGGTGGTGATGGTGATGATGATGATGATGATGATGATGATGGTGATGATGATGATGATGATGATGATGATGATGATGATGATGATGATGATGATGATGATGATGATGATGATGATGGTGATGATGATGATGATGGTGATGATGGTGATGATGATGATGACGATGCAGGAGGAGCAATGTATCGCTGTATCTCATGGTGGTGGCGGGGGCAGACATAGTGGTTCTCTACACTGGACTCATCAGATGATGGTGATGATGATGGTGATGATGATGATGATGATGGTGATGATGATGATGATGATGATGATGCAGGAGGAGCAATGTATCGCTGTATCTCATGGTGGTGGCGGGGGCAGACATAGTGGTTCTCTACACTGGACTCATCAGATGATGGTGATGATGATGATGATGATGGTGATGGTGATGATGATGATGATGATGGTGATGCAGGAGGAGCAATGTATCGCTGTATCTCATGGTGGTGGCGGGGGCAGACATAGTGGTTCTCTACACTGGACTCATCAGATGATGGTGATGATGATGATGATGATGATGATGATGATGATGATGATGATGATGATGATGATGACGATGCAGGAGGAGCAATGTATCGCTGTATCTCATGGTGGTGGCGGGGGCAGACATAGTGGTTCTCTACACTGGACTCACCAGACAGATGATGATGATGATGATGATGATGATGATGATGATGATGATGATGATGATGATGGTGATGATGATGATGGTGATGCAGGAGGAGCAATGTATCGCTGTATCTCATGGTGGTGGCGGGGGCAGACATAGTGGTTCTCTACACTGGACTCACCAGACAGATGATGATGATGATGATGATGATGATGATGATGATGATGATGACGACGATGCAGGAGGAGCAATGTATCGCTGTATCTCATGGTGGTGGCGGGGGCAGACATAGTGGTTCTCTACACTGGACTCATCAGACAGATGATGATGATGATGATGATGGTGATGATGATGATGACGATGCAGGAGGAGCAATGTATCGCTGTATCTCATGGTGGTGGCGGGGGCAGACATAGTGGTTCTCTACACTGGACTCATCAGACAGATGATGATGATGATGATGATGATGATGATGGTGATGATGATGATGATGACGATGCAGGAGGAGCAATGTATCGTTGTATCTCATGGTGGTGGCGGGGGCAGACATAGTGGTTCTCTACACTGGACTCATCAGACAGATGATGATGATGATGATGATGATGATGATGATGATGATGATGATGATGATGATGATGATGATGACGATGCAGGAGGAGCAATGTATCGCTGTATCTCATGGTGGTGGCGGGGGCAGACATAGTGGTTCTCTGCACTGGACTCACCAGACAGATGATGATGATGATGATGATGATGATGATGATGATGATGGTGATGATGATGATGACGATGCAGGAGGAGCAATGTATCGCTGTATCTCATGGTGGTGGCGGGGGCAGACATAGTGGTTCTCTGCACTGGACTCACCAGACAGATGATGATGATGATGATGATGGTGATGATGATGATGATGATGATGATGATGGTGATGATGATGATGATGGTGATGCAGGAGGAGCAATGTATCGCTGTATCTCATGGTGGTGGCGGGGGCAGACATAGTGGTTCTCTACACTGGACTCACCAGACAGATGATGATGATGATGATGATGATGATGATGATGATGATGATGATGATGGTGATGATGGTGATGGTGATGATGGTGATGCAGGAGGAGCAATGTATCGTTGTATCTCATGGTGGTGGCGGGGGCAGACATAGTGGTTCTCTACACTGGACTCATCAGACAGATGATGATGGTGATGACGATGATGATGATGATGATGATGATGATGACGATGCAGGAGGAGCAATGTATCGCTGTATCTCATGGTGGTGGCGGGGGCAGACATAGTGGTTCTCTACACTGGACTCACCAGACAGATGATGATGATGATGATGATGATGATGATGATGATGATGATGGTGATGATGGTGATGGTGATGATGGTGATGCAGGAGGAGCAATGTATCGTTGTATCTCATGGTGGTGGCGGGGGCAGACATAGTGGTTCTCTACACTGGACTCATCAGACAGATGATGATGGTGATGACGATGATGATGATGATGACGATGCAGGAGGAGCAATGTATCGCTGTATCTCATGGTGGTGGCGGGGGCAGACATAGTGGTTCTCTACACTGGACTCATCAGACAGATGATTCTCACTGCTACGGGCAGGGATTTGAGACAACACAGGTGAGTAGTGTTTCTTTTTATTATGCTTGTTGTTTGTGTTGTTGTTTATAATCATCATCATCTTCATCTCCTTCTTTTGCTCTTTACAAAAACCCATAGATGAGTATGGCTTTTTTTTAATTAACAAGAAAAGCGTCTCTTTTTTTAATTCTTGATCTTGTTTTTCTTCTTCTTCTTCTTCGAATCTCCCCATGTTGCTCACTCCTCTTGTTCTTTTTCTGTGTGTTCTGGTTCGACTTCTCTTTATAAACTAATGTGTAAATAGGTGTGTAGGGTAAGACGGGGTAAAAAGCCCATAGGCGGGTAAGAAGCCCATGCCAATTATCTCATGACATGAAGCAAATTTGAATCAAATTTTGCCCATGAGACGAGTGTTAATGTTTAGCGTTCATATGGCAAAATGTGACTGAAATTTGCTTCATTTCATGACATAATTGGCATGGGCTTCTTACCCGCCAATGTTTTTTTTTTTACCCCGTCCTCCCCTACATTACAAGATATGATTGTGTCAGCATATACGAATTATTTTTAGTTTGTGTTCATGCATAATGCTTGCGTGCGGATGTGCACGCGTGAATAATGTAGGCTATGATGTGTAAGTCTGTAAGGATATAAACACGTGGCCTATCTCTCTCTCTCTATTTGAGAGGGTGTGCAAAGAAGCTCTTGAAGCCTGGCCATTTTACCCACAATACGTATTTGCATACTCATTTGCCTACGAAGAATATCGACACGGTCGAGGCGATCCAGCGCAGAGCTGCCAGGTTTGTCCTGAATGGCTACCGCAGGACAGCCAGCGTCACCGACATAATAATAATAATAATACTGGTTATTTATAGAGCGCTTAACTCCCTTTGCAGGGTGCTCAAAGCGCTGAACAAAGGCCTAAACACTAACATACAGATAAACACCAAGCCAAGAATAATGAACATGAAGACAAGTATCAATGAATATAAACATTAAAAATAAGTGAGACTGTTCATACAAAATGCATGTATTAATCTCTCTCTCGCCCTCCCTCCCCCCTCCTCCCCCCCACACGCACGCACGCACACACGCACACACACATACTGCAGGGTAATATCATCAAGGACTACGTGGATTAGAGGTGAGAGTATGAGGTTTCAAAAAGATGAGTTTTCAGAGAAGTTTTGAAAGACTGAACAGAGGAAGAGTTGCGAACACTGTGTGGTAAGCTATTCCAGACCGAGGGAGCAGAGTACGAAAAAGAAGATTCACCGAAGGATTTAGTTTTAATACGGGGAGTGGAGAGCAGGCATGAGTCGGAGGAAGATCTGAGATGTCGGGTGGGAGTGTAGGTTTGTACAATGTCAGTGAGATACTGAGGGGCAGTTCCATTAATAGAGTTGAAGGTGAGGCATGGGACCTTGTACTGAATTCGAGCAGAAATTGGAAGCCAGTGAAGAGTGTGAAGTAGCGGGGTGATATGCTGTGTCTTTTTTGCTTTGAAAATCAATCTTGCAGCTGCGTTCTGAACTTTCTGAAGTTTCTGGATTGAGGACTGCGGGCAACCAAATAACAGAGAGTTAGGCCTACAATAGTCTAGCCTAGACAAGACGAGAGAACAGACATGCTTCAACGACTTGGATGGAGCTCTCTGCAAAAGCGACGGCAGGCTACCAGACTCACCATGCTCTACAAAACACTCAGTGGCATGGTGAGCATCAGCAGGAGCAAGCTGGTACCTCAGTCACAATGACAACGTAGAGGTCACCCCCAACAGCTCCTTGTCCCCCGGTGCCGAACTAAATATCACCAGAGCGCATTTCCCCCCAGAACGATAAAGGAGTGGAATGAGCTACCAACAGCAGCAGTGGAAGCAAAAAAAACAGTGTTTCACAGCCAGGGTCTGGGAGCATCTTGGACACCCGCCCACTGCCACCTCCACCTCCATTGGTCCCATTACGGGGTCAACGGACAACCAGCTCTCTCTCTCTCTCTCTCTCTCTCTCTCTCTCTCTCTCTCTCTCTCTCTCTCTCTCTCTCTCTCTCTCTCTCTCTCTCTCTCTCTCTCTCTCTCTCTCTCTCTCTCTCTCTCTCTCTCTCTCTCTCTCTCTCTCTCCCTCTCTCTCTCTCTCTCTTAATATTTTCTTCTCTGGCCTACTTGAGGCCCTTTCTTCCGGCAACAGTGGTTGAGCCTCCCCGGTTCCGTGTCACATGATTGTGGCCAGGCACAGCAAGGAAGAAGAAAGAAGAAGAGACACCATGGCGTAGTGGGTTAGAGTCGCCACCCGTAACTCAGCAGGTTTGCCAATGCGCTGGTTCGAACCCAGCTCCGTTCGCGGTGTTGCGTCCTTGGCAAAGATACTTTAGGCTACTCCTGCATCTGCATCTGCTCCTATTTCCTGGTCCTTCGGATGAGACCTTAAACCGAGGTCCCGTGTGCGAACGCACACACAATATCTTGCGCACACGTTAAAGCCCATTCCACTATTCGGTAAGAGTAGGCCGTGTTGTGCCTGTGGGTGGATTGCACTAACTCACATAGGCCCCTATTAAAAGCGACGCGCTCTCCTGGTGGGAGCAATCCGAATTTCACAGAGACGAGAGTTTCTGTGACTAGAAAAATACAAATAGAAAATACAACTTTGTATTCTATTCTCTCCACAGCGCAGCGGTGTGCAAAGCGCACACCACCTTGGTCTACTTTGCTCTGGACCTGTCCTCCTGGCTGCTGGCGGCTCTTTCCGTTGAGAGGTGTGTGTCTGTGCGCTGGCCTCATCACGTCCGACGTCACTGCACGCGCCGCGTGTCATATTGCGTCATCGTGGCCATAGCGGTGACGCTGTTCGCCATCAACGCTCACTTCCTGTTCCTGATTGGTGACGTCACTGTCCAAGCTGGTGACCGGAGTTTGTAAGTGTCAGGTCAGGTAGTTAGGACATTAGGCCTCGCGGCCTCTTCACTGTCATGTCATTTTTGTTTGAACTTTTGCACAGCTGAGACGTTTTTGTATTTTGTTTTCGGCAAATCTGCCTTTTAGTCATGCTCGTTTTGATATGTTGGTGTATCCACCAAGGAGGTTTTTGAATTGTGTTAGATTCTGTGCTCGTTTAATATGTGCAGGAAGAGTAAGTGTGTATGTGTGATTGTGATTGTGTGTGTGTGTGTGTGTGTGTGTGTGTGTGTGTGTGTGTGTGTGTGTGTGTGTGTGTGTGTGTGTGTGTGTGTGTGTGTGTGTGCTTTGTCTGTCTCTGTGTCTGTATCTCTCTCGGTGTTCCGGTTCATGCTTGGATACAAGACTGCGCTCATATGTGTCGGTTTGTGTATGTGCGTGCATATGTGTGTGCATGTTTTGCGCATTCGCGATGCATGGATGCATGGCGTTCATGTCTGACCTCCCCCCCCCCCTCTCTCTCCGGTCACCCCCTATCTCCCCCTCCCCTCTCTCTCTCTGTTTCAGAGTGTTCCACTGCGTGCCTCTGTCAGAGGGGTCGTTTCACTTCGTGTCTGTGGTGTGGCCCTGGCTGGACCTGGTCATCTTCGCTCTGCTGCCGCTCCTCGTGCACGTCACGTGCAACGTCGTCATCGTCAGGAGCGTCATCACCAGCCTCAGGGCGGCGCGCAGAACCAGGGGATGCACGACCAACGTGGATAGCAGCGGGGCCAGACTTGGGCTGAGAGAGAAGAGAACGTCTGTAGAGCGCGAGGAAGGTGCCAGACAGAGAGCGGGGTTAGAAAGATACGACGAGAGACAGAAGAGCAGCGAGCGAGAAAGTAACAGGTTTACACGAAGTTCCGGGATCAATGATGAGCCGGAGGATGGGGCAAGATGTTGGCACAGACAGAAGGGAACCTCTGTGGAGAATAGTCACAGAGAGGAGAGCTGCGAGAGAGAAAGTGATACACGGGGGTCCAGGAGCAGAAGCAGAACGTCAGTAGAAAACAATGTAGGAGAGGAGAGCGACAAGGCAGAAAGTCAAAGGCCTACACGGGGCTCCATGATCAACGAGGAGGATGATAGCGCCACTAGTGGACCGCAAGGACAGAAGAGAACGTCTCTGGAAAATAGCTTTAGAGAGGGCAGCCAGAGAGAAGAAAGTGACGAGGATGATAAGGATGCCCGACCTGGGCTGGAACGCAAGAGAAACTCTGTGGCAAAGCACCGCCACGTAAATGACCACTCTGATGTTCACAAGAAATCTGACGTCAACATTCCAGGCGATGACGTCTGCCAGGATTCAGGCATTGATGAACAAGTCGACGTTGGTGATGAGGACAACAAGATGACAAATGACGTTGACAATGACGGTGATGATGACGAAAAGAAGAAGACTACGTATGACTTGTCTGTTCCCGATGACAGTTTGCATAACGTGCAACATTCTGTAACTCAGGAGGTTTGTGACGTCATTAGGGCCACACCACGCGTAAGTTCAACGTCAACGTCAGAGTCAAGTTTCAAGTCAAAGTTAAGGTCAAAGCCAAGTTCAGCGTCAATGTCAAGGTTAGGTTCCCAAACTAACGACTCGACACCCAAAAGGTCATTTTGGACGAGGACACATCATCGTAAACTCACAGTGGAAGCGTCGTCATCATCATCGTTGTCGTCGTCAACTGCAATCCATAAAGATCGGGGCGAGGAGAGGCGAGTGTCGTCGCTGACCGTGATGTTGGTGTCGGTCAGTGTAGTGTTCTGTGTGACCACTGTGCCTCTGACCCTGTACACCCTGGTCAACTGGACAATGGTCAACCAAGGATATTACCACCCCAAGAAAGAGGTCAGCATTGTGTTGTATTTATACCGAGTACTGTAACTACAGTGTATTGTAGGCCTACATTGTTTGATGTCGTGTGGTGTTTTGTGTGACCACTGACCCTCTATGCCCTAGTCAACTGGACACTGGTCAACCAAGGATATTGTTGTTGCCTGTCTGTCGTGTCCGACAATGACTGCACGAGGGGGCAGCTGTTACTCCGGCTGGTTGGGCTACAATTTGTTTATAGTTGAGAAGCCTTGCCCAGGGTACATCCCCACTCTCTCGGTCAAAAGCATTTGAGGACGAGAGTTGTCGTTGGGGAAGGTCCCCAAAGGCCAACCAATCCCATTGGTTGCAGCACTAGAGCCAGTGCAAATGCCCCCTAGTTAGAGTCATAGTCTTCCACGAAAGACTAACCTGTACCACAATATTCCAATACTGTAGAAAATCATGCATATTACAGCTCTCATTTACTATTGGCCCTTTTACAGGCTAATAGCAACCAGAGATGAATGACACGCTATACGTTGGTCAACTGGACAATTGTGGATACTACCACCCTAGTAAGAGGGTCAGTAATGATCTGAATGATGCTTCACAACATTGCAGTCATATTGTTCAGTGTTGTACCTTGTGTGCTTACTTGTGCCTATAGCCTTCCCGCCAACAAGGTCCCTCCAGCAGTCTCTGTCATGGGCCAGTCTCTCCAGCTGTCGCCAGGTGAGGCCAATCTTCTTGGCGTCGGCCTCTAGGTGTTCCTCGGCCGGCCTCTCCTCCTTCCCCTGGGGGTTCCACCTGAAGGCTTGCCTTGCTGGCTTGCGTAGCGTGTGGCCTCTCCTCCTTCCCCTGGGGGTTCCACCTGAGGGCTTGCCTTGCTGGCTTGCGTAGCGTGTGGCCTCTCCTCCTTCCCCTGGGGGTTCCACCTGAGGGCTTGCCTTGCTGGCTTGCGTAGCGTGTGGCCTCTCCTCCTTCCCCTGGGGGTTCCACCTGAGTTGCCTTGCTGGCTTGCGTAGCGTGTGGCCTCTCCTCCTTCCCCTGGGGGTTCCACCTGAGGGCTTGCCTTGCTGGCTTGCGTAGCGTGTGGCCTCTCCTCCTTCCCCTGGGGGTTCCACCTGAGGGCTTGCCTTGCTGGCTTGCGTAGCGTGTGGCCTCTCCTCCTTCCCCTGGGGGTTCCACCTGAGGGCTTGCCTTGCTGGTTTGCGTAGCGTGTGGCCTCTCCTCCTTCCCCTGGGGGTTCCACCTGAGGGCTTGCCTTGCTGGCTTGCGTAGCGTGTGGCCTCTCCTCCTTCCCCTGGGGGTTCCACCTGAGGGCTTGCCTTGCTGGTTTGCGTAGCGTGTGGCCTCTCCTCCTTCCCCTGGGGGTTCCACCTGAGGGCTTGCCTTGCTGGCTTGCGTAGCGTGTGGCCTCTCCTCCTTCCCCTGGGGGTTCCACCTGAGGGCTTGCCTTGCTGGCTTGCGTAGCGTGTGGCCTCTCCTCCTTCCCCTGGGGGTTCCACCTGAAGGCTTGCCTTGCTGGCTTGCGTAGCGTGTGGCCTCTCCTCCTTCCCCTGGGGGTTCCACCTGAGGGCTTGCCTTGCTGGCTTGCGTAGCGTGTGGCCTCTCCTCCTTCCCCTGGGGGTTCCACCTGAGGGCTTGCCTTGCTGGCTTGCGTAGCGTGTGGCCAGTCCACCTCCAGTGCCTTGTGTAGGGTTCAGCGTCATGTTCTGAGGATGGCGAGTTTAACGGCCCATTAGTCGTTGACTCTTATGGACAATAAGCATAATGTTCTCTGTCATCCACGGTTTTAACTAGACACTTGTCAACCAGGGATATTACAATCCCAATAAGGTCAATATAACTGTGCATTACAATTTTACCCTATTTTGAACTATATGTTGTATTGTCAGTGTGGTGGCCGTACCAATCCCCCCCCCCCCCCCCCCCCCCATCTGGATACGCAACTGTTTAATGAATGAGTTGTGTTGTACTGGATTGATATTGTATTGCAATCTGTCTACATTGTGTTGGGATCGCATACCATTGTCGGTCGTGTTCAACCACCGCAGACATGCATTAGAGTTGTGTCCAACCACCGCAGACATGCATTACAGTTGTGTTCAACCACCGCAGACATGCATTACAGTTGTGTTCAACCACCGCAGACATGCATTACAGTTGTGTTCAACCACCGCAGACATGCATTAGAGTTGTGTCACAACCACCGCAGACATGCATTACAGTTGTGTTCAACCACCGCAGACATGCATTACAGTTGTGTTCAACCACCGCAGACATGCATTACAGTTGTGTTCAACCACCGCAGACATGCATTACAGTTGTGTCCAACCACCGCAGACATGCATTACAGTTGTGTTCAACCACCGCAGACATGCATTACAGTTGTGTCCAACCACCGCAGACATGCATTACAGTTGTGTTCAACCACCGCAGACATGCATTACAGTTGTGTTCAACCACCGCAGACATGCATTACAGTTGTGTCCAACCACCGCAGACATGCATTACAGTTGTGTCCAACCACCGCAGACATGCATTACAGTTGTGTCCAACCACCGCAGACATGCATTAGAGTTGTGTCCAACCACCGCAGACATGCATTACAGTTGTGTCCAACCACCGCAGACATGCATTACAGTTGTGTCCAACCACCGCAGACATGCATTAGAGTTGTGTCCAACCACCGCAGACATGCATTACAGTTGTGTTCAACCACCGCAGACATGCATTACAGTTGTGTCCAACCACCGCAGACATGCATTACAGTTGTGTTCAACCACCGCAGACATGCATTACAGTTGTGTCCAACCACCGCAGACATGCATTACAGTTGTGTTCAACCACCGCAGACATGCATTACAGTTGTGTCCAACCACCGCAGACATGCATTACAGTTGTGTCCCATATCGCAAAAGCAGCAACTATTTCGACAACAAATGTTTCAACTGAAATCTGAAATAGGGAAGATGCTTGCATCTGGTACCATACATTCCCACTCTCTCGCCAAGAGAAGTTCAGACCAACTTATTTTCAAGGCTGTTGCCCCCAAAGCCAGCTCACCGAAGAATGTCCTCGTTTGGGAGTCTCTGTCATGGATTAAGCACTGTGGTTCAAGATTACTTTATTATCCCATAAGATGAGAAGTTTGGGTCAGGTGTCAACACAATCCACCAAGACACAACGATGCAGGGAACATATAGGTATTGTAAAAAGTATTTGATAACGCAGTGCTAATTATTTCCCGTGGCAGTGCAAAATAGATAAGATTAAGTTATATGTCTCACTGGCCAAAACTTTAGGCCAGTTTCAATGTCATCCACCAACGATATAAACCAGTGAAGTATATTGTTGTTTAGTGTAAAGTATAGTATAGGGAAATGTCGTTTCGTATATTGTGTTGTTTTTAAGCGATGCATTTGCCAATGATGAGACATCATTTCCGCTTTGAGACGTATGTTTTCCATATTTTGTATATATCCGACACACAGGTGACGCGGGCGGTGCTCAACCTATCGATGTACACCAACAACGCAGTCAACTTTGTCCTCTACTCTCTTAATGTACACCAACAACGCAGCCACCTTTGTCCTCTGCTCTGTACAGGTGACGTGGGCGGTGCTCAACCTGCTGATGTACACCAACAACGCAGCCACCTTTGTCCTCTGCTCTGTACAGGTGACGTGGGCGGTGCTCAACCTGCTGTCCTCTGCTCTGTATGTACACCAACAACGCAGCCACCTTTGTCCTCTCCTCTCTACAGGTGACGTGGGCGGTGCTCTGATGTACACCAACAACGCAGCCAACCTGCTGATGTACACCAACAACGCAGTCACCTTTGTCCTCTGCTCTGTACAGGTGACGTGGGCGGTGCTCAACCTACTGATGTACACCAACAACGCAGTCACCTTTGTCCTCTGCTCTGTACAGGTGACGTGGGCGGTGCTCAACCTACTGATGTACACCAACAACGCAGCCACCTTTGTCCTCTGCTCTGTACAGGTGACGTGGGCGGTGCTCAACCTGCTGATGTACACCAACAACGCAGCCACCTTTGTCCTCTCCTCTCTACAGGTGACGTGGGCGGTGCTCAACCTGCTGATGTACACCAACAACGCAGTCACCTTTGTCCTCTGCTCTGTACAGGTGACGTGGGCGGTGCTCAACCTGCTGATGTACACCAACAACGCAGTCACCTTTGTCCTCTGCTCTGTACAGGTGACGTGGGCGGTGCTCAACCTACTGATGTACACCAACAACGCAGCCACCTTTGTCCTCTGCTCTGTACAGGTGACGTGGGCGGTGCTCAACCTGCTGATGTACACCAACAACGCAGCCACCTGCAGGTGACGTGGGCGGTGCTCAACCTGCTGATGTACACCAACAACGCAGTCAACTTTGTCCTCTGCTCTGTACAGGTGACGTGGGCGGTGCTCAACCTGCTGATGTACACCAACAACGCAGTCACCTTTGTCCTCTGCTCTGTACAGGTGACGTGGGCGGTGCTCAACCTGCTGATGTACACCAACAACGCAGTCAACTTTGTCCTCTGCTCTGTACAGGTGACGTGGGCGGTGCTCAACCTACTGATGTACACCAACAACGCAGTCAACCTTTGTCCTCTGCTCTGTACAGGTGACGTGGGCGGTGCTCAACCTGCTGATGTACACCAACAACGCAGTCAACTTTGTCCTCTGCTCTGTACAGGTGACGTGGGCGGTGCTCAACCTGCTGATGTACACCAACAACGCAGTCAACTTTGTCCTCTGCTCTGTACTTTGTCCTCTGCTCTCTGCTACAGGTGACGTGGGCGGTGCTCAACCTGCTGATGTACACCAACAACGCAGTCACCTTTGTCCTCTGCTCTGTACAGGTGACGTGGGCGGTGCTCAACCTGCTGATGTACACCAACAACGCAGTCAACTTTGTCCTCTGCTCTGTACAGGTGACGTGGGCGGTGCTCAACCTGCTCTGCTCTGTACAGGTGACGTGGGCGGTGCTCAACCTGCTGATGTACACCAACAACGCAGTCAACTTTGTCCTCTGCTCTGTACAGGTGACGTGGGCGGTGCTCAACCTGCTGATGTACACCAACAACGCAGTCACCTGTACAGGTGACGTGGGCGGTGCTCAACCTGCTGATGTACACCAACAACGCAGTCACCTTTGTCCTCTGCTCTGTACAGGTGACGTGGGCGGTGCTCAACCTGCTGATGTACACCAACAACGCAGTCAACTTTGTCCTCTGCTCTGTACAGGTGACGTGGGCGGTGCTCAACCTGCTGATGTACACCAACAACGCAGCCACCTTTGTCCTCTGCTCTGTACAGGTGACGTGGGCGGTGCTCAACCTGCTGATGTACACCAACAACGCAGCCACCTTTGTACACCAACAACGCAGTCAACTTTGTCCTCTGCTCTGTACAGGTGACGTGGGCGGTGCTCAACCTGTGTACACCAACAACGCAGTCACCTTTGTCCTCTGCTCTGTACAGGTGACGTGGGCGGTGCTCAACCTGCTGATGTACACCAACAACGCAGTCACACTTTGTCCTCTGCTCTGTACAGGATGACGTGGGCGGTGCTCAACCTGCTGATGTACACCAACAACGCAGTCAACTTTGTCCTCTGCTCTGTACAGGTGACGTGGGCGGTGCTCAACCTGCTGATGTACACCAACAACGCAGTCAACTTTGTCCTCTGCTCTGTACAGGTGACGTGGGCGGTGCTCAACCTGCTGATGTACACCAACAACGCAGTCAACTTTGTCCTCTGCTCTGTACAGGTGACGTGGGCGGTGCTCAACCTGCTGATGTACACCAACAACGCAGTCAACTTTGTCCTCTGCTCTGTACAGGTGACGTGGGCGGTGCTCAACCTGCTGATGTACACCAACAACGCAGTCAACTTTGTCCTCTGCTCTGTACAGGCGACGTGGGCGGTGCTCAACCTGCTGATGTACACCAACAACGCAGTCAACTTTGTCCTCTGCTCTGTACAGGTGACGTGGGCGGTGCTCAACCTGCTGATGTACACCAACAACGCAGTCAACTTTGTCCTCTGCTCTGTACAGGTGACGTGGGCGGTGCTCAACCTGCTGATGTACACCAACAACGCAGTCAACTTTGTCCTCTGCTCTGTACAGGTGACGTGGGCGGTGCTGAACCTGCTGATGTACACCAACAACGCAGTCAACTTTGTCCTCTGCTCTGTACAGGTGACGTGGGCGGTGCTCAACCTGCTGATGTACACCAACAACGCAGTCCACCTTTGTCCTCTGCTCTGTACAGGTGACGTGGGCGGTGCTCAACCTGCTACCTGCTGATGTACACCAACAACGCAGTCAACTTTGTCCTCTGCTCTGTACAGGTGACGTGGGCGGTGCTCAACCTGCTGATGTACACCAACAACGCAGTCAACTTTGTCCTCTGCTCTGTACAGGTGACGTGGGCGGTGCTCAACCTGCTGATGTACACCAACAACGCAGTCAACTTTGTCCTCTGCTCTGTACAGGTGACGTGGGCGGTGCTCAACCTGCTGATGTACACCAACAACGCAGTCAACTTTGTCCTCTGCTCTGTACAGGTGACGTGGGCGGTGCTCAACCTGCTGATGTACACCAACAACGCAGTCAACTTTGTCCTCTGCTCTGTACAGGTGACGTGGGCGGTGCTCAACCTGCTGATGTACACCAACAACGCAGTCACCTTTGTCCTCTGCTCTGTACAGGTGACGTGGGCGGTGCTCAACCTGCTGATGTGTAACCTGCTGATGTACACCAACAACGCAGTCACCTTTGTCCTCTGCTCTCTACAGGTGATGTGGGCGGTGCTCAACCTGCTGATGTACACCAACAACGCAGTCAACTTTGTCCTCTGCTCTCTACAGGTGATGTGGGCGGTGCTCAACCTGCTGATGTACACCAACAACGCAGTCAACTTTGTCCTCTGCTCTGTACAGGTGACGTGGGCGGTGCTCAACCTACTGATGTACACCAACAACGCAGTCAACTTTGTCCTCTACTCTGTACAGGTGACGTGGGCGGTGCTCAACCTGCTGATGTACACCAACAACGCAGTCAACTTTGTCCTCTGCTCTGTACAGGTGACGTGGGCGGTGCTGAACCTGCTGATGTACACCAACAACGCAGTCAACTTTGTCCTCTACTCTCTCACTGGCTCCAGATTCCGCGCCGAGATGAGCGCCATGTTTCACTGGGCCAAATGCTGCCGACATGGCGGCACCTCTTCTTCTTCCCGCTTCTCGCACTCCGCTCATCACAACAGGAAGACAAGCACCCAGACCTCTTCCCTCTCTTCCTTTTCGTCATCGGTGTCGTCATTTTCCATGACGTCACTGAGCCCTGACGTCACTTCCGGGCAGCAGGGGATGGCGGGAAGTGTAAGGCGATGGTCGGGTGGTGGGGGGACAGATGTGTCGTTCACCTCACTTTGATAGTGTGATTGGGGGGGAAATAGCTTTCATGACGTGTGAAGAGATGCATGTATGTATGTGTGTGTGGACGCATATGCATTTGCACAGCCTATACACTTGCTTTACAAGCTATTATTATTCAGATTTTGTGTACCTTCTTCTTCTTCTTCTTCGATCGCTTAGTTTCCTGTCAATTATGAACGCAGATGCGTCATGCTGCCGTTATGCGCCTACGAAATAGTTAGGCCCAGCAAGTCCGACTTCGGCTGGAGGAAATGTTTTGAAAGTGTTTCGCGAAAAAAGGCAGAATGGACCGGTAAGGCAGAAAGATAGTAGATGACAGTAAGCAAAGGGAAAAGGCAGAGTCAAATAGAATGACAGATTAGAGGAAGTTACAAGCACAGAACTTCCAGAAGGTGGGGGAACAATAGACACCCAAGTATTCCCACAGGGGGTGTATGTATAAATGGGATGCATATTGTATGAAGTAAAGTTCACAGATTTATATCAGCTACTGTACTAGTATGCTGTGTAGATATGAGATTTTGGTTGTTTGTACATCTGTACTGTACACATGTATATATTCATTTTTTTTTTTTTACAATTTTGAATACAGTTCTACTTTTTGTTTGATTAATCAACTCTTTTTGTGTGCCTGATATTTATGTGTGCAAGAATTAATGTTATTCTAACACACAGAGCTTTTTTTAAAATCTCTTTTCAGGGATTTTCTTACACCGACTATTCATACTATCCACCTCTGATACAAAACTGAGACTCTGCAATCTGATTCCTTCATCAGACAAAATCTGGACACCTTGTAAGGTCAAATCAAATAGCGTTTTGTAAGAACAAAAGGAACCAAGAAATTCACTAAAAGAACACCAATACGTACTTAGTGTTTCGATGTTAAAGACCCACCAGATCAAGGGTTTCACATGTTTTCTCTTAAAGCTGGTAAGAAATCTTGTTTTGACCAGGTTTGACTCCCATATATGCCCTCAACTTCAAATAGAGGCTGCTCTTTAAAATGATGTTCCGTTTTGAATTTGGGGGCATTTGTATGTGGGTCACAGCTACCCATAAAAAACCCAAGGGACTTAATCGTGGAGGGTCAGTGTGTCTTTAAAAGACTTATTTATAAGGACTTTCAAAGCCTGGAAACAAGCCCCATCTTACCACCCCTCTCAGGAGAAACTGAATGATTTGTTAGATTTGTAAGGAACACACAAACCCTGCATTGAGCAACTAAATGAGAGAGTTTTTGTCTCCAACAAAAAATCCAACACACACACACACACAGATAATAAATTTCACACACACGTCTATTTACAAAGCACATTATTTTGAAATCAAAACATATCTCTTATTTTCATACCACATTTTAACAGGTCTACCTTTCTCTAATTCATACGTTTTTTAGGTGTTGTTTTATGATTGTGTTGATGTTTTCAGAACAGAAAGCACATTTTATTTTCATGTAAAATTCCTGTCCTCAAACCTTTTACAATAAAACAAACATTTCGTGCATTAACTACTACGCTCACCACCACTACCTGGTACAAAAAGAGCTTGACGGCATCATGGTTTGTAAATTGAGAGGGCAGCTAAAGCACGTCTCTATCAGATGGAAAATGTCATTCATGAACTACATAAAACGTATGTACCCCCAGAGGCCCAATGGGCAGCCACACTCGTTAAAGAACATGAACAAACATGACTGTTAACATCTCTGCCTAGAGGTCCGCCCTGCAGCCAAAGCCGGGCCCTGTTGGGGGTCCAGTGAGAGACGTCAGCCCTGTCTTGGGCTCACAGGCAAACCGCTGGTTCTGACCACTCCTGCACAACACAATATAACACACCGCATGTTATGGACTAACCAGTGGTTCTGACCACTCCTGCACAACACAATATAACACACCGCATGTTATGGACTAGCCAGTGGTTCTGACCACTCCTGCACAACACAATATAACACACCGCATGTTATGGACTAACCAGTGGTTCTGACCACTCCTGCACAACACAATATAACACACCGCATGTTATGGACTAACCAGTGGTTCTGACCACTCCTGCACAACACAATATAACACACCACATGTTATGGACTAACCAGTGGTTCTGACCACTCCTGCACAACACAATATAACACACCGCATGTTATGGACTAACCAGTGGTTCTGACCACTCCTGCACAACACAATATAACACACCGCATGTTATGGACTAACCAGTGGTTCTGACCACTCCTGCACAACACAATATAACACACTGCATGCTATGGACTAACCAGTGGTTCTGACCACTCCTGCACAACACAATATAACACACCGCATGTTATGGACTAACCAGTGGTTCTGACCACTCCTGCACAACACAATATAACACACTGCATGTTATGGACTAACCAGTGGTTCTGACCACTCCTGCACAACACAATATAACACACCGCATGTTATGGACTACAACTTTACAAGGCGCACCTGATAATAAGGCGCACCCCCCAAATCTTGGCGCACCCCCACCCCCCCAATTCTTACACAAAAATTAGATTTTGTTATTATAACATCTTACTATATACTTAGTCCCATTATAAGGCGCAGGGGTCTCAGTCTAGGGAAAAAGTATGGCCTTATAGTCAGTAAAATATGGTACTGAGCATCACTGTGTCCAATGAGATGTCAGTCCTGTTTGGGGTTCAAGGGCAAGCCAGTGATTCTCTCCCCTTTTGGACAACATAATAAATCAGTTACTATGTATATCAATGAATCTGTTATATTCTGACCGCTCCTGGACAACACATAATAAATCAGTTACAATGTATATCAGTGAATCTGTTATATTCTGACCGCTCCTGGACAACACATAATAAATCAGTTACTAAGTACGTCAATGAATCTGTTATATTCTGACCGCTCCTGGACAACACAACCTCATGATAAAGTGGTTACATATCAAACCAACATTGCAAAACAGCTGTCTTGTTATGTAGGCAATACAAGCTAATGCGGGATACCTTCAGTCTTATTTCAACACACACGCGCACACACAAAGACCACATTCTAAATGTGTGAGTTTGGGTGTTGAGTTTTCAATGTAACAAATCTAACAAAGCAAGGAGAGACACTTAGAGAGCAATATTTCAATACTGAACACATTTTATTTAAGTTTTCAAAAATGCTTTAAATTTTTAGTAAGCCGAAAGTAAACAAATGAGTGAACTACATTAAAAGTTATAATTACAAAGTATCTGTGAACAACAATAACCACTACATTTTTGGTCAATCTTTCCATTTTTAACCTTTCATTGGTACAGACATTTGGTCATATGTTGAGTGATATATTTGGCTTGTGAAACAGTGTTCAGAGCAAGATCTCCTATAAAGGAAGGGAGACAATTTATATTCCAACAGAACTTTTCAGCCATCTTCAAGACCTCATATAAAGGAAGGGAGACAATTTATATTCCAACATAACTTTTCAGCCATCTAAAGCTTAACTCTTTCACCCTGTACTAATTCCCAGTAGCTTTTCACCACAGGCGTTGCAAAATCGGCAGTTTTCTTCTCTACTTTTGCTTACTTTGTTTGCACACCAAGTGTGAGTGCTTGGTGTTGTTGGACAGAACGAGTCTCCAGCTATAACTACATCAAGACAGTTTCTTCTCTACTTTTCCTTACATTGTTTGCACACCAAGTGTGAGTGTTTGGTGTTGTTGGACAGAACAGGTCTCCAGCTATAACTGCATCAAGTTTCTTCTCTACTTTTCCTTACATTGTTTGCACACCAAGTGTGAGTGTTTGGTGTTGTTGGACAGAACAAGTCTCCAGCTATAACTGCATCAAGTTTGTTCGACTATTTTTTCCATTTTTACACAAAAAAATACATGAATACAAACATACCCATTTTGTTCCGACAGTGGTTTCCTCTTTGCTACTATTGGCTGCGCTTTCGGTTAGTCTTTTCAAAAGCCGCTTGTGGCAAATGTAGACCAGCTTTGCTCAAGGGAAAGCACTCAGACAAGACAACTGATTGCTGAATATAGTTAAAGAATTTGTTTCCCTTAGACCATAACTTAGACGTGCACTGTTCACAGTCAAAGTCACCACACATATATGCGTACTGAACGGAGGAAGCTTCTACGACGCATATGTGCGTGCTACGTAGTGAAAAGTTCACTCAGCTATGATGGGAATAAAAACTTTGTTATTTATTCTGTGTGTGTATGTGTGACAGAGAGTGTGTGTATGTATGTGTGACAGAGAGTGTGTGTGTGTATGTGTGAGTGTATGCGTGTATGTGTGTGTGAATGCGTATGCCAGGCATGGTAGTGGGGGCAAAGTGGTTTTCAAGGAAAATGGCCCGGGGTCCAGAGAAAATTCAATAAATGAGATCGAGAGTGAAATTTTCACTTTTTCATGCCATTTCAATGCATTTAAAAATAATTTTGTTTTAAACTGTTTCGCGGATTTTCCGCGATTCGCGGAGGTCTACCATGCCTGGCATGCGTTTGCGTAGAAGATGGGTTATTGCAATTTCCACTCACTGTGGTCCTGCTTTGGGTTTCTTGCCGGCCTTCAGTTCATCCAGAATACGGTTCATGTCTTCCACCGTCAGGTCCTCCTGAAACAATATCATCATCATCATCATCATCATCATCGTCATCATCATCATCATTATCATCGCTGAGACGCATCTTCCAAATGTTCAATATAGGTCTTTTTTTCTCCACACATTCACTCACGCACAAACACACATATGCACCCCCCTCCCACAAAACTATCCTGTTTTTTTCTCTCTCTAGGTCTGTCTCTAAACGTTTTTCTTTCTCGCCAAGTCTCAGCCTCTCTCTTTAAAAAAAAAAAAATCAACATTTTTTTTTCTCAGACTGCTTGTGAAGAAGGGAAGTATTGCTTTGTCGTTCTCTATGTTGTATATTTGACTAGGCAATTTTGCTGAAATATTATGTTCTCTATGTTGTATATTTGACAAAGGCAATTTTGCTGAAATATTATATGTTCTCTATGTTGTATATTTGACAAAGGCAATTTTGCTGAAATATTATATGTTCTCTATGTTGTATATTTGACAAAGGCAATTTTGCTGAAATATTATATGTTCTCTATGTTGTATATTTGACAAAGGCAATTTTGCTGAAATATTATATGTTCTCTATGTTGTATATTTGACAAAGGCAATTTTGCTGAAATATTATATGTTCTCTATGTTGCATATTTGACAAAGGCAATTTTGC
Organism: Phymorhynchus buccinoides; assembly: GCA_017654935.2. NCBI lineage: Eukaryota > Metazoa > Mollusca > Gastropoda > Neogastropoda > Raphitomidae > Phymorhynchus > Phymorhynchus buccinoides. Next base: position 2,491,264 of record CM065699.1, on the reverse strand, counting down.
TGAAATATTCTATGTTCTCTATGTTGTATATTTGACAAAGGCAATTTTGCTGAAATATTATGTTTTATTTTTCATCAATAAAATAACGTCACTCTATATTTGTTATGCATTTGTTTGTATTGTTTTAGTCAGTGACGTTGCAGTATATTTCATTTTTGTCTCTGTGTCGCTGCTTTCTTTCCTTTCGTTCCCAAGACAAGAGGTCTTCATTGCCAGCCGCGAAGCGACACTGGCAATGTGTTCAGTGATGTCTGTCTGTTTCTGGCTGGCTGACTATGTATGTACTGTAAGCAACACTGGTGTAGAGTGGCACAGTGGTATTGCGTTCGCTTCGTGTCAAGTAAATCCGAGTTCGAACCTGGGTACAGGGGATTTTTCCCTCTCATTCTGCACTAGGCCTTAACGGTCTGAATGTGGAGTCTTTCGGGATGAGACGATAAACCGAGGTCCTGTGTGCCCATGCACTTAGCATACGCTAAACCCAGTGGCAACGAAAAAGTTGTCATTTGGTAAAAATGTACTCCCCCCCCCCCCCAATCAGTGACAAAAATCGCATGCAACATTTTTTTTAAAAAATTGGGTGGCACGCCTCTGGCTGCGACGCGCTCTCCATTTGGGAGCAACCCGAATTTCACAGAGACGCCTCTGTGACTAAAAAGTACCTAATACTAGTGTGTTCAGTGATGTCTGTCTGTTTCTGGCTGGCTGACTATGTATGTACTGTATGTTAACACAACTTTTGAACAGAGGCACCTTGGAGACTCACATTTTGCATGAGCTAAGGTAGTTATGCTATCGAGGACCAGTAAGCAAATGAAGGTCATGGTCAGAGGTCAAGGACACTGGAGCAGAAAATGTGCCTCACGGCAAGTGACCCGTGTCTTAATGCTATAGTTGGCTACCAACATAATGGAAGGGACAGACCTGCCACACTTTAGAAATGAAAAAGAGGGGTGGGGGTCTGAAGACTTTTGAATGATTAGTGAGCAGAAAAGTACCCCAGAAAGCATGGAAAAGCACATAGCATCCTATAAAGAAGTGGCTGAGCCAAGCCCACAATCCTGTAAGGATTTGGCAGAATGAACTAGAAATGGGTATGCTTATTCAAAACATTATTTATATTGAAATTATTTGTGAATAAAAGTTAATGAAACTTTGTAGTAATCTTGCTATGATATTATTTTCTGTGTTCAACTGTTGACAATGCTATTTTTGCCAATTTGACATTTTTTTTTTTTTTTTTTTTTTTTTAATTGATTATTACGAAAATCGAAATATACAAAAAGAGGTGTGTTCAACAAAGATGTTAATAAAAAAAAGTGTGGTGTGTTTATTATTAAAACATTGCAGACACAAGTCACTTACATGATCAGAGAAACATTAAAAGCTCAAAATAAACTTAGTACTTGCCTTTCTGTAAGGGTTATTTTAGTAATGCAATCAACAGGTAAATGATGTTCGGATACGCACACCTGTCGGTCTCATTGCCGATCATTCACGATCGACGTTTTCGTGTGAAAAGTATCTCTATGCTTTGTATAAAGTGTTAAGCCACTCTAAGTCCGATAAAAATCAATGAAACTATCCAATTCACTGTCTAAAATAGTGTCGGAATCCTCGGCAGATGACCGGTCGATCAATAATCAAAGCCATAGGCCTAGTATGAGTCTCAACAGTCACTTCACTCTGGCCCCTATAATTAAGTCCAAAAGCACAATTGGCACACAATTTATGGGTAAAGACATCGATAACATCGTCGCCTATCGCTTGGAACGCCGCCATTTTGATGAAAAAAATGTTCCCAAAAAAAATTCAAAGAAAATCGATCAAAATTAGGCTTCAATCGAGCTCCGTGCACAATGGCGGCCATAGAAACAGGAAGTCGATTGCTTTCCGGCTGTTGTTAAAGCTTCCCTTCTGCATTAGAGAGCTCTCACTTCCTTAGCAATATGACTAAACAACGTTGCTTGACGGCTCTCAAAATATTGGAGTTTCGGCTATCGTGATCGGAGAGTGGGTTGAAGCCAAAAAAAATCGGAGTTTACCCGCAGAAATCGGGGTGAACGGCAGGTCTGGAAGGGAGTTAAACTCACGTAGTAGTCGTCGTTGATCTGCACCATGGGGGCGTTGACGCAGGCCCCTAAACACTCCACCTCGATCAAGGTGAACATGCTAACCCTAACTCACATAGTAGTCGTTGTTGATCTGCACCATGGGGGCGTTGACACAGGCCCCTAAACACTCCACCTCGATCAAGGTGAACATGCTAACCCTAACCCTAACTCACATAGTAGTCGTCGTTGATCTGCACCATGGGGGCGTTGACGCAGGCCCCTAAACACTCCACCTCGATCAAGGTGAACATGCCGTCCTTGGTGGTCTCCCCACAGCCGATTCCTTGGGAAAAAACAAGATGGCAATGCCATATAAATGTTCTCCAGATCTGGTTATCCCTTACACAAGCCGTGAGAAATCTAGATAGCTAAACCCTTTCATCGCCACACTGATTGAACACTCATGTCACTAAAAGGCATGACATTGGCATTTGTTATCAATTGACCTTATCTTGTTATTACTCAATAATGGAAAAACATCTCCCAGCTGCCTTCACTCCCCTAGCTAGACAAAAAAGAACAAAATATTTATACATTAAGTGTATGTCCACAAACAAGCAATATACTTTAAAATGAAGTTTACACGTTGCAATTAACTGGCAATCAAATTACCCTTCTGACCTTCTTTCCTTCCATTGAGTGACCACTGTCACATCGGACTATTTTGTCGCTTAAAACTGGGAATCTGCGGAAGAAGCGCCTCAGGGAACCCCCCAAAAAAACCCAACCCCACCTAAGCTATGTGACCCAGCCAGTCAGGGCCTTTCAGATCGTTTTCACTACCATCCATCCACACACACACAATTATTCAGCTCAACAAAAGACAAAGCAAACTAAAAGGCACCATTTTTATATAGAGTTTCATTTTTGTATCGTGAGCTGTTTTTTGTGTACATTTTTAATTTTTCGCTGAATGATGAATCCCAACAAATTGGCCGACTTCTACAATAATGGAGGATCATGAGGATGTGACAAACAGCTCACCTAGGTTGGACTTGATGGCGTCCAAAATGACGTCTGAACCCACCCCTCCCAACATGCAGGGGGTGGTGGTGCAGATCTGAACAAAGTGCTTCCCCACTGGCTCCCTGCACATCACAGCATTACATGTAAAGAAAGACATCGCTTAATAAATACCCAAATATTAGGGGGCGTGGTGGTACAGCTGAACAAAGTGCTTCACCACTGGCTCCCTGCACACCACAGCATTACAGGTAAAGAAAGACATCATTTAATAAATACTCAAGTATTAGGGGTGGTGGTGGTGCAGATCTGAATAAAGTACTTCCCCACTGGCTCCCTGTGGCATATTGCATAAAGTATATTAATGTCAAGAAACAAATATAGCATTAAACTAGTGTACACATTCTATGCAGGGTGTGGTGGTACATATCTGAACAAAGTGCTTGCCCACTGGCTCCCTGTAACACACGGCATAAACACTAACGAAGACGCAGTCTATATTTGAATGTAAATAGATAACATAATCTATGCACATATTACATTGCGGTTCAGACCTTGTCAAACTTCACTGGCACCCTGACACACACAGCACAACCACTTTGAAACAATGTGACCACAATCAACCAAAATACAGCACCATAAATTGAAACAACAAAACAACAGAATAAAATTAAAGAAAAAAACAAAATAGAAATACACACCACTGCATCCACAGCCCCACGCAAAAATTGCTCTTGGTTGTGTACTTAGGAAAGACACTTCACTCCTATTTTTCTTCTTCCGTCCAGGTGTAAAAGGGTGGGTGGGTTTGAATGGGGGAGGTAAAGGCAATGACATGAGCACAACTCCCCTTTCAATAAAGAGCTCCATGCACCTAATGCAATGCCCTGCAATTGGGACAGTGGGTGGATGCCTCGTGCCTCCATACGGGGAGCTGGACCACCCTGCTCCCTCCACCAGTCTCTCCACAGGTGGGGGGGGTCTTTCGTAAAAATAGTTCCCCCACCTTCTGGAAGTTCTGTGCGTGTAAATTCCTCTAATCTGCCACTCTCTTTGACTCTGCCTTTATTCGTTACTTTGTGTCATCTACTATCATTCTGACGTATTGCCCCATTCTCCTGCCCTTTTAAAAAAAATCTTCAAAAAAACTTTTCCTTTCAGCTCCTCCGAAATCGGAATGTGTCAGCTGTACGCAGCGGGGAGACCAGTGAAAACTGAAAACGGGCACATACATACTTTACCCATTATGGCCTTTTGGCCTGGGAATGCAGACGAAGAAGAATGCCCTGTAGCACGAAACAGCAATGGGGACAAGAGGGTGGAGTGCCATCTCCAGTTTTTGTTCCTTATCTTTCCCTAACGTTTCTCCAGAGTAACTGTTCTTTGGGTTTCCCTAAGGAGATGCAAAGAGATATAGTAATAGGCGTGTGACGGTATGTTGTCAGCTGCCATGGCTCACCTGTTGAACATGGTGTAGAAAGTGGCCACTTCACAGACCCTCATTCTGTGCATCTTCAGCATGTCTGCTGTGCATGGCTCACCTGTTGAACATGGTGTAGAAAGTGGCCACTTCATAGACCCTCATTCTGTGCATCTTCAGCATGTCTGCTGTGCATGGCTCACCTGTTGAACATGGTGTAGAAAGTGGCCACTTCACAGACCCTCATTCTGTGCATCTTCAGCATGTCTGCTGTGCATGGCTCACCTGTTGAACATGGTGTAGAAAGTGGCCACTTCACAGACCCTCATTCTGTGCATCTTCAGCATGTCTGCTGTGCATGGCTCACCTGTTGAACATGGTGTAGAAAGTGGCCACTTCACAGACCCTCATTCTGTGCATCTTCAGCATGTCTGCTGTGCATGGCTCACCTGTTGAACATGGTGTAGAAAGTGGCCACTTCATAGACCCTCATTCTGTGCATCTTCAGCATGTCTGCTGTGCATGGCTCACCTGTTGAACATGGTGTAGAAAGTGGCCACTTCATAGACCCTCATTCTGTGCATCTTCAGCATGTCTGCTGTGCATGGCTCACCTGTTGAACATGGTGTAGAAAGTGGCCACTTCATAGACCCTCATTCTGTGCATCTTCAGCATGTCTGCCACCACGTGCATCGCGCTGATTGGCAGCCAACCTGTAAAATACATAATAAATCATATTTCATAGTTGTCATAGTACTACAAATAACAATCATATGAGGGAGAGAGAGGGGGACTCTATAAGAGAGGTGTTAAGCGTAGTTTCTTCTCAGAGTCAATCAAAACTAAAAGGAAAGGAAAGAAAATATACTTGGGAAATTATCGGCCAGCTGGGGGCTGTTGGTGTCACCCCTTGAGTTGTGTTCACAGCTGGTCTGGTTCAGCACACTGTTGTATATGATGGGTAGATCATAACCTGAGTCCCTGTTTAGGCTTGGTCTTCTCTGTCTTATTTCTATTGCCTCTTTCACTTTTCTTTTTGTGAATTGTGGTTCAGTAGACAAACTGTTAGTATGCAAACTGTTAGTATGTTGGATTGTACTGCTCAAATGTTCATAATATGCAGAAGATGCTCTGGAGGAGTGTTCACTCAACCTGGCTTTTAGGGGCCTACCCGTTTCTCCTATATAGTCTTCTTTGCACTCTTCACATTGAATGTGATAGACCACCCCACTCTTCTTTTCCAAAGCTGTCCTGTCTTTCACCTTGGTGACATATGAGCGGATAGAGTTTACAGGTTTGTGCAGCAGCTGAACCCCATGTTGGCTGAATGATCTTGAAAGTCGTTCTGACATCCCTTTCACATAGGGCACTCTGACTGTGATGTTTTCTTTCAGTCGAGTCTCTTTGTTTGGGTTTTGGGGCATTGAACATCCACGGAGGATAACCGTTTGCTTTGAGAGCTGTCCTAATGTGATGTTCTTCTTTGTGTCTGCTCTCTCCTTTGGAACAGTGGGTCTTGGCTCTGTGTACTGTAAGAGTGTTCTTGAAACAGAGCGTTTGTGTAGCAGCGGATGGTTTGAGTCAAACAAATGAACCCAGTACCATGTTGCCTCTGGGCCAGGTCCAGCATAGGAGTGACGACAGCAGCTTGGTGTCCCTCAGTAATATAAACAATGATGGTGATGATGATGATGATGATGATGATGATGATGGTGATGATGATGATGATGATGATGATGGTGATGACACATACCATGTTGCCTCTGAGCCAGGTCCAGGATAGGAATGACAGCAGCAGCCTGGTGTCCCTCAGGGTAGTTCTTTATGATGGCCTCACAGCGCTGAAACAACACAACTAGCTACAGTACACAACACTTGGTGTCCCTCAGGGTAGTTCTTTATGATGGCCTCAACACAACTAGCTACGGTACACAACACTTGGTGTCCCTCAGGGTAGTTCTTTATGATGGCCTCAACACAACTAGCTACAGTACACAACACTTGGTGTCCCTCAGGGTAGTTCTTTATGATGGCATCAACACAACTAGCTACAGTACACAACACTTGGTGTCCCTCAGGGTAGTTCTTTATGATGGCATCAACACAACTAGCTACAGTACACAACACTTGGTGTCCCTCAGGGTAGTTCTTTATGATGGCCTCAACACAACTAGCTACGGTACACAACACTTGGTGTCCCTCAGGGTAGTTCTTTATGATGGCCTCAACACAACTAGCTACAGTACACAACACTTGGTGTCCCTCAGGGTAGTTCTTTATGATGGCCTCAACACAACTAGCTACAGTACACAACACTTGGTGTCCCTCAGGGTAGTTCTTTATGATGGCCTCAACACAACTAGCTACAGTACACAACACTTGGTGTCCCTCAGGGTAGTTCTTTATGATGGCCTCAACACAACTAGCTACAGTACACAACACTTGGTGTCCCTCAGGGTAGTTCTTTATGATGGCATCAACACAACTAGCTACAGTACACAACACTTGGTGTCCCTCAGGGTAGTTCTTTATGATGGCATCAACACAACTAGCTACAGTACACAACACTTGGTGTCCCTCAGGGTAGTTCTTTATGATGGCCTCAACACAACTAGCTACAGTACACAACACTTGGTGTCCCTCAGGGTAGTTCTTTATGATGGCATCAACACAACTAGCTACGGTACACAACACTTGGTGTCTGGTGGTCGTGTCTGAATATTAATGGCAGTTAATAATAAATAAGGCAGACAAGAGCCATTCACAGAATTAAGAAATCTGTGCTAGAATTCAATGAAGCACCAAGGGTTCAAAAGTGATAGGACAAACTGTCCTAAAACAAGTAAATTAATAAGAGAAAATACACTTACAGTTACACTGATGCAAAAAAAATAAGAAAAATGTAGTGTTGTTGAGGGCCATTCACACGAAGACCAAGAGACGGACGGCTTTGCTCTTTATTCGCAATTAGATCACATGAATCTGACTTGCTGTGTTGGGAGTCGGGGCCTGACTGAGCTTTCTCACGCACGCTCTCCACAATTACACTTCCGATCGCTCAGAGTTCATTCCCATCATTCCGAATTCATTCACTCGCACGTGCACGACATTCTAAACATTCTCACTTCGCCCTCTCACAAAAAAAATGCAAGTGCAAGGACATAGTTAGTTCTGTGAGAAGCCTACCTTCAAATTTTCCTGACTGAAAGCAAAGGGCGTGTCGGGGTTGTTTTCTGGCGTGTCACGGTGCTGCAGGAAAACACAACAACAAACACATTGTGAATTATCACATAACAACACAATGGAATCTATAACTTGCATGTAATGAGACTGATACTGATATATCCACACAAAATGAGAATGAAAAATATGCTGAACTTATTACGTTGCATATTATAAAAGCATAGCTTCCGATGATGGTATTACCCCTGGCATGCGAGGATGTGTGGGAAGATTTGACGAGCTCTTTGGTGGCTGTGGAGACTGGAGGCCAATGCAGGAACGCAGGCTCTGCTACAGCCTGGCCAGACCAAGACTGGACCTGCTGCAGTCTGGTCTCTTGCTTTTCCCTTTCATCTCAGACTTGTACAGTGGAACCTCCCTTATAAGACCTCCCATTATAAGACTCCCTCCCATATAAGACCTACTCCTCTGAGACACTGCCCTTCTTTGTAAGTATTAAAATTAACCCCCTTATAAGACCCCTCCCATATAAGACCTCATTTTGGATGATTTATGAAGGTCTTATAGTATACTATAGGGAGGTTCCACTGTATTTCTCAGTTTCAGTTCTCTCTTTCTGCTGGCTCTTTTGATGGTGTGGCGCCATTTGTCACAATCTGAAGCTGAGACGTCTGGATTCCATCCCTACCAGCGAAAGCGGCTCCTTTGAAGCGTTTCCTGGGGGCGCCTCGCTCACGTTTGCCTTCTCTCAGTTCTCCATAGAAAACAGCCTTGGGCATCCATCTTTGCTTCATGTCCAACAGCATGGACTTCATGCCGGGCAAGTTTGCTCGCTGCATGACATCCTCATTAGAAACATAGTCCTGCCACTGGATGGAGAGGATGGAGCTGGGGCAGCGTTGATGAAACATAGTCCTGCCACTGGATGGAGAGGATGGAGCTGGGGCAGCGTTGATGAAACATAGTCCTGCCACTGGATGGAGAGGATGGAGCTGGGGCAGCGTTGATGAAACATAGTCCTGCCACTGGATGGAGAGGATGGAGCTGGGGCAGCGTTGATGAAAACACACTATCTGCTTGTGGTAGAAGACCCTGGTTTCTGACCCATACAGCAGGGTAGGCACAACCACAGGCACAGCTCTGTAGACCTGGGTCTTGGCTGAGATGTGGAGAGAATGGTTCTGCCACACTCTCCTGGACAAGAGTCCAAAGGCTGAAGATCTTCACATAATGCAGTGAAAAAAGGAAAAACCAAGAAAAGACGATTAAAAGATTAAACTGTTTGAATGTAAGCAAAGCCTAAAATTTATACATGTGTGTGTGTGTGTGTGTATGTGTATGTGTGTGTGTGTATGTGTATGTGTATGTGTATGTGTGTGTGTGTGTGTGTGTATGTTTGTGTGTGTGTGTGTATGTGTACATGCGTGCTAGTGCACATGTGTGTGCATTGTTTGGTACAGTGGAATCCGCTTAATCGGCCACTTTTGGGACCAGGAAAAATATGGCTGATAAAGCGAATCGGCCGATAAAACGAACATCGAGATACTGTATGACGCAATTATGCAAGTCAAATGCAATGACGTCAAAATTAAATGTTGCAGTTCAAATTCTTTCCCTTTTTGTGATGTGTGTGTGTGTGTGTGTGTTTATTAATCCTACAACTTGACAGATGCACGAGTAAAAGACAATGATTTTGTTTTCTTGAGTGATTTTAACGCCATGCAGGGTCTTTCAATTGACAACAGCTCACCTTCCAACTTCACACTCAACCATGTAAACGTCAAAAGTGTGTTGTCAGTTTGTCTGCCTCTGTTGTTCTCCCTCTCAAAAAGGGGTAAAGAGGAAAAATTAGAGAGAAAAAGTGGCCAATAAAGCGAAATTGAAGATTTCAGCTTTGGCCGTAAAACGAACAAAATAACACATGCTTAAGAAGAAAAAATTCCGTTCCAGAGGAAATTGGCCGATTAAGCGGCTTTGGACGATTATCCGATGGCCAATTAAACGGATTCCACTGTATATCTGATTGTGTATAAATTTGATTTAAAAAATTGTTTCCATTTTCTTTTGTGTCTTGTATTAAAAAAAATCCTTGAATTTAATAATTGCTACATGTATCACTATCAGGTAAAGAAATTTCACTATTTTATAAAAAAGACAACAAGTTGAACAACTCTGTGATTTCAGTTTTTTCGACTTCTTTTTTGTGCGGATATAACTAAACTATGCACTAAACTATGATCTCAGCACTAAAAGAACAAAACCCCGTAATATGCAGAGAGACTCAAAGCTCTTAACTAAGATGTGAAGGATCCCAGTACTGACCACAAACAGTTTGTCGCTGCAGGCAGGTATTGTTCTGTGCAGAGACCGGATCTGTTGTCGCTGTTAACACACAACACATTCATCATCATGTAATGACAATGCAAGTGATGGCACAATTACACTCATATTATATAGCACAGGGCATTTTGCATGGCCAACATTGGAAAGAGATTCACCGGCCCTCTACAGTGAGTTATGCAAACCAGGTTTTGACAACATCACATCCCCTGACTAAACGGAAAATAAAAGTAAGATTCCATAAGCAGCAGCATGGTTATCATGGTCAACTTCAAAAACAACCACATGACAATAGACGATTTTCTGAAAAAAATAGGGGACAGCACTTTGTGAAAATTAGAGTTGTTTACCTCCATTACTCGGTCAAGTACCATAGCAACAATGTCTCGAAGCTTGAAACCTCAGGATGCGAGTCAGTGACTTGCAAATTTTTTAATAGAAAAATTAGGGGTGGCCAGTGGCCACAAACTGATAAAACTTGCAAAATGTGACGTAAAAATATAAACAACATCATTTTTTTTACAATGTCGCACAGTGTTCTAAGTGCTGTATGTCTGCTCAAACACACGAGTCAATAGGCTACGAGAGCTGATCGTAGAGTGACTTCCCCTGTTTGACCGATTGAATTAGGCAAGATCACTCCCAGTCCCACACACCATGAAATTACTCCCCTTAATTATTTCCGAACAATTCCTATTCATCAAAGGAAGTTCATTTTTCTTCGAGTCGAACTTTGGACAACCTCGTGATAATGAAAACAAAAAATGCTTTAAATACTAGTCACCGTGGCGTAGTGGTTAGCGTCGCGGACTACTGGCTAGGACAGTAGGAGTCCTAGGAGGACACAGGTTTGAATCCTATCAGAGGCAAGGTTTTTTTTGGTCCTGGACCGACTCCTAGTCCTGTGAGTGGCTATGGGTTCAATGGGAAAACTGAAACCATACAGCCGAGCTTCATCCGTTTAACTTTAACGGATGCGATTCTGAAAGTGTAGCTCTAATTTCAAGACCAACACTACAGGTGTCTGTAGTTCTCGGGCCTGGTTAACGCCGGGATATCATTATGAATACAGCCGTCATGTAGTCTCAGACCGATACAGAACTCCATAGCATCATCATAGTCATCCGCCTCATTTCCATCAAGCATTCAAAAGAAAAATGTCTCAAATTCTGTGGCTTTGTATGTCCTGCTCTCATGGTGAAATCAGTTTCAGTTTTCGATCCAGTCTATGCCTTGGTGCGTTCGGGTCAAAGTCATGGGGATCAGTGTGTTCTGGGGAGCTGTCAGTGGACGGCCGTGGTAGCACCCTCGGATGAGGACCTCACTCACGCTGGCTCCACTACTAAGAGAATAGTGTCGTCAGTAGGGGACTTAGTAGGTGTTTTTTTTAATAGGCTCAACTGAACTCCACCGAAGTGACTCAGCAGCAGTGCAGTGTCTCCTCGGTTGGTTGCCTCCTGATGGCCTAACATAGATTCGCTCCCGTTGAACTGCTGGTCTCGGATTTTGCGACCTGAACAAGCCGTGGTGTTGCTGCGAATTAGGATTCGAGATGAGCGGCTTGGGAGCAACGCCATTGTACAGCCCAGAAGATGGGACAGCAAAAAAAAGGATATATCTGTTTTGACTCTTTCAGTGCACCTCTGTACGAACAACAGACTTATCATTCAACAAAACTGATGAAACCCTGAGCAAACGCCCCACCCCAGTCCCTTCATCCCCATCCCCAAT
>CM065699.1:2459513-2472013 GCA_017654935.2 Phymorhynchus buccinoides | reverse complement strand
TGGCAGGGACTTAGCACAGCACAGGAACAAGAAGAAGAGGCTTGTGACTGACCTCGCTCAGCCCCACAGAGGCCTCCTCCACCTCGGCCTGGGACGCTCTGGTGGACCTCATGGTCCTGATGGCGGACCTCAGCCTCCACTGGAGGATCGTGTGGTCCAGCCCGGTCACTGGAATGGTGCCCCTCCTCTTCATGGTCCACAGCTTTATGGCCAGCTTCACCACGTCCGCGGCGGCAGATTTGAATCGGTTTCTCAAATGGACGCGGAGGAGGAAGTTGTGAACGTAGCGTTCCTGGTGGCTCTGCTCCAGCTGCCATGCAATTCAACATTTAGACATCAGATACTATAGATAGGTGTTGTTGTTGTTGACATACACTGGCTAACAGACTCCAGGGATCATCCCAACAGCCCTAGCACTTGAACACTATGGTACAAATACATCAGCTACGGATGAGAACATTACGCGTGTGACCTTTTTTGATTACCCCGCCACGTGAGCAGCCACACTCTGCCTTCGGGGAAGACATTAGATATAAGAGTTTTATTTGGTTGCGTACGTGACACCCAGCAGGTATCATCGACCTTCTTCACCCAGTATGTATCACCGACCTTCTTCACCCAGCAGGTATCATCGACCTTCTTCACCCAGCAGGTATCACCGACCTTCTTCACCCAGCAGGTATCACCGACCTTCTTCATCCAGCAGGTATCATCGACCTTCTTCACCCAGTCACCGACCTTCGACCTTCTTCACCCAGCAGGTATCATACCTTCTTCACCAGCAGGTATCATCGACCTTCTTCACCCAGCAGGTATCATCGACCTTCTTCACCCAGCAGGTATCATCGACCTTCTTCACCCAGCAGGTATCATCGACCTTCTTCACCCAGCAGGTATCAGACCTTCTTCACCCAGCAGGTATCATCGACCTTCTTCACCCAGCAGGTATCATCGACCTTCTTCACCCAGCAGGTATCATCGACCTTCTTCATCCAGCAGGTATCATCGACCTTCTTCATCCAGCAGGTATCATCGACCCTTTAATACTTTTTGCTTCTTTTTTTATCAATGAAAACATAATAACATGTAAATGAAAGAAACATAAAAAAACATACAAGAGTAAGAAAGAAATGAAATATATCATGAATCATTTATAATCAAATATGTACTACCTTGTACACACATATCTAAGTAAATAAGCATAATAAATAAACCGAGTAACAACAACAAAATACAATTATAAGAAAGATGAGAGAGAGACAGAAAAAGAAAGAGAGGGAAATAGTACATAATTGGTTTCTACTTCACCCATATCGTTTGTGTATATCATGTAAGGTAATATGCATATCTATGTATGGTCATTCTCAATGACAGGTAAATATAAAGACCATTTTTGTTCGAACTGTGTAAGCGATCCATTTATAGTAGCAATATAGCGATCAATCTTATATCTATCTTTAAGCAAGGTAATGAATGTAGGCAATCTTGGAAGAGCGTTTTGTAGTTTACATTTGTATAGATAAAATTTTGCAAATAAAATAATGAAATCTATAACCGCGTCTGTGTATACATTTTGTTTTGTGCCAAACAAGACCAGTTCTTTTTCTAATCTTAAGTTTTGACAATGCAAACACTTCTGTGCAACAAAGTGCTGCAAGCCTAACCAAAACTGACGTATGACATCACAATCAAATAGCATATGACAATTGGTCTGTTCAGTTTGTTCACAAAAGTTGCATAAAGAAGAGTCGACTATTCGACGCAAGAACAAGAATCGTTGGGTTGGGAGTAGTCTGTGAAGTAATCTTAGCTGGAACCATCTGAGTTGTACGTCACCAGATATTTTATAAGGAATTGAAAAAATCTTCTTCCAATTCAAGTTTTCAAACAAATAGTTCCATTTAGGAATAGCAGTTGGTGAGCTTTCATTATCATTAAGGATTGTCTGAATTAATTTGCTACCTTTCTTGATGTAAAACCAAGTTTTATTTCCTGTTAGCTTAAACCTCTGAATTATTGTTATACTTAGCTTCTGACAGTAGGCTCGTATTGCATTCAAAATACCTTGGTAAGTTAGAAAGTTTATATTGATATCAGGAAAACTATTTACAAATTCGTCAAAAGTCATGAAAGAGCCATTAACGTTAACTAACTGACTAACAAAGAAAATATCATGGTCGCATAATTCTTTCAAGTATATAAATTTTCCATCTCTTAATATATGTGTATTGTAATGAATACACTCTCCCATAAAATCATGGACTGTTGTTGGGACACATTTAAAATACAGTTTCCTATAGTGTTTAATTACATCTTTCCAGAATGGATTTTCTGTTTCATTAATCACTACAGTAGCATATTGGACTCCAAAATTGGATAAATTTGTTAAAAGAGGGAACATGTTAAATGTAAAATCTTTCCATTCAGAGTCATCTAAGAGTCTTTTTAAGCAATTAATCTTCATGGCAGATATGAAAGCTCTTACATTTACCATTCTAAGTCCTCCTTCATTATATTGTTTGAAGATTATGCTCTTCTTAATCTTACTTTGTTTGTCGTTCCACAGAAATGACAATAGCTCCTTTTCTAAGGTATTAATAAATTCTTCGGATGGATCTGGCAAGTTTATTAACAAATGTACAATTTTGGAAATGACCAAAGTCTTGATTACAGTTATTTTGCCAAAAGGTGTCAATTGTCGTTTTTTCCAAGTATTTAAGATTCTTTTCATATTTTCTAGCTTATCTTCAAAATTAATTTTTGTTATGGAATTTACATCAGTTGAAAATAAAATGCCTAAAATTTTGAATGTGCCAGGGTCCCAAATGAAATTTTTATCTCTCATAAATCTTACACTCGAATTTTTCATACTCCCAATCCAAATTACTTGACTTTTGTCAAAGTTAATCTTAAGGCCAGATATTTCAGCAAATCTAGACAAAGTAAAAACAGCATTTGTAAATGAATTTTTGCTGCCATCTAAACATAGAGATGTGTCATCCGCAAACTGGGACAACAATACTTCCTTATTTCGAACTCTTATGCCTTTGATGTTTGGATTCCTGCGGATCATAAGCGACAAAATCTCCGCACAAATCAGGTAAAGATAAGGAGATGACGGATCCCCCTGTCTCACACCCCTTTTTATAGCAAACCATGGAGAATACTGACCATTTATGGAAACACATGATACTATATCAGAGTAAAAAACACTCACCCACTTTATCATATCCGGCCCAAAATTAAAGAACTGTAGACATTTGTTCAAAAACGACCACGAAACACTGTCAAAGGCCTTCTCAAAATCAACTGCAAAAAGCATACCAGGAACATGTTCTTTTTCTGTATACAATAAAGTATCGTATAAAAGTCTAATGTTTTCACCTATAAACCGACCTTTCAAAAAGCCTCTTTGACATTCATTAATTATTATAGGTAGGATTGTTTTTAGACGAATAGCTATGCACGCAGAGGTAATCTTGTAAGTTACGTTAAGGAGGGATATAGGACGCCAATTTTTAATAAATCTTTTGGATTTCCCTTCTTTAGGAATACAAATGATAGTTCCCTGTTTCTGTGTGACCGACAATTCCCCATTGTGAAATCCTTCGTTTATCGATCTCACAAGAAACTGGCCTACATCAGTAAAAAAGAATTTAAGGAATTCAGCAGTGAACCCATCAGGACCCGGACTTTTAAAGTTTTTCATCTCTTTCAAGGCAAATTGTGCTTCTTCATAGGTAATTAGGCCTTCAATACTGTCACGATCCTCCTCCGTCAACACTGGCGCACCAGGCAGTTCTGTAGTCAAGTCAATATCTCTAACCTCCCTCTGACTATATAAATGTTCATAATAATCTTTAATTTCTTGTAATATACCCTTCTGCTCTGTTATAACAGAACCATCACTTTTTTCAAGAACTGAAATAGCTTTATCAACAAAATTTCTGTTCTCTAAGTTACAAAAATATTTATTAGTTTTTTCTCCTTGGCTGATCCACCGAACTTTAGAACGAACAGCTATTCCTTGTATTTTAAAGTCCCTTAGTTCCTGTAGTTGAGACTTTAACTCTTCTAAAACTGGCATATCATCTGGTTGTAGGTTCTTTTCAATAGTTTTGATACTTTTCTCTAAGTCTTGTTCCTGTTTAATGAGGTGGTTTTTTTTAAAATGTAGCATATGAAATGGTTTTGCCTCTTATTTCCATCATTAAAGTTTCAAAAAAAAATTGGTCGCTGATACAAAATATTAAACAGTCATTTGAAATGCTATCAATGTTATCTAAATTGTAAACTGGAACCACATACTGCCTTTTTACTTTTCTTATGGTTTCTTTAATTTCTAATACGTAATTCTTGTCTCTCAATAAACTATTATTAAATTTCCAAAATGGACGATCCCTTTTAAATTGCTCCTTCCTAAGCGCCAGTGAGACAAAAGAGTGATCTGACCGGTATCCCGGTTCAATCAGTGTGTCTGTTATATCAGCCATAGTATCATTAGAAATCAAGAAGTAATCTAATCTTGCTTGCTTTATAGTATTAAATCTGCGCCAAGTGTATGCACGCCTATCGGGATACATGTCCCTATAGACGTCAACTAAATTATACTTTGACATAATATCAAAAATCTTTTTCCGGGTCCTGGGGCGATTTTCTGTACTGGCGTAATTACGAACATCTAACTTGGTACTAAGTGTACAATTCCAATCGCCTGTAATAATAATAACATCATTATCAAACTCATCTAAACAATTACATATTTTTTCGAAAAATTCTGGTTTATCCCCACTACTAGGTCCATACAAGTTTATCAATGTCATCTTTTTCTTTAAGGTTTCAATATTCATTGCAACAAAGCATCCATGGGGGTCTGTTATCACATCAAGAACTTTATATTCAAAATTGTTATTAAAAAGTATTGCCACACCATTTTTGTTGGTCTCTGACCCACTGAGCCATACATTGTATCCCCAGCATGCACGTATTACAGGCTCAGTTCGAACAGGCCAATGTGTTTCTTGTAAACACAGAATATGAAAGTCATTTTTTGAACGAATGTAATCAAAGACATCCTTCCTTTTCTTCGAATCATTTAGGCCGTTACAGTTAAATGAGTAAATTTTAAATGAATCGGTTAGTGACGCCATTTGTGTTTGATGTCAATGTATAAAGAATTGTCAGGGTACAAGAAATGAGCACATAGGCTGCCATAGGTATAACCGTCCAGTTACAACAATCCAAGGAACATGAGCAGGGGTAATCCGTCAGACATGGTATCAGTAAAAGTACAACAATCAGCCCGAGCAAGGTGTATGGAATGACCAGCATAATATCGCTTTGCAATGTGTCTCTAACGTTGAAATTGGGTTTTGAAGTAGAAAAACTAGGTCTACATATGACGTACAAACAACAAAAAACAAAAGAGAACAAAACTAAAGCAGTAAAACTAATGTTAAAAGTGCGCTCAGCACACAGATGTTTTACCTGAACGACGTTCATAGCCATTTGCCTAATGTCCTGATTATTTCAATTCCAATAATTGTATTATAATATGCCCACACACAAAAAATTAATAAAAAAAAAATGGTCATCAATGAAAACGCATTTGAATAAAAAATAATGGTCCAAAAATTAAATTATCAACAGTTAGGTCCAGAAAAATATATATTCGCCATTTGATGATATGATGACAGGACACGCCGTAATAATATATGTATCACCAAAATTCCTCCATGCATCCAAAAAATTAAATCATCATAGTTATCTCCCATTCCACCTCCCATAGCAACACCCACCAATAAAGACACGCCGTCAATACAGATACCATCATCATAGTTATCTCCCATTCCCACCTCCCATAGCAACACCCACCAACCATGAACGCCGTCAATACAGATCATCATCATAGTTATCTCCCATTCCACCTCCCATTTTCAATTATACCATCATCATAGTTATCTCCCATTCCCACCTCCCATAACAACACCCACCAACCCATAAAGACACGCCGTCAATACAGATATACAAACTCCCATAATATGATTTACATAGTTATCTCCCATTCACCGTAACAACACCCACCAACCCATAAAGACAGGACTCCTGGAATCCAATGAAGCAAAATGATTACTATTGCATGGGGCAGGTAAAGGGTCGGGGAACGTGATGCAAACTCTATTGGTGTACAACAGCAGTAAGAAAACAAAACCATCATGTTTGTAAGCCTACGTTTGCTAAAAACATTACAGTTCAAAAACTAGCTTACGGATGCACATTCTAAAGCACAAAAAAGAAACATTATTGTCCCGACAAACAAAAGTCTATACATGCACAAATGCCTTCACTTACGTCTAAAGATGTGACTCGACATCGCACACGCGATTTATTATCCAATATACGTATAAGGAATGAAAGGAGAGGGGAAAAAAGAAAGAACACTATATTGTTAATAAAGCTGATGACAGAATGCACGCACCAAAAAACCTGTACAACGAGATGCATGGCAAAGAAGAAAAAAACAAACTAATTCCATGGCATGGATAAGTTTTAAACTGTCAAGGACAAGTAATGAAACACCGTAATCAATTTCATCAATTTTCAGAATCCTTCAAACACCGGACCTTCATTCGGAAACCCCTCCATCAAGCGTACACACGCACGCAAATACACAAACATTTACACGCGCACCCATGCAAAGACACACACACACACACACACATACCCACATACTCACGTACGCGTTTCTACACACGCACACTCGCATTCCTGCATGCATGCGTTCATGTGAGAGCTCCTGTATACCCTTCTAATGATTATCAGTAACTACACAAGTAGATTCACATTTGCCATTTTGTTTGTTTTCTAAACATCAGAGGGTACGAGATAAAGTAGGAAGATATGTAAAATGAAACAAACGAGAATGCATAATGCTATTAATCAATTATGGATAGATATATGCATACATGTGGGTAAAGTCTGTATTCCAAGCCACAAGAGATGGCAATTTATTCCTAAAAGCATGGGGAGGTGAAGGAAAAGCAGAAGAGAGAGAGAGAGAGAGAGAGAGAGAGAGAGAGAGAGAGAGAGAGAGAGAGAGAGAGAGAGAGAGAGAGAGAGAGAGAGAGAGAGAGAGAGAGAGAGAGAGAGAGAGAGAGAGAGAGAGAGAGAGAGAGGAGAGAGAGAGAGAGAGAGAGAGAGAGAGAGAGAGAGAGAGAGAGAGAGAGAGAGAGAGAGAGAGAGAGAGAGAGAGAGAGAGAGAGAGAGAGAGAGAGAGAGAGAGAGAGAGAGAGAGATTTATTTTACATTATTTGCCCTTCTTGTTCCTCTTTTTTGAATGGACAGATTTGTGCATGTCATTTATACACAAACAATTCATACACATATATATCCAGATACACATTGCCATGCCAAAGGTATAGTTTATGCATCTAGCATACATGCAAATTCGCTCGCTTGCAACAACAATAACAACAAAACAAAAACAAAAAGTGTATGTAATGGACAACACAATCCTTGTAGCGAAACAACGCCCCCCCCCCCCCCCCCCCCCCCCCCCCCCCAACCTATATCATAATGACAAAACATGCATGCCGGGCGATGAATTGGTGTACACTGCATTGCATGACACAGACTGGGATCATGTGGCAAATTGCATCAACGACAATAGCTTATAACAATGACATAACATGCATACTACGCAATAAAATGGTGTACATTGTATTGAATGACACAGGTCGAGATTTTGGGGGAACTGACATTATCTTGTAACCATATACGTCATAAACAACACGATTGATCCCACACATTGTCCAAATCACCAAAACTACAAAAACCGTCATCAAATGTCCGCCATAAGCTGGTCGTTTGATCAACTTGATTGTCATGGATCACATGGCGCTGATGAATATCCAACTCGTATTCCATTACAATACCCAAATGGCATACAGAACACACAACAACTCTGCAGCAATAATTACAAATGAAGTAATTGTCAGAAAATATTGCCTTTGTTTACCCCTCTTCGCACGTCACAAAGTGGCGGCTAAGCAGTGTTTCATGCGACGGATAATCGAGAGAGACAAAAGACAAGAAGAGAAAAAGGAGGAAGAATGAGAGAGAGAGAGAGAGAGAGGGAGAGAGAGAGAGAGAGAGAGAGAGAGAGAGAGAGAGAGAGAGAGAGAGAGAGAGAGAGAGAGAGAGAGAGAGAGAGAGAGAGAGAGAGAGAGAGAGAGAGAGAGAGAGAGAGCATCATGATATGTGAAACATGAATAAGTAATCATATCATCACAATTTGTACTTGTCCTGCAACAATGCGTAACTGATCACCAATTTTACCTTCAGGCATGCCCACCCATAGCCATGCAGATAACATGCATACGAGCATGAGCCTACTTATATCTTCGATACCAAGGCACGTAGGCCTACTAAAAAACTTACAACAAAACCAAACATTTCCTATTGATCCTAATATAAGATTCAGCCGTCCTTGCTCAACGCTGTGTTATTAATACGTCAATCTTAATGTACATAAATTGGTATTTCTTCTTTAACGCCTGGTTATAAATCCATCGTAGACATGCTTCTGGTAAGCTACCTTTGCACACAATAGAAGCGCACATTCAAACACGTCGTCATGAAAGTACATTATTGCAAACAAGCACCAGCATACGAATTTGCCACACATGTATTGTTTTCGTGGTCATTCTCACGGGTGTACATGCGCTCCCACATACACGCAAAAAAACCCTAAAACAATACAAAAAACCAACACAATCCACAACACCCACACACACACATACACACACACACACACACACACACACACACTCCCGCCCAACACCCACACAAACACGCGCACCTCCCTCCCCCTCTCTCCCCCCCACCTCCCCCAGTCTATCCTAAATGGAGACACTTGGCTCCGTCTCACATTCCTACAGGTGCCCAAGCGCTTTCTCACATACGCACACACACGCACTTTCATACACACACGAGCACACTAAACACACACACACATGCACCCGCCTCCCCCCCCCACACACACCCACACACACATATACACACACACACGCACACACACTCACACAGACACTCACACAGACACACAAGCAAACACACGCGCGCACACATACATCCTCACACACACCCTCTCTCACACACACACACACACACACACACACACACACACACACACACACACACACACACACGCGCGCGCGCGCGCGCACGCGCACTCCCCCCTCTCTCTCTAAATGGAGACATATCCTCACGATATGCACTAACACTAACACTAACACTAACACACTTTACAATATGATGGTATTCCGAATGCTCTGGTCATTTGGATTTTGTACAGTGTATCGTGATTTAGTCATGGGATTGACTATTTTTTATTGCCATGTGGAAGTGGATGAAAATTCATTCCAGGACTTCTTCTTCAGTATCTGAATGTGTCCTATTCCTTTCACTTTCCACATCGGAGGATCCCACGGGCACCGAGTCAGGAACAGTATCTAATGCTGTAGGACTAGAATGGTGAGAAGATGAATCTTTCCTAGACTCCGAGGCCCCCCATCGACCTTCTTCACCCAGCATGTATCACCGACCTTCTTCACCCAGCAGGTATCATCGACCTTCTTCACCCAGAAGGTATCACCGACCTTCTTCACCCAGCAGGTATCATCGACCTTCTTCACCCAGCAGGTATCACCGACCTTCTTCACCCAGCAGGTATCATCGACCTTCTTCACCCAGCAGGTATCACCGACCTTCTTCACCCAGCAGGTATCATCGACCTTCTTCACCCAGCATGTATCATCGACCTTCTTCACCCAGCATGTATCATCGACCTTCTTCACCCAGCATGTATCACCGACCTTCTTCACCCAGCATGTATCACCGACCTTCTTCACCCAGCATGTATCATCGACCTTCTTCACCCAGTATGTATCACCGACCTTCTTCACCCAGTATCACCGACCTTCTTCACCCAGCAGGTATCATCGACCTTCTTCACCCAGCATGTATCACCGACCTTCTTCACCCAGCATGTATCATCGACCTTCTTCACCCAGTATGTATCACCGACCTTCTTCACCCAGTATCACCGACCTTCTTCACCCAGCAGGTATCATCGACCTTCTTCACCCAGCATGTATCATCGACCTTCTTCACCCAGTATCACCGACCTTCTTCATCCAGCAGGTATCATCGACCTTCTTCACCCAGCATGCATCATCGACCTTCTTTGTTCCTGTTGTGGTGGTACACACTGGCTTCATTTCGTCTACAATACGTATAAGTAAGCCATGTGGAAAACGGTTTCCACCGTGTAAAATAAAGCATACAAATCCAATTCAAAAACGTTATTAGGCCTATTCATTGAAATAAACAGTGTTCACAACACGTGCAAGCCGGTCAAAAATGAAAATCTTAGATCAATTATAAAACACATATGGCACATATACATACGCGCATGCCAGACACACACACCTGAACACAAACTACTAATAGATTATACAGAATGCACACACGCGCAGGCGCGTACGCACACGTGTGCATGTACGTGCGCGCGCACGCACGCGCACGCACACACACACACACACACACACACACACACACACACACACACACACACAGAGACACCACCCACCTCCACTCCACCCCCACCCCAAAAAGACCCCATCACGCTGTCACCTTTTTAGCAATGACAGCCACCAGAAGCGCAGTGGAGCACAGCCCCATCATGGCGGTGCAGACGGCGATGTATCGGCCGCAGTGGGTGGTGGGAGTCAGGTCCCCATAGCCCACAGTGAAGAAGGTGATAGCCGACAGCCACATGGCCTCCGTGTAGCTCAGGCTCTCAGGCACGTGCGTGTAGTATAGCTCGCACGTGCGCATGCTCCAGACGGAAACCACGTACATGCCGAGAATGATGGCGGTGATCACTTCCGCCGGATGCTTGTTCAGGGCAGCCTAGGTGGGCGGAATAAAATCAATCATTTAAAATGAAAATTTGAAACAAAATTGAAAGTCTATCGCTTGTTTAGACTCTTTCAGCGTAATCATCTAGAATCAGAACGCCATTTCCAGAGTTACTGTTCTTTGCGTTTCCTTCGAGTTTTTCAAGAGTAATTTTTCTTTTGACATTTAAAAACATTATTTTGGTACTGATTTGGTAACCTACTTTATGATCACAGGGCGGCGTCTCTCTGAAAGTCGGGTTGCTCCCACCTGGAGAGCGCGTTGCAGCCAGAGGCGCGCCACCCATTAAAATTATTTTAAAATTTGCATGCGATTTTTGTATGACCGATGAGGAAGGAAAGGGTGGTGGGTGGGCACATTTTGACCAAAAAACTTTTTCGTTGCCACTTGGTATAATGTGTGCTAAGTGCATGGGCACACGGGACCTCGGTTTATCATCTCACCCCAAAGACTCCACGTTCAGACCGTAAGGCCTAGTGCAGAGTGAGAGGAAAAATCCCCTGCACCCAGGTTCGAACTCGGGTTTATTGTATGCGAGGCGAATGCGTTACTTCTGTGCCACTCTACTCTGTTTGTTCTTTGTTGCTAGGGAGACGAAAAGGGATGTAATTTTAGGCGCGTCACTGCCATCACGTTACTGTCCAAAGTTGAAAGGAGGAGAAGGAAGAGGAGAAGAAGAAGAAGCAGCAATATTTATAATATAATTGAGATAATTTTTGTCTGAAATAATGGAATGAAAACATCTCTCTGTCTGTCCGTTTGTCTTTCTGTCTCCCCCCCCCCTCTCTCTCTCTCTCTCTCTCTCTCTCTCTCTCTCTCTCTCTCTCTCTCTCTCTCTCTCTCTCTCTCTCTCTCTCTCTCTCTCTCTCTCTCTCTCTCTCTCTCTCTCTCTCTCTCTCTCTCTCTCTCTCTCTCTCTCTCTCTCTCTCTCTCTCTCTCTCTCTCTCTCTCTCTCTCTCTCTCTCTCTCTCCCCCCCCCAAAACGTCCGTTTAGTATTCTTGTCAGGTTCTGTTGAGTTCTGTTATTCGCACCCTTTAATGCTCCAATATATTCTCTTTAAATGTATTATCAAGGGACAGACAGACAGACAGACAGACAGACAGACAGACACACACACACACACTTACACACACAGATTGACAGATAGATCTCTCGACTCAGTAACTAAGCCAATTGATTTCATGCTAATAAGTTCAACACGTGGTTTGGCAGAAAAACAAGTAGAAAATTAATTGATTGGGATCCTCTAATTAATGCTCGAGTATACTGTGAACAGAATTGGAACAAAAGAGGGAGGAGGGGGTGGGGGTGGGGGAGGGGGGTAAGGGGGGGGGGGGGGGGGGTAGCGTGGTTGGGGGGCACACAAAAGCAAGTTTAGTAGTTGCAGATCGAAGAAAATCTGATT
This sequence comes from Phymorhynchus buccinoides, assembly GCA_017654935.2. Classification (NCBI taxonomy): domain Eukaryota; kingdom Metazoa; phylum Mollusca; class Gastropoda; order Neogastropoda; family Raphitomidae; genus Phymorhynchus; species Phymorhynchus buccinoides. The sequence continues at coordinate 2,459,624 of CM065699.1, read as the reverse complement.
AAAGAAACTTCTCTTATTGGAGCTGAATGTTTTAAAAAGAACAGAAAACACTTTTTAATTTACTATAATTGGTAATCACGTAACTCGGCAACGCGGTTGCCAACTTCATGA
>CM065699.1:2449513-2454513 GCA_017654935.2 Phymorhynchus buccinoides | reverse complement strand
GAGTTGAAGCCTCTTAAGGAGTATAATTCTGGTGGTCAATAGTATCAAAAGCAGCTGAAAGATCCAAAAGAGTTAATATAGATGCGTCACCAGAGTCAAGAGCTAAGAGAATGTCATTAGTTACTTTCAACAGTGCCGTTTCAGTGCTGTGAAATGGCCTGTACGCTGATTGTGAACAACTGATGAGTTGATGTTCATTGAGATAGCCTAGGAGTTGATGAAGAACTAATTTCTCAATGATTTTTTATATGAAAGAGAGGTTGGATATAGGCCTATAGTTCTTGAGAGTGTTTGGGTCAAGGGATGATTTCTTTAGAAGTGGTTTGACAATGGCAGTTTTGAACACAGATGGAAAGGAGCCAGATGTTAGAGAGTTGTTGACAATATGGGTGAGAGTAGGGAGTAGTTCATCAAGATACTCTATGAAAATTGGCGTCGGCATAGGGTCAAGAGGACAGGAAGTGGGTTTAGCTTTTAGAATGATCTTCTTCAATTCAAAGGCAGTAACTGGCTGAAATTCCAAGAACGTAGATGTTGTTCCTATTTGGTCTAACAGGGTGGTAGGCCTAGGTGTGGAAGAAGCCTGATCAAGTTGTTTCTGATCAGCTGGATTTTCTGAACAAAGTAGTCGTTAAAGACATCAGGAAGGTCACTGCCGCGCGGCTGATGATCTAGCGTTTTAACGCTCTAGTTGTCTGTCTCTCTGTCTGTTCCTGCATGTTTGTCTGTTTTTGTTTCTGTCTTTCTCTTTCTGGTAATGAGAGAAAAGATAAAGGAACCAGCTCGATGGTAGAGACACATGGCAGAGAGCAGACAGCGGCACCGTGGACAGAGAGACAGTCAGCTTGAGGACAAAGGACAGGACAGACAGACAGACAGACAGGACAGACAGACACAGACAGACAGACAGACAGACAGACCCACCCGATAGTAGAGGCAGATGGCACAGAGCAGGACAGCGGTGGACAGAGACACGGTCAGCTTGAGCACAAAGGAGAGGACAGACAGACAGACAGACAGACAGACATACAGACAGACCCACCCGATAGTAGAGGCAGATGGCACAGAGCAGGACAGCGGTGGACAGAGACACGGTCAGCTTGAGCACAAAGGAGAGGACCGAGTCCTTGACGGTGGGGTCAGCATAGTACAGCTCGTTGTCGATCATCATCAGCAGGATGCCCAACATGGCCGTCACGAATTCCACGTTCACCAGCCATCGCCTGTGGAAAAATGCGACATCGATAAAAAAAGAATTGTAATACATTGACATCATGACAGAATGGCCAGCACAGCACAGCTCCTTGTCTATCACCATCTGTAGCAGCAGTATGTCCAACATGACCGCTAGGAATTCCACGGTGACGAACCAGCGTCTGTGGAAAACAGAATAACCATGGAAGAAGAAGAAGAAGAAGAAGAAGAAGAAGAAGAAGAAGAAGAAGAAGAAGAAGAAGAAGAAGAAGAAGAAGAAGAAGAAGAAGAAGAAGAAGAAGAAGAAGAAGAAGAAGAAGAAGAAGAAGAAGAAGAAGAAGAAGAAGAAGAAGAAGAAGAAGAAGAAGAAGAAGAAGAAGATCAAGAAGAAGAAGAAGAAGAAGAAGAAGAAGAAGGAGAAGAAGAAGAAGAAGATCAAGAAGAAGAAGAAGAAGAAGAAGAAGAAGAAGAAGAAGAAGAAGAAGAAGAGGAGGAGGAGGAGGAGAAGAAGAAGAAGAAGAAGAAAAAAAAAGAAAAAGAAGAAGAAAAAGAAGAAGAAAAAAAAGAAGAAGACGACGACCATCATTTCTCTACAGTCTGTGTAACTGGCCGGTATTAAAGACATTGAAAGTCAGCCATGTTTTAGCAGCAGAACCAATGTTTCAAGGTTTTGTTTTCAAATTGGCTTTTGCTGTATTTTTTAAACACATTTGTTCATTTCTTTTACTATGCCAAACAATGGAAAAATTCACATTTTAATATGCATCTACACAGACAGTACAACATAAACAACATTCTAACACAACAACGTTCACACACAAAGCGTCTATGAATTTCTGTTGCATTCTTTTTCTTTTTTTTATATTTTTTATTCTATTTTAACAAATAGCTCTTTCTAAATCAGATAAATCGACACTGTCGTGAAAAAAAGGGAAATATAAAAATGAAAAAAAAGAGAAAGAAAGAGAAGACGACGCCGAAGACAACTTGGTTCCGTCACGAGGTGCATAATCCAGTCAACCGCCCAGTGACAGCTGTAGCAAGATGGTTCCACGTCTCGGTTACAAAACAGAACTGAAGCACAGTGATTTGTTCAATATTGGTGTAACACCAAATAGGGAAGGACAGAACTGAAGCACAGTGATTTGTTCACTCACCAAATATTGGTGTAACACCAAATAGGGAAGGACAGAACTGAAGCACAGTGATTTGTTCAATATTGGTGTAACACCAAATAGGGAAGGACAGAACTGAAGCACAGTGATTTGTTCAATATTGGTGTAACACCAAATAGGGAAGGACAGAACTGAAGCACAGTGATTTGTTCACTATTGGTGTAACACCAAATAGGGAAGGACAGAACTGAAGCACAGTGATTTGCTCAATATTGGTGTAACACCAAATAGGGAAGGACAGAACTGAAGCACAGTGATTTGTTCACTATTGGTGTAACACCAAATAGGGAAGGACAGAACTGAAGCACAGTGATTTGTTCACTATTGGTGTAACACCAAATAGGGAAGGACAGAACTGAAGCACAGTGATTTGCTCAATATTGGTGTAACACCAAATAGGGAAGGACAGAACTGAAGCACAGTGATTTGCTCAATATTGGTGTAACACCAAATAGGGAAGGAAAAAACAACACATTGTCTTTCTTTTTTGTTAAAAATACAAAACGTTTAAAAAACATCGAACGACCGCTGTCACACTTTCTGCAGTATTATTAAATATAATAGTATTTTCTTACTGTTTCTCGTTTGTGTAATACTCACTCGTCTGACAATCTGTTATCTTATTCTCTCCCTTTGTGTCAGTTAATTTGTGTTCAATTTATTCTCTTTTTGTCCCTAAGAAAGTTCTTTTTGCTGTTCTTGTTTTTGTATTGTTAGGTCTGTAGGAACCGTTGTTCTTTAGTATCGAAACACGCGTGTCTCCCTCGGCCTCTGTCCGTCTGTCCCTCTCACCCCCCCCCCCCTCTCTGTATGTCTCCCCGTCCCTCTCCATCTCTCTCTATGAGGCAGGGGCAAAAACATGAAGAGAGACGGCAGAAAGAGATACCAAAGCCTCACTTTGAAGTTGGAGACATTTGTGTGTGGGTCACAGCTACGCAGAAAAACCCAAGGGACTTGCTCGTGGTGGATCAGTGTGTCTTTAAAACACCTGTCTTTGTCTTTTAATTGGCTACGATACTTTGTTCCGTTCTAAGCCACACACATAAGAGACTAAATCAAATCGTATGGGCCCACTCGACATTCGCACAGTTCACTCTCACGCACCACATGTGCACTCAAACACACTCCCTCACACACGCATGCTCAGAAGCATAAGAATACATTTACAATCACATATTGCTTTCAAGTTTGTTTTACTTGACGATAATGATGATGATCAGTGATGATGAGGATGAGGATGAGGAGGGGGGGGGGGATAATGTCGACGACGATGATGATGATGATGACGACGACGACGACGATGATTACACTAATATTCAAACCTCTGAACCATTGACTGTCAAGCTAAGCATTGTCCACGCTACCTTCGTTTCATGAGCTTCTTCCTGAGCTGCAGCCTGACCCCTAGGTTACGGCCCTTGGTTCTGGCATGGCTGTTCCCGTTACCATGGCTACCGTTGTGCTGGTTGCCGGTGCGCAGCGTGTGGTACTTCGTGTCTGTGTCTCCCGCCTTCTTCTCTGGAACCAAGGGCTGCGTCAGGTTCTCTTGGCTGGGGGGCTGAGAACCCTGGTCTGAAAACAAGTGGGAAATGGATGAATGGATGGATGGATGGATGGATGGATGGATGGATGGATGGATGGATGGATGGATGGATGGATGGATGGATGGATGGATAAATGAATGGATGAATGAATGAATGAATGAATGAATGAATGAATGAATGAATGAATGAATGGATGAATGAATGAATGGATGAATGAGTGAATGGATGAATGGATGAATGAATGAATGAATGAATGGATAAATGGATGAATGAATGGATGGATGGATGAATGGATGAATGAATCAATGAATGGATGAATGAATCAATGAATGGATGAATGAATGGATAAATGGATGAATGAATCAATGAATGAATAGATGAATGAATGAATGGATGAATGAATGGATTAATGGATGAATGAATGAATCAATCATCCAATCAATCAATCCATCAATCATCCTATCAATCAATCAATCAATCAATCTATCTCGCCTTGGCATGAGGCTGTGTCAGACCAGTTGACATAAGCTAGAACACCAAGGCTACATCCAAATGTTATTTTCTGCATGGTTGTGCGGGGATTGTCTTAAGCCATGATAAGCTCCCAGCATAACATCATCAGTCTAAAATCCTCCGAAGTCGGAGTGTGGCTTCCCACGAGGCGGGGTAATAAAAAACGGTCACACACGTAATGATCTCATCCCTAGCTGGTGCATTGTACCATAGTGTTCAAGTGCTTCGGCTGTTGGGATGATCCCAGGAGTTTTTAAGCCAGGGTAAGACAACAACAACAACAACGAGCAATCACTCAATCTTTTATTGGGCTTTCGTAAATAGAATTCCATTAAGGATAGAAGACGGAGAAGAAAAAGAAGAAGAAATAAATGGACACAAAACATCTCCGAACAAGATAGCAACTTGTTGAACTAGTCCTCAACAAAGACTGACCCACTGACGAAGGCGTATACATGTTAACATTGTTCACAAACTATCTCCGAACAAGATAGCAACTTGTTGAACTAGTCCTCAACAGAGACTGACCCACAGACGAAGGCGTATACATGTTAACATTGTTCACAAACTATCT
>CM065699.1:2442013-2444513 GCA_017654935.2 Phymorhynchus buccinoides | reverse complement strand
TGTTTTAGTGAGAAGCAGCACTCTGCCATTTGGGAAAGGGACAGGGTTATTTTCATCAAGATGAAAAAGACAGACTTTGAGACCGAGGGGCGTAAACATGAGGGTGGTGGAGGTGGTAAATAAACTACAAGATTGTCATGCTTCGTTTGGAATCAATAACGGCAGTTGTATTTATGGCTAACTGTTGGTATCAGTAATTAAAGGTGTGTATGTACGGTAAACGTTAGAGAAAAAAAGTTGAAAGTGAATTGTGTGATCCAACTTTGCAGTCATTAGTGAGGCCTGCATGAAGGATGACTGAGCAGACAAGTTGAACAACTGTGATATGGCTGGCCGCACCATTCAATTGTAGAAAGCATGCCCATGGGAATCACTAAGTGTACTGTGGTGACACAGGGGAATCACTAAGTGTACTGTGGTGACACATGGGAATCACTAAGTGTACTGTGGTGACACATTCACTAAGTGTACTGTGGTGACACATGGGAATCACTAAGTGTACTGTGGTGACACAGGGGAATCACTAAGTGTACTGTGGTGACACATGGGAATCACTAAGTGTACTGTGGTGACACATGGGAATCACTAAGTGTACTGTGGTGACACATGGGAATCACTAAGTGTACTGTGGTGACACATGGGAATCACTAAGTGTACTGTGGTGACACAGGGGAATCACTAAGTGTACTGTGGTGACACATGGGAATCACTAAGTGTACTGTGGTGACACAGGGGAATCACTAAGTGTACTGTGGTGACACATGGGAATCACTAAGTGTACTGTGGTGACACAGGGGAATCACTAAGTGTACTGTGGTGACCCACTGGAATCACTAAGTGTACTGTGGTGACACACGGGAATCAGTCTGTCAACGAGCACAGCTGGGATATAAAAGAACACTGTTTTATTCCAAGCTCAGGATTGTTTTATTTTTTTCTTCTCTCAAATAACTTCAGTTGGAAGCTAAGTAGAAAATGCAGATTTCTTCAGACATTGACCACATTATCAACTGCTGGGAAAGAAATGTGGACTGTTTTAATTGGGTGGAAGTTGTGCAATCTTTTGCTTTATCAAATTTATCGTAACCCCCCCCCCCCCCCCCCGCCAACACACAAAATAAGAGAAGCTGTGTGTGTGTGTGTGTGTGTGTGTGCGTGTGTGTGTGTGTGTGTGCGTGTGCGTGTGTGCGTGTGCGTGCGTGCGTGTGCGTGTGCGTGTGCGTGCGTGCGCGTGTGTGCGTGCGTGCGTGCGTGTGCGTGCGCGTGCGCGTGTGCGTGTGCGTGCGTGTGCGCGCGTGTGCGTGTGCGTGCGTGTGTTCTTTCGTTATACACTGTATACATCTTTTAAAACTCACAAAGCTCTTACTAGAAACTAGTAAAGAGGCACACCCAAATAAATATGGCAGAATATTTATGAAATTTGGTATCGTCGAGTTGCATTTCCAACATTTACAAATCACGCAAGAAAATAATATTGAGAAATTTCGAGAAAATGTCAAAATAATTAAAAAATATAATATATCGTAAGCTTAAGGTATTACTAATGGAATAACATAACAATACTCATGGAATAGCTGTGACAACATTTAAAAAAATAAATAATAACAGCGTTTGTTTCTTACTTTTCGCAGTGTTTATGAAAACAAACCATGACTTTTGTGCAACCTGACGGCACGAACGAGAGAGAGAGAGAGAGAGAGAGAGAGAGAGAGAGAGAGAGAGAGAGAGAGAGAGAGAGAGAGAGAGAGAGAGAGAGAGAGAGAGAGAGAGAGAGAGAGGGGGGGGACAAATTCAATTATCTATGTATGAGATTATAAGTAATTCTTAGTCTGAGTCTGAGTTTGACGGACGCATGGATGTGCTTAACTGCTACGCAAACAATTTTCATACTCATCCACCCATTCTTCAATAACGTTACCCCCCGCCCCTATCCACGTCTGTCAATAAAACACCATCTGACATTGTCAAAATAACGTGCGCACCTTTTCAATTATGGAGATTTGTTCGATGTTTCGGAAACAACAGTTGATGGGAATCAACATACGACTGGCTGACTAATCGTGCGCATGGTTTTTGTTATATTAATAAGCGGGTTGTCTATGCATGCACGTGCTTGTACGTGCTTGGGCGGGCTTCAATGATTAATACTATTGAAGGCTAGGCGCATGCATTTCATACAGCAATTTCATGCAAGAAAACAGCTCGGATTTGGTGATTGGTTTTGAACATAGAAGCTCAAACAGAACACTGTTGTGTCTATTCCTCGCATATCCGTATACTGAACTTGATGCTTCCACCAATACTTCTGCCAACCAATGATGAAATAATGTTACGACATGAAAAAAAAGATTGATTGATTGATTGATTAATTGATTGATTTATTAATTGCTTGATTGATTTGCGTTAAGAAATAGGCACATTGAAGATTTTTTTACATTTCTACTCAAACAAAAACCAAACTAAATACAACCATTAGCAAGGAAGCAATGGACAACCAACA
>CM065699.1:2434513-2437013 GCA_017654935.2 Phymorhynchus buccinoides | reverse complement strand
TGTGTGTGTGTGTGTGTGTGTGTGTGTGTGTGTGTGTGTGTGTGTGTGTGTGTGTGTGTGTGTGTGTGTGTGTGTGTGTGTGTGTGTGTGTGTGTGTGTGTGTGTGTGTGTGTGTGTGTGTGTGTGTGTGTGTGTGTGAGTGCCGTGTGAGTGTGTGTGTGTGTGTGTGTGTGTGTGTGTGTGTGTGTATGAACTCTGGTATTGCACTACCTCCAGGATCGTCTCACTATCTCTACAGTTAACAATGTCCCATAATTATGTGCCTGTTTCAGGCCGGAGCACGTTAAACGAAATTTCATTCACTTAAAAGGAACATTGTTACTAACCTTTGCCATCAAAGAAAATAATATGGTTGGTTATATCTTTATTGATTAAAATCGCGGGACTTTCCTGGTATTGCAGTACCTCCAGGATCGTCCCACTATCTATATTTATTAATGTCCGGAGGACGTTAATCGGATTTTCTTCTTCGAAAAGGAACATTACTGTAAATTAAAAAAACAAGCGCGGATTCGCAATCGTTTGTGGCACGCGACTATTTGAACTACAAACAAGGGCATCGCTGAGCGCATTTACATTATGCTCTTCACACACACAATTTTTGATGAAACACTTTCACTCCACAAGACTGCAGCCCAGCGGTCTATTTTTACCACTCCAATCATTGCATACACTGAGTCGCCTCCCCTGGCTTTTCAATAATTATTTTAATCTGTAAACCAGAATGTTATCTCTGCACCATTTTATATCTTTTGGAAAACATTTAAAACTATTTATCCTACTTATACTCATCGAAAGAAGCACCGCATACTCGCCGTGTCTGTTGCAGTGTCTGTATTACGTATGTTTATTATTTTGTACGCTTTAAAATGAAGATTCATGTGCTCTGTTCAGTATACAATTCTTTCCATACCTAAGGACTGTAGATATGACAACTGAAATGTTACTTTATGCCCAAGTATTTTTTTTCTGTCTGTACTTTCCTTTCTCTTACAATATGTGCGACAATTTTGGACCGACCGACCGACCGACAAAGTGAGTTATAGGTTTGTGGCTTGTGCCACAAACAAAAAAGTCTTTGGCTACGTTATTAAAGCATCACCTGACGAGGTTATATTGATTAAAATGAAGCTAATCGATAATATCTTACTGACGCAATACATTTTTAGTAGTAGTGCAAACAATAAATAATCCTGGCTGTTTGGGGGGTGGAGGGGGATGGATTGTGGGGAAGATCATTCCCACAAGGGTTGGTCAGTGTGTCATTGGTGTGTCGGTCTGGATGCATAATCCCACAAGGGTTGGTCAGTGTGTCATTGGTGTGTCGGTCTGGATGGATCATTCCCACAAGGGTTGGTCAGTGTGTCATTGGTGTGTCGGTCTGGATGGATCATTCCCACAAGGGTTGGTCAGTGTGTCATTGGTGTGTCGGTCTGGATGGATCATTCCCACAAGGGTTGGTCAGTGTGTCACTGGTGTGTCGGTCTGGATGGATCATTCCCACAAGGGTTGGTCAGTGTGTCATTGGTGTGTCGGTCTGGATGGATCATTCCCACAAGGGTTGGTCAGTGTGTCATTGGTGTGTCGGTCTGGATGGATCATTCCCACAAGGGTTGGTCAGTGTGTCACTGGTGTGTCGGTCTGGATGGATCATTCCCACAAGGGTTGGTCAGTGTGTCACTGGTGTGTCGGTCTGGATGGATCATTCCCACAAGGGTTGGTCAGTGTGTCATTGGTGTGTCGGTCTGGATGGATCATTCCCACAAGGGTTGGTCAGTGTGTCATTGGTGTGTCGGTCTGGATGGATCATTCCCACAAGGGTTGGTCAGTGTGTCATTGGTGTGTCGGTCTGGATGGATCATTCCCACAAGGGTTGGTCAGTGTGTCACTGGTGTGTCGGTCTGGATGGATCATTCCCACAAGGGTTGGTCAGTGTGTCATTGGTGTGTCGGTCTGGATGGATCATTCCCACAAGGGTTGGTCAGTGTGTCACAATGTCGGTCTAGATGGATCATTCCCACAAAGTTGGTCAGTGTGTCACTGGTGTGTCGGTCTGGATGGATCATTCCCACAGAGTGTGTCATTGGTGTGGGTCAGGTGTAACAGAGCTCGGGAACTTGCCGCCGTCTCGGCGGACTCACATGGGTTGTTGTGTCATTTTGTGTCGGTCTGGAATAATTTGTGTCCTACGTTCAATGAACACAGAAATACATTATCCTCCATAAACACCATCTGGGACTCTCTGTGTCGATCTTTCTCTCTGTCTTTTCATTGGTGCCCCCCCCCCCCATTCTCTCAGTGTTGTTTGTGTCGGTCTGGATGGATCATTCTCTCTGTGTGTCTGTCTCGCTCTCTGTCTCTCTGTGTGTCTGTCTCGCTCTCTGTCTCTCTGTGTGTCTGTCTCGCTCTCTGTCTCTCTGTGTGTCTGTCTCGCTCTCTGTCTCTCTGTGTGTCTCTGTCTCGCAGCTCTTCTGTCTCTCTGTGTGTCTGTCTCGCTCTC
>CM065699.1:2424513-2427013 GCA_017654935.2 Phymorhynchus buccinoides | reverse complement strand
ACGACAACGACAAACGAAACGACAACAACAACAACGACAACGACAACGACAACGACAACACAACAACACATACGAGCTTTCCCACTTTACAAAATATTCCCCAAGCACGAAGACCGTGTCAAGATGAGTTTATTTTGACCCAGGGCCGTGACTCAGTGTTGGCATGAGAGGCCAACACTACTGGGACATTTTGTTTTCACTGGGTGAACCACCTGTGTAGATGCTGCAAGGGAAGTAATGTGAGTGAATGTCTCACATGGGAAATGCAGGTTTATCTCCCTTAATATGTAATTCAGTGCTCTCTCTCTCTCTCTCTCTCTCTCTCACTCGTCTCCATGACGCTCTCGTCTCCCGATCGTCCGTCTCCTTCTCTCTCACTTCTCCCACCATCTCTCACCTCTCTCTCAGCTCAAATCTCTCTCTCTCTCTCTCTCTCCTCTCTCTCTCTCTCTCTCTCTCGCATCCGTCTCTCCTTCTCTCTCTCTCTCTCTCTCTCTCCTCTCTCTCTCTCTCGTCTCTCTCTCTCTCTCTCTCCTCTCTCTCTCTCTCTCTCTCTCTCTCTCTCTCTCTCTCTCTCTCTCTCTCTCTCTCTCACCTCTCTCTCTCTCTCATCTCTCTCTCTCCTCTCTCTTCTCCCCCTCTCTCTCAAAAATAACTCTGACATCATTATGGGGGTTAACTCATCTAAAAGCTGTTGAAAACGTCCACATTTTTGCTGTTAAAAATAATGACTCCATGTTAGTGCTCGAACACCTAATGATATGATGACTCCATGTCAGTGCTCGAACACCTAATGATATGATGACTCCATGTCAGTGCTCGAACACCTAATCATATGATGACTCCATGTCAGTGCTCGAACACCTAATCATATGATGACTCCATGTCAGTGCTCGAACACCTAATCATATGGAATATGCAGAAACCGGACGACACCCTCTGTACGTTTTGTCCTTTGATGCTTGTGTTAAATATTGGTTACGTTCAACGACACTGGAAGAATGACGACTTCCACGGACGGCTTGCAATATGCTGCTGCCTCTCCCTACTGACGGTAGAACGTGTTGGGTAACACACGTGCCTGATGCTTTGTATGGACCGGGATTGGGTTTGTTTGGGAGAATCAGGGTGTGGCTAGTCATAAATCTTGTTTAGCTGTGTTTAAGCAAAGACGGATATATACGTATACGAGACATACATATAGGAGACATTCTGATAAGATTTCGCTTAGGCATATCCGATCTAGCCACTCGTAGAAAACGGTATTCTGCTGTATCTGAACAGGGTGTTATGGGAGATTTATGAAAGCGCGTGTTGGCACATTAGAGGCGCGACAATTTTGTTTTAACGATAGCGCGTTGTTTTCAATCTTGTTTGATGCATTGTATAGCGTAATGGGTGATGTGGCCTATGTATTAAAACATTTGAGTCGTTGAGTCTCTGGATGAAGATGAGATTAGCGTCCTATTAGGCGTTGCCTCTACCAGGCGTTGCTTGTGATTATACTTCTCCAGATGATGCGGGTCTCCTCGTACCTACATATTTTTACATGCATTTTAACAGTATTCATCACTCTCCAGATGATGCGGGTTCTCCAGGACCCATACTCGTCAGAGTCACCATGTGTTTATACTTCTCCAGATGGCGCGGGTCTCCCACGACCCATACTCAATGCACTGCAGTGACATATTTCTGCTCTTTAAAGTAGGGGTCCTCCGTGACCCGCGTTACATAGGAGAAGTATGTTAAAATGACGTATCTAATTATTACTTTAGTTTTTACTGTATTGGCACCAAAATGTGCTGACATATGCCAAACTATGTTTAAAAAAAATACCTACAATTCTTTTATCATAGTCCCAATAGTTCCTGAGATATGAAGTCATCTGTGCGTCTCTGGGTCTTGGACGACCCATGAAGCACGGTAAAGGTGAAGAACAATGTTCCTGAAGACTGGGTCTTCCCGATGAGATGAAGATGATGAAGAAGCGGGTGATGATAGGACAGAGTCTTGACGTGGCAGCCATCGTGGATGATTCCAGAACACGCGAGGATGCACCTTCGGTTGCTGGAACATTCAGACGGAGTCCGAGTCGAAGAGTTCTCGTCTTGGATGCTGGGGTCAGCATCTGTGAGGCGGTAGGAGACTCTGAGCATTGTGAGACAAGCCAGAAGGTTGTCCAGGTGCTCCTGTAGTCCGCTGGTCTCGTCGCTGGTGTTGGTGAGCAATATTCCCCTCCAAAGGCTGTCTTCAGGGCCACCGAGTGACCTGCTTCGTACCGGGAGTTTATGTTGTCGCAAACTGGCAGGAGACATACAGGCGAAGGCGAGTCGTCTCTGCAGGCAGGTGTGGTCCTTCAAGAGAGGTCCCCTTCCCAACAGTGGCGCTGTGCTGGCGGCGCGCCCCAGAAGATGTAACTGCGCATCCATCCTCTGGGCACAACACAGCCAGAGCCCACTGTTGGGTGCCGGCGGATCATTGATGAAGTCAAATCTGCAGA
>CM065699.1:2394513-2397013 GCA_017654935.2 Phymorhynchus buccinoides | reverse complement strand
ATTGAGATTGAGAGGCATTGAGGTAGAGAGTCACAGAGAGTTTTTGAGAAATTCGAGACCTTGAGAGAAGGAGAGCCAGAGGCGAGCCAGATTTTGTTGGGAATTTGATGAGAGAGTGACCGATGAGAAGGAAAGTGTGGTGCGTAGATTTTGACCAAATGAAAGTCGAGGCCATGGGCAGAGAAAATGGGGGGGTGGGGGGGTGGGGGGGAGTGGTGAGAAAACAGACAAGAGACAGAATTCTGAACAGGAGACAAGACAGACAAACAAGATAATTTCAACTCATCCTTTTGTTATGACAAGATAATAATATAAACGCTAGAACCCTCGCGGCTATATTCATGTATTGGGGGGCTCTTGGGTATGTCTTTGTAGTCACCTTGCTTTCCCTCGTTTACTCTGTGAAATTCGGGCTTGCTCCCACCTCTGAGAGTCGCGTCTCAGCCAGAGGCGCGCCACTCCATTTGTTTTTTTCTCTCATGCAATCTTTTTGTGTGACTCTCCTGAGGAAGGAAGGGGGGGTGGTGGTAAATTTAGAAACAAATGACACACTTTGAAAAGTTCCACTGGGCAAGAGAAAATGGGGGGGTGGGGGGTGGGGGGGTTATGCGTTTAGAAAAGAGAGACAGACAGACATACATAAACTAGTTACAGACAGATTAGTCAGACAGACAGACAGACAGCGATGGGCTATGATTATTTTTTCTTTCTGTATAAGACAAGACAAATAATATTAACAGCAAGAGGGATTAGCGGCATAGAAATTCATGTATTGTCCAGCTCTCTGAAGAGTTTCTTTGCTCAAGTGCGCCTTGCTTTCCCTGCGCCCTTTACACTTTGCAACTTTGCTGAATACTATGGCTTATGTCTGTTCGGTCTCTCTCAAGTTCTGTGTCTCTGATCTCTAGAGCCTGAAAATCGGAGGGTCATTCTTTCTCTTCTGTCTCTCTCTCTCTCATGACTCTCTCTCTCTCTCTCTCTGTCACCATCTCTCCGCGCAAAACTCTTGCCGTCGTCCTTGACCTCTCGAACTCAAAACCGAAAATCTCTAAGGGGCCATAACTCCCAACCGTACACCGTTAGTCAAACATCTTAATTTAGAACAACTATCACATTGAATGAAAAGCCTCTTGCAAATGAAAATATAGGCCTTGAAACTAGAGATGTTAGCATTTTTAAGCATATTTTATGCGTTTTGGAAGAAAGAGCTTGAGATTAATGTCAGCTGTGTACATAAACTAGTTAACACATCATTAGTCCGTCATCAAGACTGACTGTTTGCGATGGGCCTTGTTTTGTAATTTTTTTTCTTTTTTTTTTCCTGTCTGTCCCAAAGGATATCTCCCGAACACGCTTGAATCACGTCAATGAAGAATCGCGTCAAATTTTGTGCTGAAGCCTCCTTAATAAGAAGAAACGAACCGGCGCAAACACAATTTTGCGGTGACCTTGACCTTGACGTACGACCTTGAATACCGAAAATCTATTTTTAGCCATATCTCGGGCACCGATCAACATAGGATGTTGAAACTTGGCATGAAGGTGGTTTGGCTTATGCCCGTTCTGATGATGGCATACCGATCAAGGTCAAGGTCAAGGTCAAAAAGATCGATGGGGGGCTGACGCCTGAAAATCGGAGGGTCATTTTTTTCTCCTTCTGTCTGTCCCAAGGATATCTTTCGAACGGGTTGACAGAATCACGTCAAATTTTGTGTGCTGGTGTGTCACCATTTCCGCGCAAAACATTTTGCCGTCGTGACCTTGACCTTGCGTACGCTTATCCGTGTGTAGGAAGAAGAAGACGACTTGGTACTTGCAATGCCCAATGTGTCGAAAACAGTTGTGTTGTAGACCAGAAAAAGCGTGGGAGACTTAACACGTGATGAGCGTTGCCTAGACAGAATCACGCAAACAGGGTTAATGCTCATGTACTTAACCTCATTACTGGACTCTCGCCCTTAGCTACTGACCTGTGGTCACACGCCTTTGTCACGTGGTTTTGCTTTCTGGGCGTGGGTGCCAGTTAATCACGTTGAAGACGGAAGTAGTTTCTTTTTTTCATCTGATAATTTGTACGGAGCTTTGGTTTACTTGCAATGAAACAAGACAATGCCCTCTTCCTAGAACACACAAACAGTCTTGGTAAATTACTGGACTCTCGCCCTTAGCTAACTGACCTGTGGTCACACGCCTTTGTCACGTGGTGGTTGAAGACGTGTGTGGAGGGGGGTGGGGGTTTGAGGGGGGGTGGGGGGGGGCCTTGCTCTTTCTGGGGGTGGGAGGCTGGGGGGGGGTGATGGGGGGGGTGGGGGGGGGTGGGGGAATGGGGCGAAGACGCACAAGGCAATGGGAGTAGAGGTTTGCTGGAAAAATTAAAAGCAATGAATGAGAAAGAGGTACGGAGTGGGGGGGGGGGGGGAGGGGGGGGGGGGGGGGGGGAGGGAGAGCGGTGTGACGGGTGAACGACCGATTTGTATTTTTGTTTGTGGCTCAAGCCACA
>CM065699.1:2352013-2374513 GCA_017654935.2 Phymorhynchus buccinoides | reverse complement strand
AAAGCCAGTCTAAATGCAAATGATTAAAGCAAACTCTACAATAGAATAGCAAAAGCAAAGCGTTGAGATTTGTTTTCCAAATTATATTGTTGCTTTATCATTCATTGTTTGTTTGTTTGTTTGTAATTAGGCTACACAACATAGGTAAACAGTGTGCGTGTCAAAGGCACATCATGAGTATTCTTGTGTTTGAAAGAAACTTTTAAGACAGTAGATGTGAAGACAAAAGTAACACGAACAGATAATTCAGGTGACAGAAACCTGCATGGTTCGATTCGTGTGAGCTACCACACCACTACACTCGATACTGTGGTTGTCAGGACACCAGGGACAAAAAGACATAACAGAAGCAAACCAGGATGGATTAATGGAACTAAATATACCGTTCTTTCTGAAATACATGGAAATCAGTCTGACCACACAACACACACTGCAAACAAAGCTAAAGTCAAGTCAAACTAAATGCAAATTGACGCAAATAAGAGAAGTATGAAAAATTGGGCGTATTTAAAAAATTCAAACATAAAATACCTAAGGTTAGGTGGACATTTGTGCTTGTGTCAGTGTTCTCTACATTTTACGCACGTTTTCGTATTTCAAATGTTACAGCAAAAAATGACCCCCCTTGGATATTGACTCCTAGTTAATAAAATGTCTGTAAACAATTGAACTACATGACCACATATTTTGATTCATTTGTTGATTGGAGAATTATGGCTTTGTGTCATGACTCTTTTTAGAGAACACCCCGGCAGTGTTGAAAATATCCCCCTCCCCCACTTCCATCCTTTGTGGTAGATGTGAAAGTATATGAGCACCGTATGTTGCTTTGCTTGTCATCCACTTATGATTATTATAATATATACAGAATGGACATTGTGCAACAGGGAAAGGGGGATCTTTATTCTCTATTCAGCGTTACTCTCGATTACCTACCAAACAACAACAACAACAACAACACACACATATACACTCACTCATTCACACACACACACACACACACACACACACACACACACACACACACACACACACACACACACACACACACACACACACATACACACACACACACACACACACACAGAGTGGATTTCTGTGGCCATTGCCCTGCCTACAGACACCCACCCCCCCTCCTCTCACCGCACAATCATGAAGCCCAAGGCTTCCTGGGCTAAACGTCTTCAACTGCAATGAAGCGTTGTGTATTGATGCAATGTGTAGCGATGATAGAATCTATGCAACTGCAACGAAGCGCTGTGTATTGATGTAATGTGTAGCGATGATAGAATCTATGCAACTGCAGCGAAGCGTTGTGTATTGATGTAATGGGTAGCGATGATAGAATCTATGCAATGCCAACCACAAAACCCCATTTGTATCCTTGAGCAACCCAAAACATAAACTGACACTGCATATTAATTCACTAAATACGACATTCAGGCCCGACCATACAAGTTTATTTGCAGCAAACAATCCCAAAACGATGTTTTAATACAAAATCATCGAGGCAAGAAGTTACCAAAGTATGGGTTGCCCAGAAATCTTAATACGAGCGTTCTATGATAGTACTCTTACGAAACCTCGCCTCAAATATGCAATTCGAGGGAAAAGATGCAGACGAGTTTGTTATCTCTGCCAGTCAGCTGACGATAGCTAGCTGTTGTGGTGGTTGGTTGGTCTGTTGACTAGTCCTTGCCTTCTATTTGTTCCTCTGTGAACTAACTACTTTATTCAGAAGCTATGCAAGAGCTATCAGAAACTTTCTTTTTACAAGAAAATATTATTGTGGGTTAACAGCATTGTGTTCATTTCCTTTGCTATTTATCAGGGGTGCTTCAAATGTTTCCAACACAAGCTTATTTAATCCATGAAACAGTTGGCTAATGTCTTAAATCACTGTCTTCGTTGTTTGCTTCTCTATGATATTTACACTTTCAAACAAAGAGTCTTTGCTTCAGGCCCTCACAGAGTAATGCAAGAAAACTAGACGAACCCCCTGAGCCTGTAAGAGGTCCGTGGTGGGAAGAATGGGTCTTTGCGGAGGTCACGTTTGACAATTTATTGCATGCTTCTGATATGTTTTGTGTGTAAAATTGTACGTGTTAACAATCAGTCTCACAAATGTCAGGACAACCCCTTTTAAATATCAGGACACTGTTGTATGACAAGTAACCTGTTTTTAAAAGGCAGTTTGACAGTCGCTTGCGCTTTTAATTGACTGCAAAATGTCAAGGTTCTAACGACGGGATCAGACCAGCACAGTATTGAACACGGTGACCACTCGGACTGTCGCCCACTTGGAGAGCATAAAAAGGGCACCGATGCTTTCAGAAACTGACCTAATCAGGGTGGAGTGGACAGGGGCGTGGCTAATCAGGGTGGAGTGGACAGGGGCGTGGCTAATCAGGGTGGAGTGGACAGGGGCGTGGCTAATCAGGGTGGAGTGGACAGGGGCGTGGCTTAAATGAGTGACATCGTCAGTGTGGCTTGTCTGTTGCATTCTGCGTTTATGCTAATGAGGCTGTAGCCAATCAGGAGTCTCTACCTTCTGCCCTGCTTCCCCAGCACCCTACTGCTGCGAGTTTGGTGACACAGTGTCCCTTTTCCAGTTCCAGTACAGGCCTAGGCTGCATACGCCATCCAAACGTGGCCTTGTGGCCCAGTGCAAGATAGACCACGTCCACCTTGCTGGCTCAAATCAGTTGACTTTAAATGACGTCTTTTCATTCTACCCATTTCGTACATGTACTTAGGGCGGTGGTGGTGGACATTTCTTACATATAGAAGTGACATTTGTTTTTTTCAGGTGAACATTTCTCAATGATAATTCTCCTGATCTAAAGCTAAGCCACTCTGCAGCAACAATAAAAGCTCTTGTACAATAGGAAATATTTGCCTCTGTTTGCATATTAAGATGTGTAAGCATGTGCTTAAGCATTCATTGTTCTGGTATATAGTGTGTGTGAATGTGGAAGAAAAGATCTTGCACATAACTTCAACCAAACAGTAATCACTGCATTTTCTGCTAAACAAAACCCAGATCCGATACAGAGATAGATATGTCTTTCCAAAATGCAAATCAATGAGAACCAAAACAACAACAACAACAACGCTTTTTTGTTTTGTAAACATTGGCTATGTTTAAGCATAAAAGCCATTCGTTCATTCAATAATAAATACATGATAAAACCACAACTAATATGTTTCGTTTTCCTAATGCAATCATAATCATAATTATATAAAATTCAAACAAAAAATACACAAGTTAATATGCCACATGCAATAGAAGTTCATGCATTAAGAAAATGAGCATGCACTACATAAAATAATGTAAATACTTTGAATACAAGACAGTGATTGCCCAGTGGAATCAAGCAAAATGAAAAAGCACAATCTAGATAATGCACAATGGATAGCCTGCACTCAGTGAGATTCCAGAAATCACATTACCTTGGCCAGAGAAGTCTGATATGATAGATAGCCAGATAATGAGCGGATTAGTCGATGGACAGAAAAGAACAGGACACAGTGATGATGGCAAGGAACAGGACACAGTGATGATGGCAAGGAACAGGACACAGTGATGATGGCAAGGAACAGGACACAGTGATGATGGCAAGGAACAGGACACAGTGATGATGGCAAGGAACAGGACACAGTGATGATGGCAATGAACAGAACACAGTGATGATGGCAAGGAACAGGACACAGTGATGATGGCAAGGAACAGGACACAGTGATGATGGCAAGGAACAGGACACAGTGATGATGGCAAGGAACAGGACACAGTGATGATGGCAAGGAACAGGACACAGTGATGATGGCAAGGAACAGAACACAGTGATGATGGCAAGGAACAGGACACAGTGATGATGGCAAGGAACAGGACACAGTGATGATGGCAAGGAACAGGACACAGTGATGATGGCAAGGAACAGAACACAGTGATGATGGCAAGGAACAGAACACAGTGATGATGGCAAGGAACAGAACACAGTGATGATGGCAAGGAACAGGACACAGTGATGATGGCAAGGAACAGGAAAGATGCAGCCGAATGAAGAAGGTGGAATAAAATAAATAGCAGTCAAAATAAACACAAGATAAGAAGTAAAAAATAAATAGAGACAGAAACAATAGATAAGAAAATGAACAGGAGAGAGAGAGAGAGAGAGAGAGAGAGAGAGAGAGAGAGAGAGAGAGAGAGAGAGAGAGAGAGAGAGAGAGAGAGAGAGAGAGAGAGAGAGAGAAAGAGAGAGAGAGAGATTAACGGTAATAAGAGGGAAGAAAAGAAAGATAGAAAGTAATTTATAAATAAAAAAATGAATATATTCCTAGAAAAGGATAAAATCCAATAAGAGATAAAGAGAGACAAACGTTTAGAATAGGAAAGAAAGGGAGAGGAAGGAAGAGAATGGACAAACTAATTAAAGGAAACAGAAACAATGAAATGGACAAAGAACAAAATGTAGTTGGGAAAAGACAAAATCATCAAACATGGCAATCATGTAGCTGCTTGAGTGGAAAATACATTTAACCTCTCTAATAATTACAATATTTTGATAAATATAGAAAGCTCGATTAGCTCGTCGAAACTAAGTTGTTTCATCAGACATTTGCGGTTTCTGAAAAAAATCGTAAAAATAATAAAATAAAACATAATATCCAATCAATCTAATATCTCTCTCTCTCTCTCTCTCTCTCTCTCTCTCTCTCTCTCTCTCTCTCTCTCTCTCTCTCTCTCTCTCTCTCTCTCCCCTCTCTCTCTCTCTCTCTCTCGCTCTCTCCTCTCTCTCTCTCTCTCTCTCTCTCTCTCTCTCTCTCTCTCGACTCGACAAACAACGACTTACTAAAATATTCGTGCTCATAACAATTACAACAAGTAATTAGTACATGTATGCATTAATTATGAGCATACTTGCTACAATGGTTTTGCTTCCTGTACGCCGCGGATTAAGTAACTCTATGATGTATTTTCTTTTCTGTACTTGAGAGTGTGTGTGTGTGTGTGTGTGTGTGTGTGTGTGTGTGTGTGTGTGTGTGTGTGTGTGTGTGTGTGTGTGTGTGTGTGTGTGTGTGTGTGTGTGTGTTGTGTGTGTGTGTGTCTATGATATTTGAATTTTGTTAAATGTTTGTATTTTTGCTTGATCTTGAAAACTTAATGTGTTTTTCCCCATTTTTGCTTAATTGCATTGATTCTTGTTTTCTTGTTATTTGATAGTCATGGTTTGTTTTTTTTCCTCCTTGAGGGCATGGTGTAAAGAAGCGAAAGCTTATCTGTTTACCCTCATTAAAAAACATTCGTATTCGTATTCGTATTCGTATTCTCTCTCTCTCTCTCTCTCTCTCTCTCTCTCTCTCTCTCTCTCTCTCTCTCTCTCTCTCTCTCTCTCTCTCTCTCTCTCTCTCTCTCTCTCTCTCTCTGTGTGACATATGCATAAGCTTACATTATGCTTACTTGCATAATTAAACATACGTGTGGGTGTACAATTAGCATGCAGACAGTACACGCATACAGATGCATACACTCGCAATTGTACACGCTCGCACGCACATACATACATAGATGTATGCTGTATTTTATGATATATATGTTGAAACATGAACAGTAAAATGCGAATTAGTAAATTAAATACAAATACATACGTTGACTTAATGAAGATATGCACAATCCGATTCAAGTTTGATTCTGTTAATTGCTGATTGGTTTTATCCATATCCAACATATTCATGAATATTATAACCTAGGCCTAGCTGACAGAAAGCACCAATATTCACAGCAGACGCTGTATCTAGGTTACACATACTTATGGTAAGGGATGTTACTCTGTAAACGATGCAGCGTACACGCGCTATTTCATGTCAGTTTGTTACAAAAAAGAATAGGATATAGGAAACGAGAAATGCAAGAAAAGAGTATATACATTGCAAAGTAATACATGTAATAACAAAAACACCTACCTTAACTATGCCCTGAAATAATCCCACAGAAAACAACAGTACAAGTTTATTGGTGTGCTCAAACAACATTCCACACATGCGTACTCAATAATCACTTGGATACAAACTCACCAACGTACCGTCATTAAGACATATCACTGATTCAAATATAATTAGACTTATTTGAGTAAACTCTGCACGTGTGTATTCGTCTGCCCCGATCTCCTATCTAACCACACAGTCATCTTCCCACACAATCTCCTATCTAACCACACAGTCATCTTCCCACACAATCTCCTATCTAACCACACAGTCATCTTCCCACACAATCTCCTATCTAACCACACAGTCATCTTCCCACACAATCTCCTATCTAACCACACAGTCATCTTCCCACACAATCTCCTATCTAACCACACAGTCATCTTCCCACACAATCTCCTATCTAACCACACAGTCATCTTCCCACACAATCTCCTATCTAACCACACAGTCATCTTCCCACACAATCTCCTATCTAACCACACAGTCATCTTCCCACACAATCTCCTATCTAACCATGCAGTCATCTTCCCACACAATCTTATCTAACCATGCTATCTAACCACACAGTCATCTTCCCACACAATCTCCTATCTAACCATGCAGTCATCTTCCCACACAATCTCCTATCTAACCACACAGTTATCTTCCCACACAATCTCCTATCTAACCACACAGTCATCTTCCCACACAATCTCCTATCTAACCATCTTCCCTTCACACAATCTCCTATCTAACCACACAGTCATCTTCCCACACAATCTCCTATCTAACCACACAGTCATCTTCCCACACAATCTCCTATCTAACCACACAGTCATCTTCCCACACAATCTCCTATCTAACCATGCAGTCATCTTCCCACACAATCTCCTATCTAACCATGTAGTCATCTTCCCACACAATCTCCTATCTAACCATGTAGTCATCTTCCCACACAATCTCCTATCTAACCATGTAGTCATCTTCCCACACAATCTCCTATCTAACCATGTAGTCATCTTCCCACACAATCTCCTATCTAACCACACAGTCATCTTCCCACACAATCTCCTATCTAACCATGCAGTCATCTTCCCACACAATCTCCTATCTAACCACACAGTCATCTTCCCACACAATCTCCTATCTAACCACACAGTCATCTTCCCACACAATCTCCTATCTAACCACACAGTCATCTTCCCACACAATCTCCTATCTAACCACACAGTCATCTTCCCACACAATCTCCTATCTAACCACACAGTCATCTTCCCACACAATCTCCTATCTAACCACACAGTCATCTTCCCACACAATCTCCTATCTAACCACACAGTCATCTTCCCACACAATCTCCTATCTAACCACACAGTCATCTTCCCACATAATCTTCCTTGTTTTCGTTTATTCAGAAACTTAGACATGTACTTATCCACCAATGCACCGACTTGAATACTTTCCCTTTCTCCCCGCTTTTTACCATCCCTCTATCCCTCCATCTATCTGTCATTTGTTCGTCCTTCAGTTGTAAACATATTTTGTTGTGGACAGATTCCATGGCAACACAATATAAAGTGGAGGAGCCTGGACGCAGAAAAACAACGCACTCTACACATCCTTTTTTGCTGTTGCAGTTGTTATCTGTTCCTTTGATCTCACGCTTTCTCTCTTGTCTTTAATTCCCCCATTGCTCCCTTTTTCGGTCAATATTATTTCATTTTCCTCACAATAAAGGACGACAACAACAACATCTCCGCGCTTTCTCTTGCATTGCATTTTCAGTCTTCCTTTTGATCACTGGCTACATGGTTGTGGCTGTGTTTGCTCATGCAAAAACAAGTCGTCAAATGGAAACAGCCGTACATGACTGCATTTGTTTGCAATCCATATTACCACTGTTTATTCTTTTACCGCACCTTTGTTGAGGCCCACACAGGCTATTTGTAGTTGGCCGAATTTTCTAGTGGACATGTTGTTGCACTAATGAACCCCGCAGAGCATCTTTGATCTTCTAACTGCATGCACACATTAACAGTGTGTGTGTGTGTGTGTGTGTGTGTGTGTGTGTGTGTGTGTGTGTGTGTGTGTGTGTGTGTGTGTGTGTGTGTGTGTGTGTGTGTGTGTGTGTGTGTGTGTGTGTGTGTGTGTGTGTGTGTGTGTGTGTGTGTGTATCAAGTCAGGTCAAGTCAAGTCAAGTGAAAATGATCTTTATTGAGGGTTACAGAATAAGCTAACAAGGCTTTTTATCATCCTGCCCTCCAACAAAAATACAAACATCATGAAAATGCATTATAATTACAGGAAAAAACAACTCAGAGAACATTCATAAATGGGTTTTAAAAAAATCAAACAGGAGAGAGAGAGAGAGAGAGAGAGAGAGAGAGAGAGAGAGAGAGAGAGAGAGAGAGAGAGAGAGAGAGAGAGAGAGAGTAGAGATTACCTGGAACCCAGCACTGGCCATGTGGAGCCTGAGTCCAGTGACGTGGTAGGCCATAATGGCGAACAGCAGACAGCAGGTGGACACAGTGGTCAGGACTTTGAGCAGCAGACTGACTGCTGACCTGTCCGATACCACATGAGAGAACCGCAGCTCCGTGTCCAGAATGACCAGCAGTATGCCTGCAATAGATGGATACCAATGCCAATGCCAAAATATTGTGTCCAGAATGACCAGCAGTATGCCTGCAAGAGATGGATACCAATGCCAATGCCAAACATTGTGTCCAGAATCACCAGCAGTATGCCTGCCAGAGATGCATACCAATGCCAATGCCAAAATACGAACACAAAGGCAAACTAGAGCGTTAAGACGCTAAATTACCAACCGCGCGGCAGCGTTTTCGGCTCCAGTGACCTTGACCTTTGACCCATGACCTTCATTATCGAACTTGGCCTAGATCTCTCCATTACCTACCCGCATGCAAAATTTGAGCATCCTAAGTCCATCCGTTCAAACGCTAGAGAGGATGCATACAAACATACAAACATAGTCCACCTCAGACACGAGTGAAAACATTACCAATCCGCTCTCTACGATCGCGGTTGGTAATAATAAAAAATGCAAATATCAATATGTTCGAACAGGGTCGGATCAAGTGATTCGTAAGGCGGGGCCGGGGGGGGAGGGGAGGGAGGGTGTTCCACCGGGCGTCCACGGGTAGCTGCAATAGGTTCTGGGTACGGGGCACTGACTCCTTTGGGGGCCCCGGTGCAGGGAAACGGGTATTTATTAAGGCAAAAAATCGAGCCATTTTCTTATTTTCACCCTATACATTTTCCCTTACAAGACCTTCAAAAATATCCAAAATGGGAGACTCGGTTCCCTTATAAGACCTTTCAATAATCATGGAAGGGCTATGTTTCAAAATGTAGGTCTTATATGGGAGGGAGTCTTATGGATGGGAGGTCTTATAAGGGAGGTTCCACAATGTATAAGGTGCATGCTTGGGGCAGAGAGGGGGGCGGGGGGAGGGGTTCCGGAAAGCAGCCCCCCCCTCTCCCCCCTTGATCCGGCCCTGCTTGCGTTGAATTCTCTGCTATGGTGTAAGAGAAATGTAGCTCTCAGTTCACAATCACCAACAATATGCCTGGAAGATAAAATGCGAATACGATTACTAAATGCGGTAATACGATTACTATTTTTACGTATATTTGTATACACAAAGAAAAAAGTTAAGCACCCATTAGCTATTACAAGGCTACCATTATTCCGTTATAAGCAGGGTTGAAGCAGTCATCCAGGCACAGGGAAGAAACACACGCTACTGAACTTTGATTTGCCAACATTTGCCAAAATGAGTTTTGGACACTCCTCATGACGTTTTCCCACAATAAGTAACTTTTCGGATAGCCATATGAAATTGCTACATTGATAATTAAACATGGTATTTTTTAATTTGAACATTGACATCCGTTTTGTTTCAGAATATCAGAATGCATTTGTAAAACCATACATTAAATTATGCGTTTTCTTATAGTCAGATAGTCAAACTTTAACTTACCAATCAATGTTTTTTCATTTTGTATTGATTATTTGCAATAAATCTCGATTTCATCTCATCTACAGCAAAAAAGTGGTGGGGTGCTTAACTTTCTTCTTTGTGATATATATAACATTTTTAGCAGCAGAATGACCGCTGAACTGTCTGACAGGAAGTGGGAGAATCGCAGGTTTGTGAACAGGATCACCAGCACGATGCTTGAAAGAAACAAATACGAATACGAATGGAAATGGAAATGCGAATATGAGAGACCACGGGTTTTGTAAATAAGATCACCAGTGCGATATCTGGAAGAGAAAACAAATATACGAATATGAATGGAAATGAATACCAGAAAACCGCTGTTTTGTGTTTGTGAAAAAGATCTGCTAAACTGGCAATGTGTATCTCGAGTCATTGACCCAGCGTCTTTATGCAGATGCTAGTTCACCGAAATTACTTACATACATAAAACGATTTTATGAAAAACATAGAGAAGACAAAGCATGAATGAGGAACTCCATCTTTTATTCTTTCCATTTGCCGTTGCAGAAAGTCATGTCGCAGGCTACGCTCAAAATGGAGAAATGTTCTCAGTGGAGTTTGATCAGAATAGGTTCTTTACATAATCCTCCGAAGTAGGAGTGTGGCTGCCCACGTTGCGGGGTAATCAAAAAAGGTCACACACGTAATGTCATCCTTAGTTGGTGCATTTGTACCATCGTGTTCAATTGCTTTGGGTGTTGGGATGATCCCTGGAGTCTTTAAGCCAGGGTAAGACAACAACAACAGGTCATTTACATAGAGAAGTCGGAAACCAGGCTGTATTCACGTTGAGATAGCATGAGACTTAGCATGATGCTAACTTAGAAGCTCTTCCAATGTCCTATAGGATTTAATAGGACTTTTGGAAGAGCTTCTAAGTTAGCATCATGCTAAGTCTCATGGCTATCTCAGACGATGAATACCGTCCTTCAGCTTATAGGCTAAAAGTGTGAACACATTACAGACGGTTTAATAATTTTTAAACAGAATCTATAATAATAAAGATAATTGAACCGAATTAAGCATGTTTTATGTTTTTGTTACTGTTTGATTGTTCGTTCGATTGCTTTTGTATTACATCAATACACAAAAACAAGTTTTATAAATTAAGATAGTTTGTCAATACTCTGCTTAGTCGTCCGTCGCAATTTTGTCCGTGCAATGATGGCTTTAAGATAGGGCTTTATAGAAGTTTTCGCCTTGCCCTAGCTAATGAATATTGATTTTTGTATAGGACTTTGAAAAAAATAACAATGCTACTTAAAGCAATAAACATGAAGATTACAACAAAGAAAAACAACTTACCCGTCATTCCTAGCACAAAGCTGATGTCAACGATACACTTCCGGCGCTGCAGAACGTCACGGCGCCTGCGCAGACGTTGGCTTAGGCTGCACTGGCGCGCTTCCGCTTCCTGTTCCGTCATTTCCGGCCGACAGGGAGAGCCAGCGTCAGAGGTGACGGAGGTGAGCAGAGTGTCGGTACTGGCGTACTTCGTGAAACACGACACGCCTAGCGGAAGTGCCGGCTCCTCCATCGCTCTGCGCATGCGTCCTTCAGGCTACGCTGCTTCCGCCAATCTGGAAAAAAAAGAAGAGAAAATGGTGTGCTATGCTAAATGTATGCAAATGGTGAGAGGCTTTATGCATAAGTATGTTTCCCCCATTCGCAGAAAATCGGGAGAGAGAGAGATGAGAGAGAGAGAGAGAGAGCGAGATAGAGAGAGAGAGAGAGAGAGAGAGAGAGGAGAGAGACGAGATGAGGGACGAGAAGAGATGAGAGACCTGAGAGAGAGAGAGACCGAGAGAGACAGAGAGAGAGAGACAGAGACAGATAGATAGATAGATAGATAGATAGATAGAGAGATAGATAGAGAGAGAGAGAGAGAGAGAGAGAGAGAGAGATAGAGGGAGAAGCGGACGAGAGAGATGGACGAGAGAGAGTGAGAGAGAGAGAGAGAGAGAGAGATGAGGGAGAGAGAGAGAGAGAATGACAAATGGTTTATATTTGTTTGGCATAATAACTTTGAACATAAAAAAGGGAGAGAGAGAGAGAGAGAGACAGATAATGTTGCAGAAATAGAGATGATTGACATAGGACAGAGGACAGAGGAAGAAGAAGTAAGGGTACAGGAGGAGGATGAGAGAGAGAGAGAGAGAGAGAGAGAGAGAGAGAGAGAGAGAGAGAGAGAGAGAGAGAGAGAGAGAGAGAGATAGAGAGACAGAGCGGAGAGAGAGAGGACGAGAGACAGCGACTGAGAGACAGAGAGGAGCCAGAGAGACAGAGCAGAAGAGACAGAGGGAGGGGGGGGGTAGACCCAGAGGAAGGGTGAGAGATGAACCAGAGTAGATGAGAGAGAGAGACAGAAGGGGACCAGACGAAGACAGACAGAGACAGAGGGAGAGACAGACATCTATGATTATATTGACAGACACAAAGCACAGACAGTCAAAACTTTCTTACAACCACACACTTTCACAGACAAACGAAGACGAGACACAGAGACAGAGAGACAGGCAGGGCGACAGACACAGATGGACAGACATAACAACCCTATTCTATCCACCTCTCGTTTCAAGTCCAAGTGGGATGAGTCGTGCACCCAACCATTTCCCTGTCCACGTCCATTTAGGTAAGCAGTTTATAGTACCCATGATCTGTTCAAACGAAGGAGGAATCAAACCGTACGCCACTCATGCCGAAGTAATGCTTTACGACAGGAAGGGCAACATATGTGACCTTGGAATATTAGATAATACTTTAGAAACATATATCACTCATACTCCTGCGATGTTTTCTTGATGTCTACATCTCGGTATTTACTATCTAATGCAGAAGTAATCTTTACGGCAGATATGGTGACATTTGCGACCGCGTGAAAAGTGGAAAAAGCAATAAATCATACCCTACAACATCTTTGATGTTCGATTGCTGAAGTCATCATTTGATGTGATTAACTTCGCTGATAGAAGTTTGTGTTCATGTTGGTGTTTTTGTTTTGTTTTTGTCATATAGTCGCATCTGTGAACTCTATATTAGAAAGCAGCGAATAAATCTTGACTCAATAGTCAATAGTCAATAGTTAATATTGCCCTTGACTCAATAGGGCAACAGTATACCATCAAAGTAACTGTCCATTACATGTTGAATGTGCACTTTGCCAATCTGCGGTTGCATTATAGATAACGTCGAGAGGTTTAGAGTGGCACAGAGGTAACGCGTTCGCCTCGTGCACGATAAACCCGAGTTCGTACAGGGGATTTTTCCTCTCACTCTGCACTTAAGTACCACGGTATTAAACCAAACAAGGGTTTTTTTTTTTTTTTGGGGGGGACAACCAAACGAAAACGGTTTGTCATTTTGTTCAAAAATGTAACACCCCCCCCCCACCCCCTTTCCTTCTCTCTCATCCCAGTTAAACAAAAATCGGATGCCCAATTTTAAAAAAAATGGTTTCGGCGGCGCGCCTCTAGGCTTGCGGACCGCGCCTCTTCACTGGGCTTACGGGACAAGCAAAAGCATCTGGGAGCAAAGAGCAACCCCGAAAAATTTTCACAGAGAAGCTTTTGTGGACTAATAAAGTACCTAATACAAATAAATAATAAAAAACAGACACATAGGCTGACCAAGAATAATACGATTCTGACAGACAACAGACACTGAGCGACTGGCTGTACAGACAGACCAAACAGACAGGTAGAGACACAAGGCACACACAAAAATACGGATAACGAATGGCGAAATACGAAATTAAATGTTTGTTGAGTGGGTTTTTTTTTTAAGCTTCAATAGCTTCTTTGCACCATACCTTCTCACACACACCTTCACACCATGCATCAGAGAGAGAGAGAGAGAGAGAGAGGAGATGACGACAAGAACAGAGATAGAGAGGAGAGAGAGGACGCTCGTAGATGAGAGGCGAATCGGAGACTGACGGAGAGAGGCGAGATGATGAGAGATGCGGAGGGAGAGGAGATGAGACGAGAGACTCCCGACGAGGAGGAAGGAGCGAGAGAGAGACCGGAGAGAAGAGAGCGCGAGAGGACTTTTAACCTTAATTTCTTAATTAATTGAAATAAAGGTTATGTGTACGTGGGTAATAGAATAAGCAATAACATGCTTTTTTACATCCAGCCCTGCTGGAAATGTTTTTTACAAATATAAAAGTAGAAACTGAAAAAAGGAAAATGAG
The DNA here is from genome assembly GCA_017654935.2 of Phymorhynchus buccinoides. Classification (NCBI taxonomy): domain Eukaryota; kingdom Metazoa; phylum Mollusca; class Gastropoda; order Neogastropoda; family Raphitomidae; genus Phymorhynchus; species Phymorhynchus buccinoides. The sequence goes on along the minus strand of CM065699.1, from coordinate 2,360,326 downwards.
CACAGACAAAGCAGTACAAAGCATGCAAAAATACAACCCTATTATAGGCCTAGCAGCACGACAATAACAAAATCAAACCTAATATTATTAACTATGCTAATTATTAACATGCATAAATTAAGCGCATACACACGGAGGGGAAAACAATCCTACTGTTCACCCTCATCTTTAACATGCACAAATTGAGAAATGCACAAACACATGACAAAATCAATCCTAATCATACTTTACTTTCTCATCACAGAGAGACGTTGTTGCTGGTGAGAGTGCATGCGTAGATGTTCATATAATATATGTGGATATGTATAGGTGTGTTGTGTGCGTGGCGTTGCATGTGCATTATAATAATATATGTGTGTTAGGGCCGCCGCGCTGAAGTGCGCGTGTGTGCGCCAACGCAAACGCACAAATGAACACGAAGGGACGCCCCCTCACGCCCCCAAGTTTTATAATAAATGCCAACATTCTGACCTGAATCAGATTACAACGCCCAAAAACTGAGCCCATCGTTAGAAAGGCCCCCCCCCCCCCCCCCCCCCCCAGCCGCCCCCCCCCCCCCCCCCCCCCCCACCCCCCCCCCCCCCCACCCCCCCCCCCCCCCCACCCCCCCCCCCCCCCCCCCCCCCCCCCCCCCCCCCCCCCCCCCCCCCCCCCTCCCCCCCCCCCCCCCCCCCCCCTCCCCCCCCTCCCCCCCCCCCCCCCCCCCCCCCCCCACACCCCCCCCCCCCCCACCCCCCCCCCCCTTCTCCTCCCTCCTTGCAAAACATTGGACTATCTCTGCGCTTTTTTCATCATTGTGTATGTACTGGAGGTTTATTTATGTCCGTGCCACCCTGCAGTTTTGTTCTTCATTCCGCCCCCCGCTGTCCCAAGCTGTGTCTGTTGACAATGATGGAAGGACTCCTGTACGATGGCTTTGTGCCTACCTCTTTGTCTGTCTGTCTGTGTGTCTGTTTGTCCTGTATGTGTATCTGTCTGCATGTCTGTATTGCACAAGTCTGTATTGCACATGTCTGTATTGCACATGTCTGTATTGCACATGTCTGTATTGCACATGTCTGTATTGCACATGTCTGTATTACACATGTCTGTATTGCACATGTCTGTATTGCACATGTCTGTATTGCACCATAACAGATTAACAGAGAATCATATTCAGAACACTTTGGTACGTGTAAACACATGCAAAGCCACACACACGCATAAGCATACACATGCACACACGCACGCACGCACGCACGCACGCACGCACGCACACGCGCACACACACACACACACACACACACACAACACACATACACACACACACCACATACATACCCCCCCCCCCCCACTTTCTTTTTAACTGTTTTTAGCTGACTTTGCATTTGAGTTTTTTTTTTTTACCATCTCTTTCTCTCTCTCTCATCTGTGTCTCTGTCTCTGTCTCTCTCTCTCTCTCTCTCTCTCTCTCTCTCTCTCTCTCTCTCTCTCTCTCTCTCTCTCTCTCTCTCTCTCTCTCTGTCTCTCTCTCTGTCTCTCTCTCTCTGTCTCTCTCTCTCTCTCTCTCTCTCTCTCTCTCTCTCTCTCTATCTCTCTCTTCTCTCTCTCTTCTCTCTCTCTCTCCTCTCTCTCTCTGTCTCTCTCTTTTCTTCTCCCCCCCATCTCTGCATAGCTCTCTCCTATCTCTCATTATTTCGTATGACATGTTGATATTTAATTCATATCGACATTTTGCCAAATGTTGTTCGGGCACGCACACATTCATGAACAATATGTAAAGCAGTGTAAGAATATGAGTTTTTGCAATGAATATTTACTGATATTTGCTGATCTTTTGCAGATAGTCAAAATGCATAAAGGGTATGGAAGTAGACAGATGAGAGACACGGAAGAGAGAGAGAGAGAAGGGTGGGAGAGATGAGTTGGGGGGAGGGAGAGAGAGAGAGAGAGAGAGAGAGAGAGAGAGAGAGAGAGAGAGAGAGAGAGAGAGAGAGAGAGAGAGAATACGAATACGAATACGAGTACGAATGTTTATTGAGGGTTAATAGATAAGCATAAGCTTTTTTACACAATGCCCTCGAAAATATAAAAACAAATCCAAATGAAAGAAAATTGAAAAAACATGAAAAAAGGAGAGGAAAAGGGGGTAGGGGGTAGTAATATCATAACAAATTTAGAAAACATAAAAAAACATGAAACATTTCAAAGCACATGTATAGAATAAATGACAAATGATAAGAAACAATATTGTATTGATCATACACACACACACACACGCGCGTACAAACACACACACACACACACACACACACACACAACACACAACACACACACACACACACACACACACACACACACATTATATATAATATATATATATATATATATATATATATATACACACACACAATATGACTGGCATATATTAAGAATTTACAGTTCATGTGCTTTACACATACTAGTCTTAGGCATGCAAAAAAAAGAGAGAGAGAGAGAGAGAGAGAAGAGAGAGAGAGAGAGAGAGAGAGAGAGAGAGAGAGAGAGAGAGAGAGAGAGAGAGAGACAGTGAGGCAGACAGAAAGACAGACAGTCAGGCCGGCAGACAGACAGACATAGAGACAGACATGCAGACTGAAAGACACCCCCCCCCCCCACGTGGGGATACCGGGGTGAGGGTGGGTGTCTTTTTATACAAATAGTTTCCCCGCCTTCTGGAAGTTCTGTGATTGAAAGTTCCTCTAATTTGTCATTCTCTTTGACTCTGCCTTTTCCCTTTGCTTTCTGTCATCTACTCTCTTTCTGCCTTACCGGTCCATTCTCCTGCCTTTTTTTCTTCTTCAAGAAACACAAAGAGTTTCTCCAGCCGAAGACGGAAATGCTGGGCCTAACGTTTCCTTAGTTTGGAGCATAACGGCAGCATGACGCATGTGCATATGCGCTCATATGACAGGAAACTGTCTGAGCGATCGTAGAAGAAGAAAGAAGAAAGACACAGAGATAGAGAAAGAGATAGAGAGAGAGATAGAAAAGCCGAGAGAAGGAGACACAGAGACAGAGTCAGAGATAGAAGAGAGAGAAGAGAAGGAGACACAGAGACAGCAGTCAGAGATAGAGAGAGAGAGATAGAAAAGCCGAGAGAAGAACAGAGACACAGAGACAGCAGTCAGAGATAGAGAGAAGAGAGACACAGAGACAGAGAGAGAGAGAGAGAGAGAGAAAAGCCGAGAGAAGGAGACACAGAGACAGCAGTCAGAGAAAGAGATAGAGAGAGAGAGATAGAAAAGCCGAGAGAAGGAGACACAGAGACAGCAGTCAGAGATAGAGAGAGAGAGATAGAAAAGCCGAGAGAAGGAGACACAGAGACAGAAGTCAGAGATAGAGAGAGAGAGATAGAAAAGCCGAGAGAAGGAGACACAGATACAGCAGTCAGAGATAGAGAGAGAGATAGAGAGGGAGCAGAGAGAAGGAGACACAGAGACAGAGAGTCAGAGATAGAGAGAGAGAGAGAGAAAGCCGAGAGAAGGAGACACAGAGAGAGCAGTCAGAGATAGAGAGAGAGAGAGAGAGAGAGAGAGAGAGAGAGAGAAAAGCAGAGAGAAGGAGAGACAGAGACAGCAGTCAGAGAGAGAGAGAGAGAGATAGAAAAGCCGAGAGAAGGAGACACAGAGACAGCAGTCAGAGATAGAGAGAGAGAGATAGAAAAGCAGAGAGAAGGAGACACAGAGACAGCAGAGAGATAGGAGAGAGATACACAGAGACAGCAGTCAGAGATAGAGAGAGAGAGAGATAGAAAAGCCGAGAGAAGGAGACACAGAGACAGCAGTCAGAGATAGAGAGAGAGAGAGAGAGAGAAGAGAGAGAGAGAGAGAGAGAGAGGAGAGAGAGAGAGAGAGAGAGAGAGAGAGAGACACAGAAAAGCCGAGAGAAGGAGACACAGAGACAGCAGTCAGAGATAGAGAGAGAGATAGAAAAGCCGAGAGAAGGAGACACAGAGACAGCAGTCAGAGATAGAGAGAGAGAGATAGAAAAGCAGAGAGAAGGAGACACAGAGACAGCAGTCAGAGATAGAGAGAGAGATAGAAAAAAAGCAGAGAGAAGGAGACACAGAGACAGCAGTCAGAGATAGAGAGAGAGAGAGAGAGAAAGCCGAGAGAAGGAGACACAGAGACAGCAGTCAGAGATAGAGAGAGAGATAGAAAAGCAGAGAGAAGGAGACACAGAGACAGCAGTCAGAGATAGAGAGAGAGAGAGAAAAGCCGAGAGAAGAAAGAGACAGCAGAGACAGCAGAGAGAGAGAGAGAGGAGAGAGAGAGAGTCAGAGAGCAGAGAGAAAAGCCGAGGAAGGAGACACAGAGACAGCAGTCAGAGATAGAGAGAGAGATAGAAAAGCCGAGAGAAGGAGACACAGAGACAGCAGAGATGAGAGAGAGAGAGAGAGAGAGAGAGAGAAGGAGACACAGAGACAGCAGTTCAGAGAGAAGAGAGACAGAGAGATAGAAAAAGCCGAGAGAAGGAGACACAGAGACAGCAGTCAGAGATAGAGAGAGAGATAGAAAAGCAGAGAGAAGGAGACACAGAGACAGCAGTCAGAGATAGAGAGAGAGAAGAGAAAAGCCGAGAGAAGGAGACACAGAGACAGAGAGAGTCAGAGATAGAGAGAGAGAGAGAGAAAACAGAGAGAAGGAGACACAGAGACAGCAGTCAGAGATAGAGAGAGAGAGATAGAAAAGCAGAGACAGAGAGAAGGAGACACAGAGACAGCAGTCAGAGATAGAGAGAGAGAGAGAAAAGCCGAGAGAAGGAGACACAGAGACAGCAGTCAGAGAGAGAGAGAGAGATAGAAAAGCAGAGAGAAGGAGACACAGAGACAGCAGTCAGAGAGAGAGAGAGAGATAGAAAAGCAGAGAGAAGGAGACACAGAGACAGCAGTCAGAGATAGAGAGAGAGAGAGAAAAGCCGAGAGAAGGAGACACAGAGACAGCAGTCAGAGATAGAGAGAGAGATAGAAAAGCCGAGAGAAGGAGACACAGAGACAGCAGTCAGAGATAGAGAGAGAGAGAGAAAAGCCGAGAGAAGGAGAACAGAGACAGCAGAGAGAAGGAGATACACACAGAGACAGCAGTCAGAGATAGAGAGAGAGAGAGATAGAAAAGCCGAGAGAAGGAGACACAGAGACAGCAGTCAGAGATAGAAAAAGAGAGAGAAGGAGACACAGAGACAGCAGTCAGAGATAGAAGAGAGAGAGAAAAGCCGAGAGAAGGAGACACAGAGACAGCAGTCAGAGATAGAGAGAGAGAGATAGAAAAGCAGAGAGAAGGAGACACAGATACAGCAGTCAGAGATAGAGAGAGAGAGATAGAAAAGCCGAGAGAAGGAGACACAGAGACAGCAGTCAGAGATAGAGAGAGAGAGATAGAGAAAGCAGAGAGAAGGAGACACAGAGACAGCAGAGAGAGATAGAGAGAGAGATAGAAAAGCAGAGAGAAGGAGACACAGAGACAGCAGTCAGAGATAGAGAGAGAGAGAGAAGAAGCCGAGAGAAGGAGACACAGAGACAGCAGTCAGAGATAGAGAGAGAGAGAGAGAGTGGAGCGCGAGGAGGAGAGAAGAGCCGAGAGAAGGAGACACAGAGACAGCAGTCAGAGATAGAGAGAGAGAGAGAAAAGCCGAGAGAAGGAGACACAGAGACAGCAGTCAGAGATAGAGAGAGAGAGATAGAAAAGCCGAGAGAAGGAGACACAGAGACAGAGTCAGAGAGAGAGAGAGAAGAGAGAGAGAGAGAGAGAGAGAGAGAAAGAGCCGAGAGAAGGAGACACAGAGACAGCAGTCAGAGTCAGAGATAGAGAGAGAGAGATAGAAAAGCAGAGAGAAGGAGACACAGAGACAGCAGTCAGAGATAGAGAGAGAGATAGAAAAGCAGAGAGAAGGAGACACAGAGACAGCAGTCAGAGATAGAGAGAGAGATAGAAAAGCCGAGAGAAGGAGACACAGAGACAGCAGTCAGAGATAGAGAGAGAGAGAGAGAGAGAAGAGAGAGAAGGAGACAGAGAGACAGAGAGAGAGAGAGAGAGAGAGAGAGAGAGAAAAGCCGAGAGAAGGAGACACAGAGACAGCAGTCAGAGATAGAGAGAGAGAGAGAGATAGAAAAGCCGAGAGAAGGAGACACAGAGACAGCAGTCAGAGATAGAGAGAGAGAGATAGAAAAGCAGAGAGAAGGAGACACAGAGACAGCAGTCAGAGATAGAGAGAGAGATAGAAAAGCCGAGAGAAGGAGACACAGAGACAGCAGTCAGAGATAGAGAGAGAGAGATAGAAAAGCCGAGAGAAGGAGACACAGAGACAGCAGTCAGAGATAGAGAGAGAGATAGAAAAGCCGAGAGAAGGAGACACAGAGACAGCAGTCAGAGATAGAGAGAGAGAAGAAAAGCCGAGAGAAGGAGACACAGAGACAGCAGTCAGAGATAGAGAGAGAGAGATAGAAAAGCCGAGAGAAGGAGACACAGAGACAGCAGTCAGAGATAGAGAGAGAGATAGAAAAGCAGAGAGAAGGAGACACAGAGACAGCAGTCAGAGATAGAGAGAGAGATAGAAAAGCCGAGAGAAGGAGACACAGAGACAGCAGTCAGAGATAGAGAGAGAGAGAGAAAAGCAGAGAGAAGGAGACACAGAGACAGCAGTCAGAGATAGAGAGAGAGATAGAAAAGCAGAGAGAAGGAGACACAGAGACAGCAGTCAGAGATAGAGAGAGAGATAGAAAAGCCGAGAGAAGGAGACACAGAGACAGCAGTCAGAGAGAGAGAGAGAGAGAGAGAGCCGAGAGAAGGAGACACAGAGACAGCAGTCAGAGAGAGAGAGAGAGATAGAAAAGCAGAGAGAAGGAGACACAGAGACAGCAGTCAGAGATAGAGAGAGAGAAGAAAAGCAGAGAGAAGGAGACACAGAGACAGCAGTCAGAGATAGAGAGAGAGATAGAAAAGCAGAGAGAAGGAGACACAGAGACAGCAGTCAGAGATAGAGAGAGAGAGAGAGAGAAAAGCCGAGAGAAGGAGACACAGAGACAGCAGTCAGAGATAGAGAGCGAGAGAGATAGAGAGAGAGAGAGAGAGAGAGAGAGAGAGAGAGAGAGAGAGAGATAGAAAGAGAGAGAGAGACACAGAGACAGCAGTCAGAGATAGAGAGAGAGAGATAGAAAAGCAGAGAGAAGGAGACACAGAGACAGCAGTCAGAGATAGAGAGAGAGAAGAAAAGCCGAGAGAAGGAGACACAGAGACAGCAGTCAGAGATAGAGAGAGAGAGATAGAAAAGCAGAGAGAAGGAGACACAGAGACAGCAGTCAGAGATAGAGAGAGAGATAGAAAAGCAGAGAGAAGGAGACACAGAGACAGCAGTCAGAGATAGAGAGAGAGAAGAAAAGCCGAGAGAAGGAGACACAGAGACAGCAGTCAGAGATAGAGAGAGAGAAGAAAAGCCGAGAGAAGGAGACACAGAGACAGCAGTCAGAGATAGAGAGAGAGAGAGAGAAGAAAAGCCGAGAGAAGGAGACACAGAGACAGCAGTCAGAGATAGAGAGAGAGAGAGAAAAGCCGAGAGAAGGAGACACAGAGACAGCAGTCAGAGAGAGAGAGAGAGATAGAAAAGCCGAGAGAAGGAGACACAGAGACAGCAGTCAGAGATAGAGAGAGAGAGAGAGAAAAGCAGAGAGAAGGAGACACAGAGACAGCAGTCAGAGATAGAGAGAGAGAGAGAAAAGCCGAGAGAAGGAGACACAGAGACAGCAGTCAGAGATAGAGAGAGAGAGAGAAAAGCAGAGAGAAGGAGACACAGAGACAGCAGTCAGAGATAGAGAGAGAGAGATAGAGAGAGAGAAGGGAGACACAGAGACAGCAGAGAGAGAGAGAGAGAGAGAGACAGAGAGAGAGAGAGAGAGAGAGAGAGAGAGAGAGAGAGAGAAAGCAGAGAGAAGGAGACACAGAGACAGCAGTCAGAGATAGAGAGAGAGAGATAGAAAGAGAGAGAAGGAGACACAGAGACAGCAGTCAGAGATAGAGAGAGAGAGATAGAAAAGCCGAGAGAAGGAGACACAGAGACAGAGTCAGAGAGAGAGAGAGAGAGAGAGGAGAGAGAGAGAGAGAGAGAGAGAGAGAGAGAGAGAAAAGCCGAGAGAAGGAGACACAGAGACAGCAGTCAGAGATAGAGAGAGAGAGATAGAAAAGCAGAGAGAAGGAGACACAGAGACAGCAGTCAGAGATAGAGAGAGAGAGAGAAAAGCAGAGAGAAGGAGACACAGAGACAGCAGTCAGAGATAGAGAGAGAGAGAGAAGAGAAAAGCCA
>CM065699.1:2339513-2344513 GCA_017654935.2 Phymorhynchus buccinoides | reverse complement strand
AAAACTCAATTCTATCTACAAAAGAGCAGCTAAAATTATTCTTCCTGACGCAAACCTCACCACATCAGAAAAACAAGCAAAATTAAACATCCTTCCGTTAGATTCACAATTAAAGTACAACAAAGCAATCCTCATGTACAAAGTGCATAATGACTTAGTCCCACAATACCTAAAATCATTAGTTACCCCGACATCACATCGTTATGGTTCCAGCAACTACATTTTGCCAAACACTAGAATTGACAATACAAATCAAGTTTTGCCTTCTCAGGTTCCTCAATTTGGAATTCCCTTCCCTCTGCCATTCAGTTATGCCCTTCCATCTCACGATACAAAAAGATGGTGCGGGCAAACATAATTTACAGCCCTGCTTAAATCCTGTGTCATTTTGAACGCACAGTATAACTGTATTGCCTTGTGTACAACTACATGTTATATGCATGGTATATGTCAATTGAATTTTTACATTTCAGTTTTATGCATTGTTTATTGGTTTGCCTTTAAACTGCTTGTTAAATGTGTTTGGATTGATGTTGCTTTCACCTCCTACTTGTCATCAATTATTTGTTTCACTATGTGTATTTTTTAAATATTTTTGTATATGTATGTATAAACAATGTATGTGTGTATGGGAGTCAGAGAGAGAGAGAGAGAGAGAGAGAGAGAGAGAGAGAGAGAGAGAGAGAGAGAGAGAGAGAGAGAGAGAGAGAGAGAGAGAGAGAGAGAGAGAGAGAGAGAGAGAGAGAGAGTATGTTTGCAAATGTTTTTTGTTTCTTAAATTTGTTTTTGGTTTGTTTTTTGGTTTGTTTTTAATCCAAGGACAGATTGTAAGAATAGGCATCGCCTAAAATCTTTATCCTTGTCAAATAAAGTTGTCCAGTGTCCAGTGTCCAGTGTCTCTCTCTCTCTCTCTCTCTCTCTCTCTCTCTCTCTCTCTCTCTCTCTCTCTCTCTCTCTCTCTCTCTCTCTCTCTCTCTCTGTCCACTTGTGTTTGTGCGCGCGCGCAAGTGTATGTGTGTGTGTGTGCGTGTGCGTGCGCGTGTGTGTGTGTGTGTGTGCGTGTGCGCGTGTGCGTGCGTGCGCGTGCGTGCGTGTGTGTGTGTGTGTGCGCGCAATCACAATAAAGGCCCCTCCGTCTACGCGACTGACAGAAACAACACATTGGCCTCCTCAAACAGCAGAGAAGTTAGAAATTAATTATTAACATTTCTGTAATCACGACCTAACCGAGTTAAACTGCCATTGAAAATAATATCACAAACGTTGCCCAGAACTATGACAAAAACACACACAACCTTTTATCAGTAGTGCCTGTATACTTACTGGACAGGTCAGCTTTTTACTGGACAGGTCAGCTTTGCGGTAGCGACATGATCATGACCACACGCACCCTGGACACACGCTGGACAGCATTCCTCAAAGGTGCAGTTTTCTTCCGGTTTTTCTTTACAATGTCAGCATTCAGCAACACGAGTCGTCAATCTGTACTTGTGCATATTTGTGCTTTTAACATCCAAGCTTTACGTAGTTCATGTTCCAATAAATAGTCGTGTGATGTTTTCTCTCCAATGTCCAAGTTTCTGTCTTTACTGTTTTATTGTTCTAAGCTCAACATATCTTTGTTTGACATGTTTTACACTTTAATTCGTATTTGGACATATTCCAAGCTTTTCTTTTTACACTCACTTACACTAGTTTACGATTGTTCTCTCTCTCTCTCTCTCAAGATTAAAATATTTTAAAGTTTTTGTCTATTATATCGTTCTTAAAAACTCAGCCTAGCGTGTTAGAAGACTTTCAACCGCTTTAAATCCGTTCCACGACTCGTTTCTTTGTTCCGATAGTAAGACATCGTAGAGCACTATTAGACCAGCCCCAAATCTCTCTGTTGTCCACACACACACCAGTGTCTAGAGCCATCCCATTGTCTTGACGTTGCTGGAATTGTCACAGACAAACCAAGCGGCGCGGACAAGTCATACACGGTACCAGGCTAACAGCAGCACGTTCCACTTTTTGCGGCACGGCATCTCACACACACGCGCGCGCGCACGCTGAAACAACAGAGCAGTCAGGTCCGCCCACGTGCGAAATTCCATCTGTCTACTTTTGGGTCTCTACCTCTGTCTATGTCTCTGTCTCTCTCTCTCTCTCTCTCTCTCTCTCTCTCTCACACACACACACACACACACACACACACACACACACACACACACACACACACACACACACACACACACACACACACACACACACACACACACACACACACACTGTCACACGCGCGCGCGCGCGCGCGCGCAGCCACACCCCAGTTTGTCAAGTTGCAGAACCTACGCCAGCTGTCCTTAGGGAGCAAGGGTTGTTATGTATAGGTCAATAACATCATTGTGTTGCCACAGAGTTTCAACTCGCAGCCACACCCCAGTTAGTTAGTTTGCAGAACCAACACCAGCAGTACATGTCAATACCACCGGTATGTGTCGCCACATTGATTGTAAGCATACAGTGATCAGTGTTAAGTACAGGTCAATGCCATCAGTATGTGTTGTCACATTGATTGTAAGCATACAGTGATCACAATCATGGGTTTATCTTTTCATCTCTTTGCGGTTCCACGGTCAAAGCGTGGTCATATTCTAGTTATTTGTTCGAGCGGAAACTGTCAGTACCACCATGTCACGTTACTTTGTGGCAGCTCAGCGAGAGCGTTTTGCAGCAGTTTCCCGCAACGTTTGCGCGACTGAAAAAAACACCTTCACAGATTCGAAAAGCCCTTCCAGATCAATGTACATTTTCCTGCTTAACATAAACGACATACTTGACGTCTGGGAGAAAACTCACCAGTATTTTACAGCCCAAACCAAGCTGTTCGCAATTCATGACGGCCAGTGTTCGCCAATAATGGCGGTACAGTTTCGTTATCTCTCAACGGTTCAATTAGCATTGGGAACAATGTTACGCTCGATTGAACGATCGATCCCTTAAAAATCCAGACAAGTGGTTTTGCAATTCTTTGATCTGTTTTACAATGAAGCACCGTTTTTTAAGTGGGCGTTGGGGTTTGTCTTCTGTGGATCAGTTAAGTTTAGTTATCTTTGTCACTTGTCCAAACGTTTCCAGATGAAAACCCCCAACCAAACCACACTGGACATTGCCAGTTTTCGATTTAGTCCAACTGTCCTTCAGGCCACATTAAGATGGACTGCACTACACACCAAGCACAGACATGTTCTGTGTCCAATTGGTTTAAACACTCGTCCAAGCTAGTCTGAAACGACCACTATTCAATATCAACTTACTAATCAATAGGGAGTAGCCTGCCTTTGATCCGGGTACCTGTGCGTTTATTGCACTCGATAACAAAGTTGTTATATCTAATTAAGGCTTTTTGTTTTACAATTTGCGTGGTAAATAAACAAGAAGGAAGGAGAGAGAAGAACACGCCGTCAGACCTGTACACGTATATCCTGTTATGAATGAACCATTAATTGTACGTTAACTCATTCACGCAGGATTTCCAACTGTCCACGCTCGCCCTGGTTTCCAGCAGTCGGTTCCCAAGTTCTTGACGCTAAACGTGTTAGGCGTAGGGCCGAGAGGCAGTGCTTAAAAACAAACCTCGAGGTTCATAAGCAAATTTTACGAATTGCTAATAATGCTGTGAATGAAATTGTTCAACAAGCGAAATCAGCCTTTTACAGTGCAAACATATTAGCATGCACCACAACCAAGCAACTGTTTATGGTCACAGACGCACTCATGGGGAGAATAAAATCATCTCCCCTTCCTTCATCTGTCTGTCTCTCTGATCTACCCCACAAATTTTGTGACTTTTTTACTGAAAAAATTAGTAACATTCGTGCAACCCTGGACGCTCAGTCAGAAACTGTGCCCAAAGTTCATTACAACTCTTTCTCTGGCATTCCATTGACTGACTTTGAACCTGTGACAGACGCTGTTGTCAAAGATGTCATCAAGAAGACTGCCATCAAAACATGCGTTCTTGGTCCCCTCCCCTCCTCTTTATTGTCTGCATGCATTGATGATTTGTTGCCTTATATTACCTTTGTGGTAAATTAATCACTCACCTCTGGTTGTTTCCCGTCTGCACTGAAAACTGCTGTTGTTCGACCTCTTTTGAAGAAACCCTCTCTTGACCCTGAAAACCTGAAAAACTACCGACCTGTCTCCAACTTGTCTTTCCTCTCTAAGATCATTGAAAAGATTGCACTTCTCCAACTCCAAAATCACCTCGACCGCAACAACCTACTCTATTCCTTGCAGTCTGCCTATCGCACTGGACACAGCACAGAAACCGCTCTGTTGAAGATATAGTAAACGATCTTCTGTCTGCTCTTGATGGTGGTCAGGTTTCTCTGCTCTCTCTTCTAGACCTGTCTTCTGCCTTTGATACCATCGATCACTCCACCCTCCTCTCTAGGCTTCAACATACTTTTGGCATCTCTTCTAATGCACTGACATGGTTTCACTCGTACCTCTCCGGTCGTACTCAAGTTGTCTCTGTCAACGGCTTCTCTTCAAGTTCAGCCGATTTGAAGCATGGAGTTCCCCAGGGCTCTGTTCTGGGTCCCATTCTTTTTGTTCTATACACTCAACCTATTTCTGACATTGTGGCCCATCATGACATTTACCATCACTGCTTCTCTGATGACAACCAAATCTACACCTCTGGTGATATCTCTCTACTCCCCTCCATCATTGAACGTACACAGCTATGTATTTCTGACATCAAGGCATGGATGACTTACAACAAGCTCCAGCTAAACAACGACAAAACTGAACTGATTTTCATTCTATCAAAAAGGCTCATGTCTACAATCTCTGTCCCTACTTCTGTCCAACTTGGAAACTCTCTCATTCAGACCTCTACTACCGTGCGCAATCTAGGCGTTGTACTGGACCAGACACTCTCTTTTCAAAGTCAAATTTCTTCTGTCTGCCGTGCTTGCTATTTGGAGCTTCGGCGCATCAGTTCT
>CM065699.1:2324513-2332013 GCA_017654935.2 Phymorhynchus buccinoides | reverse complement strand
ACTTTAGATTTGGGCATTCAATAAAAGCAGACCGTTTAATTTATAACATAACTCTTTTTTTGGTTATAACCAAGACTGGAAGAACAGTTAAACGAAAGCAAACAAGAAGAAATAACACGCGCGCGCGCGCGCACGTACGCACACGCACACGCACACACACACGCACACGCACACACGCACACACACACACACACACACACACACACACACACACACTTTCATGTTGTGCTTGTTTATTATTTTATTTCTGTTTTGTTATGGATGGCTTGATGTACAAAAAGCATAATGTAATGCTTATTTGATGTTCATCTGGAAATAAAACGTTGACTTTGACTTTGATAAACACACTCGCACATTTTCGTAAAAGGCTCAGAAAAAACCCAACGGACACCAAATTACAAACACAAAAACTAAGGGTAATAATGTGTAGAAAGATACCTAGTGGAAAGGCAGAATAACGTTGGTACAAAAACATGCAAGGACATTTCAAATTCTAAGCATAGTAATTGTCCCCATTAACCACTTTTATAGAAAGAGTGTGCTGGTTGTTTTGGGCGTTTGTTTGTTAATTCCGCCCCCCCCCCCATCTCGTCCAACCTGTATTCGGCAGCATCTCTACGTGTCCTCGTCTCTGTGTGTCACCCTCAGTGTGTCCCCGTCTCAATATGTCACCCTCATTGTGTCCCCGTCTCAATATGTCCCACTCCCTATGTGTCACCCTCATTGTGTCCCCGTCTCTGTGTTACCCTCATTGTGTCCCCGTCTCTATGTGTCACCCTCATTGTGTCCCCGTCTCTATGTGTCACCCTCATTGTGTCCCCGTCTCTGTGTCACCCTCATTGTGTCCCCGTCTCTGTGTCACCCTCATTGTGTCCCCGTCTCTATGTGTCACCCTCATTGTGTCCCCGTCTCTATGTGTCACCCTCATTGTGTCCCCGTCTCTGTGTCACCCTCATTGTGTCCCCGTCTCTGTGTCACCCTCATTGTGTCCCCGTCTCTGTGTGTCACCCTCATTGTGTCCCTGTCTCTGTGTGTCACCCTCATTGTGTCCCCGTCTCTGTGTGTCACCCTCATTGTGCCCCCGTCTCTGTGTCACCCTCATTGTGTCCCCGTCTCTGTGTCACCCTCATTGTGTCCCCGTCTCTGTGTCACCCTCATTGTGTCCCCGTCTCAATATGTCACCCTCATTGTGTCCCCGTCTCTATATGTCACCCTCAGTGTGTCCCCGTCTCAATATGTCACCCTCATTGTGTCCCCGTCTCAATATGTCCCCGTCTCTATGTGTCACCCTCATTGTGTCCCCGTCTCTGTGTTACCCTCATTGTGTCCCCGTCTCTATGTGTCACCCTCATTGTGTCCCCGTCTCTATGTGTCACCCTCATTGTGTCCCCGTCTCTGTGTCACCCTCATTGTGTCCCCGTCTCTGTGTGTCACCCTCATTGTGTCCCCGTCTCTATGTGTGTCACCCTCATTGTGTCCCCGTCTCTATGTGTCACCCTCATTGTGTCCCCCGTCTCTGTGTCACCCTCATTGTGTCCCCGTCTCTATGTGTCACCCTCATTGTGTCCCCGTCTCTGTGTCACCCTCATTGTGCCCCCGTCTCTGTGTCACCCTCATTGTGTCCCCGTCTCTGTGTCACCCTCATTGTGTCCCCCGTCTCTATGTGTCACCCTCATTGTGTCCCCGTCTCTGTGTGTCACCCTCATTGTGTCCCCGTCTCTGTGTCACCCTCATTGTGTCCCCGTCTCTATGTGTCACCCTCATTGTGTCCCTGTCTCTGTGTCACCCTCATTGTGTCCCCGTCTCTATGTGTCACCCTCATTGTGCCCCCGTCTCTGTGTCACCCTCATTGTGTCCCCGTCTCTATGTGTCACCCTCATTGTGCCCCCGTCTCTATGTGTCACCCTCATTGTGCCCCCGTCTCTATGTGTCACCCTCATTGTGCCCCCGTCTCTGTGTCACCCTCATTGTGTCCCCGTCTCTGTGTCACCCTCATTGTGTCCCCGTCTCTATGTGTCACCCTCATTGTGTCCCCGTCTCTGTGTCACCCTCATTGTGTCCCCGTCTCTATGTGTCACCCTCATTGTGTCCCCGTCTCTATGTGTCACCCTCATTGTGTCCCCGTCTCTGTGTCACCCTCATTGTGTCCCCGTTCCCCGTCTCTGTGTCACCCTCATTGTGTCCCCGTCTCTGTGTGTCACCCTCATTGTGTCCCCGTCTCTACGTGTCACCCTCATTGTGTCCCCGTCTCCATGTGTCACCCTCATTGTGTCCCCGTCTCAATGTGTCCCCGTCTCTGTGTCACCCTCATTGTGTCCCGTTCCCCCCGTCTCTGTGTCACCCTCATTGTGTCCCCGTCTCTGTGTGTCACCCTCATTGTGTCCCCGTCTCTGTGTCACCCTCATTGTGTCTGTCATACTGCAGGATGCGTTACGAATCACACGCAGTCACTCCGGGTACAACAGATACTCACGCAATCTAACTCCACTCAATTATACACGGGACTCAAGGTTGCTGGTCGCCAAAATAAATTCTCGAACCATTCGAGATAATTACTCATTTATTATACCAATAGCGCAAATGCATACAAGAGCATGCGCCAGAAGAAACAGGGCCATACCAAATGCAATGTAGGCTCAATAGCCAAACAACACCAAAATCCAATCATAGTCAAAGCCTGTCATAGGTCAGGGTCAAATCCTTTAGTTACAATCAAGTCCACTTTCAATTTATCTTTAGGCCAACAATTACATAATAGTCCATTTCCACTGGACTATTATGACTCACCCTGAATCCTCCAACATCATCTTGTAGATGCACCCAAAACATCACGAAATTCTTTCAGCCACAAAAAGAAGACCAAGTGGCTAGTCACATTATTTTCTCTCTTTTCCTCTATGCCTTTAGCTCCTCTTCCAAGTTACTCACACAAAAAAAGAATAAACACAAATTCAATAAATGGTGAGCGAAATTTACATGGCGAGAATAAATTTAATCTATCTATGACTCCCGACTGGGTTGACCCTAAAATTATTAAAAGAAAAAGGAGGCCTAGCCTCTTACCATTATTTAATCTCAAACTACTGCATTCCTAAACAAAAAAAATAAAGATGTGAAAGATTGTCTATCAACTGTCCTATTACAAACCTACAAACTAATTCCTAAAATCTTTCACTCACCAAAAAACCCACATCACCAGGAACAAAGAAGAAGAAGATCTTATTGGGTCAACCTCAGTACGGAAAGTGAAGTTAAAAGCTCACTGTCAAACTTCAATGATTTCTAAAAAGTGTTCACCTCCAAACAATACACGCTGGATTATCCAATGCGCTCACAAGTTACAAAACCTACCAATCAAAGATATTATTGCATGGCAAGTACAAGTCACACTAAAGACATTGCCACACTGGCTATGATTCAATCTCACAAAAAGCAATTCATTCACAAATGATCCTTCTCCCATCATAATCCAAAGGGTGCTCTCGCACTCACACCTGACAGTGTCCCCGTCTCTATGTGTCACCCTCATTGTGTCCCCGTCTCCATGTGTCACCCTCATTGTGGCTTGGTTTCTTTGTTATCTCTGAGGCTTGGTTTCTTTGCTATCTCTGAGGCTTGGTTTCTTTGTTATCTCTGAGGCTTGGTTTCTTTGTTATATCTGAGGCTTGGTTTCTTTGTTATCTCTGAGGCTTGGTTTCTTTGCTATCTCTGAGGCTTGGTTTCTTTGTTATATCTGAGGCTTGGTTTCTCTGTTATCTCTGAGGCTTGGTTTCTTTGTTATATCTGAGGCTTGGTTTCTTTGTTATCTCTGAGGCTTGGTTTCTTTGTTATCTCTGAGGCTTGGTTTCTTTGTTATCTCTGAGGCTTGGTTTCTCTGTTATCTCTGAGGCTTGGTTTCTTTGTTATCTCTGAGGCTTGGTTTCTTTGTTATATCTGAGGCTTGGTTTCTCTGTTATCTCTGAGGCTTGGTTTCTCTGTTATATCTGAGGCTTGGTTTCTTTGTTATCTCTGAGGCTTGGTTTCTTTGTTATCTCTGAGGCTTGGTTTCTTTGTTATCTCTGAGGCTTGGTTTCTTTGTTATCTCTGAGGCTTGGTTTCTTTGTTATCTCTGAGGCTTGGTTTCTTTGTTATCTCTGAGGCTTGGTTTCTTTGTTATATCTGAGGCTTGGTTTCTCTGTTATCTCTGAGGCTTGGTTTCTTTGTTATATCTGAGGCTTGGTTTCTTTGTTATCTCTGAGGCTTGGTTTCTTTGTTATCTCTGAGGCTTGGTTTCTTTGTTATCTCTGAGGCTTGGTTTCTTTGTTATCTCTGAGGCTTGGTTTCTCTGTTATCTCTGAGGCTTGGTTTCTTTGTTATATCTGAGGCTTGGTTTCTTTGTTATCTCTGAGGCTTGGTTTCTTTGCTATCTCTGAGGCTTGGTTTCTTTGTTATCTCTGAGGCTTGGTTTCTTTGTTATATCTGAGGCTTGGTTTCTTTGTTATATCTGAGGCTTGGTTTCTTTGTTATCTCTGAGGCTTGGTTTCTTTGTTATATCTGAGGCTTGGTTTCTCTGTTATCTCTGAGGCTTGGTTTCTTTGTTATATCTGAGGCTTGGTTTCTTTGTTATCTCTGAGGCTTGGTTTCTTTGCTATCTCTGAGGCTTGGTTTCTTTGTTATCTCTGAGGCTTGGTTTCTTTGCTATCTCTGAGGCTTGGTTTCTTTGTTATCTCTGAGGCTTGGTTTCTTTGTTATCTCTGAGGCTTGGTTTCTTTGTTATCTCTGAGGCTTGGTTTCTTTGTTATCTCTGAGGCTTGGTTTCTTTGTTATCTCTGAGGCTTGGTTTCTTTGTTATCTCTGAGGCTTGGTTTCTTTGTTATCTCTGAGGCTTGGTTTCTTTGTTATCTCTGAGGCTTGGTTTCTTTGTTATCTCTGAGGCTTGGTTTCTTTGTTATCTCCGAGGCTTGGTTTCTTTGTTATCTCTGAGGCTTGGTTTCTTTGTTATCTCTGAGGCTTGGTTTCTTTGTTATATCTGAGGCTTGGTTTCTTTGTTATCTCTGAGGCTTGGTTTCTTTGTTATCTCTGAGGCTTGGTTTCTTTGTTATATCTGAGGCTTGGTTTCTCTGTTATCTCTGAGGCTTGGTTTCTTTGTTATATCTGAGGCTTGGTTTCTTTGTTATCTCTGAGGCTTGGTTTCTTTGTTATCTCTGAGGCTTGGTTTCTTTGTTATCTCTGAGGCTTGGTTTCTTTGTTATCTCTGAGGCTTGGTTTCTTTGTTATCTCTGAGGCTTGGTTTCTCTGTTATATCTGAGGCTTGGTTTCTCTGTTATCTCTGAGGCTTGGTTTCTTTGTTATATCTGAGGCTTGGTTTCTTTGTTATCTCTGAGGCTTGGTTTCTTTGTTATCTCTGAGGCTTGGTTTCTTTGTTATCTCTGAGGCTTGGTTTCTTTGTTATATCTGAGGCTTGGTTTCTTTGTTATCTCTGAGGCTTGGTTTCTTTGTTATCTCTGAGGCTTGGTTTCTTTGTTATATCTGAGGCTTGGTTTCTCTGTTATCTCTGAGGCTTGGTTTCTTTGTTATATCTGAGGCTTGGTTTCTTTGTTATCTCTGAGGCTTGGTTTCTTTGTTATCTCTGAGGCTTGGTTTCTTTGTTATCTCTGAGGCTTGGTTTCTTTGTTATCTCTGAGGCTTGGTTTCTCTGTTATCTCTGAGGCTTGGTTTCTTTGTTATATCTGAGGCTTGGTTTCTTTGTTATCTCTGAGGCTTGGTTTCTCTGTTATCTCTGAGGCTTGGTTTCTTTGTTATCTCTGAGGCTTGGTTTCTTTGTTATATCTGAGGCTTGGTTTCTTTGTTATATCTGAGGCTTGGTTTCTTTGTTATCTCTGAGGCTTGGTTTCTTTGTTATCTCTGAGGCTTGGTTTCTCTGTTATCTCTGAGGCTTGGTTTCTTTGTTATATCTGAGGCTTGGTTTCTTTGTTATCTCTGAGGCTTGGTTTCTTTGTTATCTCTGAGGCTTGGTTTCTTTGTTATCTCTGAGGCTTGGTTTCTCTGTTATCTCTGAGGCTTGGTTTCTTTGTTATCTCTGAGGCTTGGTTTCTTTGTTATCTCTGAGGCTTGGTTTCTTTGTTATCTCTGAGGCTTGGTTTCTTTGTTATCTCTGAGGCTTGGTTTCTTTGTTATCTCTGAGGCTTGGTTTCTTTGTTATCTCTGAGGCTTGGTTTCTTTGTTATCTCTGAGGCTTGGTTTCTTTGTTATCTCTGAGGCTTGGTTTCTTTGTTATCTCTGAGGCTTGGTTTCTTTGTTATCTCTGAGGCTTGGTTTCTTTGTTATCTCTGAGGCTTGGTTTCTTTGTTATCTCTGAGGCTTGGTTTCTTTGTTATCTCTGAGGCTTGGTTTCTTTGTTATCTCTGAGGCTTGGTTTCTTTGTTATCTCTGAGGCTTTGTTTCTTTGTTATCTCTGAGGCTTTGTTTCTTTGTTATCTCTGAGGCTTTGTTTCTTTGTTATCTCTGAGGCTTTGTTTCTTTGTTATCTCTGAGGTTTTGTGTCTTTGTTATCTCTGAGGCTTTGTTTCTTTGTTATCTCTGAGGCTTTGTTTCTTTGTTATCTCTGAGGCTTGGTTTCTTTGTTATCTCTGAGGCTTTGTTTCTTTGTTATCTCTGAGGCTTGGTTTCTTTGTTATCTCTGAGGCTTGGTTTCTTTGTTATCTCTGAGGCTTGGTTTCTTTGTTATATCTGAGGCTTGGTTTCTTTGTTATCTCTGAGGCTTGGTTTCTTTGTTATCTCTGAGGCTTGGGTTCTTTGTTTCGCTGCTTTGCACTAGTTGTTCCCATTAGCGTTGGTCACCAGACGTGATACTCACTGAACCAGTAGCAGAGGGAACAAAATGTCCTCCCCTTGGAGAGAAGTCTTTGTGGTTTGTTTTTAAATAAAATGGGGTCAGCGGTTGATGACTTATTGATGAGTGGTGTCCCCTCTCACACCCACTATGGTGCTCTCCAACAGAGGAGAGTGGTGCTACTGGTTGTAGACATTGTGCTACTGTTATTGTTTGTACTGTTTGTGCCATTACTGCTATTGCTTTTATGAGAGCCCCCCTCCCTCTCCCTCTGTTTGTCTGTCTGTGTTTCTGTCAGTCTCTGTCTCTCTGTCTCCATCTCTGTCTCTCTGTCTCCATCTCTGTCTCTGTCTCCATCTCTGTCTCTCTGTCTCCATCTCTGTCTCTCTGTCTCCCTCTCTGTCTCTCTGTCTCCCTCTCTGTCTCCATCTCTGTCTCTCTGTCTCCATTTCTGTCTCTGTCTCCATCTCTGTCTCTCTGTCTCCATCTCTGTCTCTCTGTCTCCATCTCTGTCTCTTTGTCTCCATATCTGTCTCTCTGTCTCCATCTCTGTCTCTATCTCCATCTCTGTCTCTGTCTCTGTCTCCATCTCTGTCTCTATCTCCATCTCTGTCTCTGTCTCTGTCTCCATCTCTGTCTCTGTCTCCATCTCTGTCTCTGTTTCCATCTCTGTCTCTCTGTCTCCATCT
>CM065699.1:2317013-2319513 GCA_017654935.2 Phymorhynchus buccinoides | reverse complement strand
TACAGCATAGATGGTAGACAACCCTACCCAGTGTGACTATAGGTTAAACATCTGAGACCACTATTACCTACAGCATAGATGGTAGACAACCCTACCCAGTGTGGCTATAGGTTAAACATCTGAGACCACTATTACATACAGCATAGATGGTAGACAACCCTACCCAGTGTGGCTATAGGTTAAACATCTGAGACCACTATTACATACAGCATAGATGGTAGACAACCCTACCCAGTGTGACTATAGGTTAAACATCTGAGACCACTATTACCTACAGCATAGATGGTAGACAACCCTACCCAGTGTGGCTATAGGTTAAACATCTGAGACCACTATTACATACAGCATAGATGGTAGACAACCCTACCCAGTGTGACTATAGGTTAAACATCTGAGACCACTATTACCTACAGCATAGATGGTAGACAACCCTACCCAGTGTGACTATAGGTTAAACATACAGGGTCCATCTGAGACCACTATTACCTACAGCATAGATGGTAGACAACCCTACCCAGTGTGGCTATAGGTTAAACATCTGAGACCACTATTACATACAGCATAGATGGTAGACAACCCTACCCAGTGTGACTATAGGTTAAACATCTGATGCCACTATTACCTACAGCATAGATGGTAGACAACCCTACCCAGTGTGACTATAGGTTAAACATACAGGGTCCATCTGAGACCACTATTACATACAGCATAGATGGTAGACAACCCTACCCAGTGTGGCTATAGGTTAAACATACAGGGTCCATCTGATACCACTATTACCTACAGCATAGATGGTAGACAACCCTACCCAGTGTGGCTATAGGTTAAACATCTGAGACCACTATTACATACAGCATAGATGGTAGACAACCCTACCCAGTGTGGCTATAGGTTAAACATCTGAGACCACTATTACATACAGCATAGATGGTAGACAACCCTACCCAGTGTGACTATAGGTTAAACATCTGAGACCACTATTACATACAGCATAGATGGTAGACAACCCTACCCAGTGTGGCTATAGGTTAAACATCTGAGACCACTATTACCTACAGCATAGATGGTAGACAACCCTACCCAGTGTGACTATAGGTTAAACATACAGGGTCCATCTGAGACCACTATTACCTACAGCATAGATGGTAGACAACCCTACCCAGTGTGGCTATAGGTTAAACATCTGATGCCACTATTACCTACAGCATAGATGGTAGACAACCCTACCCAGTGTGACTATAGGTTAAACATCTGAGACCACTATTACCTACAGCATAGATGGTAGACAACCCTACCCAGTGTGACTATAGGTTAAACATCTGAGACCACTATTACATACAGCATAGATGGTAGACAACCCTACCCAGTGTGACTATAGGTTAAACATACAGGGTCCATCTGAGACCACTATTACCTACAGCATAGATGGTAGACAACCCTACCCAGTGTGGCTATAGGTTAAACATACAGGGTCCATCTGAGACCACTATTACATACAGCATAGATGGTAGACAACCCTACCCAGTGTGACTATAGGTTAAACATCTGAGACCACTATTACCTACAGCATAGATGGTAGACAACCCTACCCAGTGTGGCTATAGGTTAAACATACAGGGTCCATCTGAGACCACTATTACCTACAGCATAGATGGTAGACAACCCTACCCAGTGTGGCTATAGGTTAAACATACAGGGTCCATCTGAGACCACTATTACATACAGCATAGATGGTAGACAACCCTACCCAGTGTGGCTATAGGTTAAACATCTGAGACCACTATTACCTACAGCATAGATGGTAGACAACCCTACCCAGTGTGGCTATAGGTTAAACATCTGAGACCACTATTACATACAGCATAGATGGTAGACAACCCTACCCAGTGTGGCTATAGGTTAAACATCTGAGACCACTATTACCTACAGCATAGATGGTAGACAACCCTACCCAGTGTGGCTATAGGTTAAACATCTGAGACCACTATTACATACAGCATAGATGGTAGACAACCCTACCCAGTGTGACTATAGGTTAAACATCTGAGACCACTATTACATACAGCATAGATGGTAGACAACCCTACCCAGTGTGACTATAGGTTAAACATACAGGGTCCATCTGAGACCACTATTACCTACAGCATAGATGGTAGACAACCCTACCCAGTGTGACTATAGGTTAAACATCTGAGACCACTATTACATACAGCATAGATGGTAGACAACCCTACCCAGTGTGACTATAGGTTAAACATCTGAGACCACTATTACCTACAGCATAGATGGTAGACAACCCTACCCAGTGTGACTATAGGTTAAACATCTGAGACCACTATTACATACAGCATAGATGGTAGACAACCCTACCCAGTGTGACTATAGGTTAAACATACAGGGTCCATCTGAGACCACTATTACCTACAGCATAGATGGTAGACAACCCTACCCAGTGTGGCTATAGGTTAAACATACAGGGTCCATCTGAGACCACTATTAC
>CM065699.1:2292013-2312013 GCA_017654935.2 Phymorhynchus buccinoides | reverse complement strand
GTGCTCGCAAGCAAAGAAATTATGTAAATCACTTGAAGAGAAAGTCAAAAAGCAATTATTTTCAAGACTTAATAACTAACAAATCAGACAGTAGATCCATATGGTCAGCCATTAACCAGCTAAATAACAAAAAATCCAGTTCACAATTGTTTTTTTACAAATGAACTATCTCCAGAAACCTTTAACGTTTATTTCTCTGAAATAGCCAACACTATTATACAAAACAATAGATCCGAGGAAAATGATCTTAAATATCTTCATGACTTTTGTTTGTGTAAAGAAATTTCATCCGAACTAACTATACCTTATTTAACGGTATACGAAGTCTTTAATTATCTTGTTCATCTAAAACAAACTAAAACCAGAGGCCTAGACGACATAGATGGCAAAATTCTTAAACTATCAGCTCCAGTCATATCCGAATCACTCACTTACATATGTAATTTGTGTATTTCTAAAAACCATTTTCCTAAAGCCATTAAGACAGCGAGAATCACACCCATATTTAAATTAGGAGATCGTTCTGACCCTTGTAATCATAGACCCATTTCCATCGTGTCTGTCTTATCAAAACCATTAGAAAGTCACATGAACAAACACATCCTTAATCATTTTGACCACTTTCATCTTTTCCATCCATGTCAGTCTGGTTTTCGAACGAAACACTCTTGTCAAACAGCTCTTACAACTCTTGTTGATAAATGGCTTACTAATATCAATAATAATGAAATAACTGGTGCTCTAATAGTTGACTTTGTTAAAGCAATTGATGTTGTAGACCATTCTCTTCTGCTTAAAAAACTAACATTATATGGATTGTCTTGTAATACAATAGAACTTATATCATCATTTTTAATGGAGAGGAAACAGGTGGTGGCTGTTAACGGCCACGTGTCTTCATCTAGATCAACAAAGTATGGCATTCCTCAGGGTTCCGTCTTAGGACCTTTGCTTTTCTCCGTTTATATCAACGATTTGCCTCTAGTTCTAAGTACGTTGTGCGATTTGCTTGCTGACGATGCAACGTTACACACTAATCACTCTAACTATGAAGTAGTATTACGAAATTTACAGAACAGCATCAACGAACTCATAAACTGGGCAGAATTAAACCACATGAGCCTGCATCCTATAAAAACTAAATTTATGATGGCAACAACTAGACAAAAACGTCAGAATCTTCCTCTCGGCTCTTTAACTCTCTCTATTAATGGTAACATTGTTGAAGAAGTAAGCAGTCATAAAATACTTGGCGTTGTCATTGACAATAATCTTTCTTGGTCAGATCATGTATCTAAGGTATGTAAGTCTGTTTCAAAAAAGATCTATCAGTTGTCCAAAATAAAACACTTCCTAAACCTCCACTCGCGTAAGATATTCTTTCACTCGTTTATTGAATCCCACATTAACTATGCTTCAACTATCTGGGATGGTGCAAGTGACAATACTTTAAAACCCCTCTCTAGTCTTCATAGACGGGCATTAAAGTTAGTTCTTCTTAAATCTTTTACATTAACAGCTAATGATTACAAAGCCTTGGACATACTACCCTTCAAGTTCAAACTAAAATTCAACAAAGCTGTTTTCATGTTCAAACTTTTATCAGGCAATGCCCCACCATCACTTACCAATAGGTTTGTTGTCAATGATCAACGCCATGTTCACAAACTCATGCTGCCATTGCCTAGAATCGACCTTTTCAAAACATGTTTAGCTTATTCTGGCGGGGCCTTGTGGAATGCCATATTGGGCAATCTCGCAATTGAAACAAGCTTTAATTCTTTCAAAAAAAACTAGTGAACATTTCTAATGACCGAATTTTATAATTCAATTCTATAACATGTTGTTCATGTGTTTGATGTTTTTTCATGGTTATTTGATAAGTATGAATTTTGTATGTGCATGCTTTTTCACTTTCATTCTTTTTTAAAATGTTCCATTGTTAATGGTGGTTATTGTTTTTTCTTCTCCTTTTCATTTTTTATGAGGGCTGGATGTAAACAAGCCTGTATAGTGCTTAGTCTTTTCCCTCAATAAAAAAGGTTCGTTCGTTCGTTCGTTCGTTCTCTCTCTCGCTCGCTCATAGTTTATTTGTTATTTATGTGTTTGCTTGTTTTCTTTTTTGTCTGAGGACCTGATGAAAAAAGCTCTGTTTGTGCTTATTCAGTTATCCTCAATAAACATTCGAGAAACATTCGAGATTCTCTCTCTCGCTCTCTCTCTCTCTCCCCCCCCCCCTCTCTGTTTGTGTGCGTGTCAATGTTAAAGTCAAAAGTAACGTCTTTATTATTTATTATTGTTAAGAGAAACGACAGTGTGGTCTGATACAAGCACAGTACAAACAAAGACACACACATTCATGTACTACAAATGATAACAAAACTGAGGACAAGAAAAGACAGACCATCAAGATTTGTGTGTGTGTGTGTGTGTGTGTGTGTGTGTGTGTGTGTGTGTGTGTGTGTGTGTGTGTGTGTGTGTGTGTGTGTGTGTGTGTGTGTGTGTGTGTGTGTGCGTGTGCGTGCGCGCACACATTTCCCTTCCTTTATTCTAGCCCATGTTTGTGTTGGTTGTGGTTCCTGTTTGTTGGTGTGTCTGTTTGTTGGTGTGTCTGTTTGTTGGTGTGTCTGTCTGTTGGTGTGTCTGTTTGTTGGTGTATCTGTCTGTTGGCTTACTATCCACTGGCCCTGAGGGAATGATGAACAATCTATTTAAATCGTTGATAAGGGCTTGTGTTGTCATTGTGTGCAGAGTTAGGAGCAAACTGTTCCAACTTTCAAATCAATTTAGATTGGGATTAAGTCAGACAGAACATTGTTCTAATTTGTTTATTTTAATACCTTTTGGACTCTCTGAGTGTGTTTCACGCTCCCATGTTTAGATCAGAAAGAAAAGAAAAACAATGGCATGCAGGGAAGTCTAATGTTTCTGTCTCGACATGATGCACATAATAAACATAATAGCTGTACGTCTGACCCCCCCCCCCCACCTCCTCTCTCAGCTTACGAACCATGGATAATAAACTGCAGGGGGTCACAGTTACTCTGATTTTATTTATTTATTATTTTGAGCGCTTATTCTTAGAGCCCTAAGTTTGTTGTTGTTGTTGTTGTTGTTGCTGCTGCTGCTCCTTTGTTGTTGGTTTTGCATTGTTGCTACTGTTACTGTTATATTTTGTTGTTATACTGTCTTAGTTAATGTAGTTCACAACACACCACACAACACATACACAACAAGTGCAAAATGACGTTAATCTGTTGACGAAAACCAAAACAAAACATGCGATATTTCAGCAAATATGCCTTTGTTGAATAATTAAAACATTCAACATAGAGAACAAAACAATACTTTCCCTCTTCAGTCAAATAGTGTCCAAATGCACCGAAACACACTTCCGCCATTAACAGATCTCTAAGAAGGAAAACTCACGCGACGTCTTGGTCTACTGGCTCACCTACACTTTCGAGTAATCAACACGCTTGCCAAAAGCTGCTGGTCTGCAAAGCCAAACGCTGTGAGATCGGCGAAACCCCCCATTCAACGTTCCTTTTTCAGACAACTCAATAAGAATGTAAAGTTTTTATCGCACCAGAAAGATAGACGTTGCGTGGAGAATGAATAGCGAGATGGCACTTGTTCCATTGCATGTTCAGCAAGTTGACTGGATAAAACATAGTCCCACAACCATCCAATTCAACATGGCGGCGGAAGCGTGTTTTGGTCTATTGTTGTTGGAGTTGCTCTTTCTGGTACTGTTGCTACCATTATACTGTTCAGGTCAAAGAATGAGGACAACTAGGCCCCGCGGCCTCTTAATGTGTCCTTTCTGATTATTTGTATTCTTTTTCATGATTGGCATGACTAGGACGCTTTTAGATGTGTTAATCATATACACATTTCAATTGTTGATTCTTGGGGTCTTTATCGAGGAGGTTTTTGAACTGATTAAGGTTAGGTGCCAATTTAATATGTGCTGGAAGAGAATTCCAGTATTTAGTGACTCTGTTACTAAATCAATTATTTCTAATGTTAGTTCTGCTTTATTGGGTTAGTAGTTTCAAATCATTATTCCTAGTTTTTGAGTAGTTAGAAAGTTGTAGCAAATGTTTGTTAGTAATATCAGAACTGTGAAAGATTTTATAAACATTTATCAAATCACCACGTAGTCGCCGATATTTTAGGGATGTTGTTACCATTATACTGTTGTTACCATGATACTGTTGTTACCATGATACTGTTGTTACCATGATACTGTTGTTACCATGATACTGTTGTTACCATGATACTGTTGTTACCATGATACTGTTGTTACCATGATACTGTTGTTACCATCATACTGTTGTTACCATGATACTGTTGTTACCATGATACTGTTGTTACCATGATACTGTTGTTACCATCATACTGTTGTTACCATGATACTGTTGTTACCATATACTGTTGTTACCATCATACTGTTGTTACCATGATACTGTTGTTACCATCATACTGTTGTTACCATATACTGTTGTTACCATCATACTGTTGTTACCATGTTGTTACCATATACTGTTGTTACCCATGATACTGTTGTTACCATGATACTGTTGTTACCATGATACTGTTGTTACCATCATACTGTTGTTACCATTATACTGTTGTTACCATCATACTGTTGTTACCATTATACTGTTGTTACCATGATACTGTTGTTACCATTATACTGTTGTTACCATGATACTGTTGTTACCATGATACTGTTGTTACCATGATACTGTTGTTACCATATACTGTTGTTACCATCATACTGTTGTTACCATCATACTGTTGTTACCATCATACTGTTGTTACCATTATACTGTTGTTACCATGATACTGTTGTTACCATCATACTGTTGTTACCATGATACTGTTGTTACCATATTATACTGTTGTTACCATCATACTGTTGTTACCATCATACTGTTGTTACCATCATACTGTTGTTACCATGATACTGTTGTTACCATGTACTGTTGTTACCATCATACTGTTGTTACCATCATACTGTTGTTACCATCATACTGTTGTTACCATGATACTGTTGTTACCATGATACTGTTGTTACCATTATACTGTTGTTACCATGATACTGTTGTTACCATATACTGTTGTTACCATCATACTGTTGTTACCATTATACTGTTGTTACCATCATACTGTTGTTACCATTATACTGTTGTTACCATCATACTGTTGTTACCATACTGTTGTTACCATTATACTGTTGTTACCATTATACTGTTGTTACCATTACTGTTGTTACCATGTTGTTACCATCATACTGTTGTTACCATCATACTGTTGTTACCATATACTGTTGTTACCATGATACTGTTGTTACCATCATACTGTTGTTACCATCATACTGTTGTTACCATGATACTGTTGTTACCATCATACTGTTGTTACCATGATACTGTTGTTACCATGATACTGTTGTTACCATGATACTGTTGTTACCATGTTGTTACCATATCATACTGTTGTTACCATTATACTGTTGTTACCATGATACTGTTGTTACCATCATACTGTTGTTACCATGTTGTTACCATACTGTTGTTACCATCATACTGTTGTTACCATATACTGTTGTTACCATCATACTGTTGTTACCATATACTGTTGTTACCATGATACTGTTGTTACCATTATACTGTTGTTACCATACTGTTGTTACCATGATACTGTTGTTACCATGATACTGTTGTTACCATCATACTGTTGTTACCATGATACTGTTGTTACCATGATACTGTTGTTACCATGTTGTTACCATCATACTGTTGTTACCATCATACTGTTGTTACCATCATACTGTTGTTACCATGTACTGTTGTTACCATCATACTGTTGTTACCATTATACTGTTGTTACCATCATACTGTTGTTACCATTATACTGTTGTTACCATTATACTGTTGTTACCATATACTGTTGTTACCATTATACTGTTGTTACCATGATACTGTTGTTACCATCATACTGTTGTTACCATGTTGTTACCATATACTGTTGTTACCATCATACTGTTGTTACCATTATACTGTTGTTACCATGATACTGTTGTTACCATCATACTGTTGTTACCATTATACTGTTGTTACCATCATACTGTTGTTACCATATACTGTTGTTACCATCATACTGTTGTTACCATTATACTGTTGTTACCATCATACTGTTGTTACCATATACTGTTGTTACCATTATACTGTTGTTACCATTATACTGTTGTTACCATCATACTGTTGTTACCATATACTGTTGTTACCATCATACTGTTGTTACCATTATACTGTTGTTACCATCATACTGTTGTTACCATCATACTGTTGTTACCATCATACTGTTGTTACCATCATACTGTTGTTACCATCATACTGTTGTTACCATTATACTGTTGTTACCATCATACTGTTGTTACCATATACTGTTGTTACCATCATACTGTTGTTACCATTCATACTGTTGTTACCATGATACTGTTGTTACCATGATACTGTTGTTACCATTATACTGTTGTTACCATTATACTGTTGTTACCATCATACTGTTGTTACCATTATACTGTTGTTACCATCATACTGTTGTTACCATCATACTGTTGTTACCATCATACTGTTGTTACCATCATACTGTTGTTACCATCATACTGTTGTTACCATCATACTGTTGTTACCATATACTGTTGTTACCATCATACTGTTGTTACCATTATACTGTTGTTACCATCATACTGTTGTTACCATTACCATACTGTTGTTACCATCATACTGTTGTTACCATCATACTGTTGTTACCATTATACTGTTGTTACCATCATACTGTTGTTACCATGATACTGTTGTTACCATCATACTGTTGTTACCATGATACTGTTGTTACCATCATACTGTTGTTACCATGATACTGTTGTTACCATGATACTGTTGTTACCATGATACTGTTGTTACCATGATACTGTTGTTACCATGATACTGTTGTTACCATGATACTGTTGTTACCATCATACTGTTGTTACCATGATACTGTTGTTACCATCATACTGTTGTTACCATCATACTGTTGTTACCATTATACTGTTGTTACCATTATACTGTGTTGTTACCATGATACTGTTGTTACCATGGCATACTGTTGTTACCATGATACTGTTGTTACCATTATACTGTTGTTACCATCATACTGTTGTTACCATTATACTGTTGTTACCATCATACTGTTGTTACCATCATACTGTTGTTACCATGATACTGTTGTTACCATCATACTGTTGTTACCATCATACTGTTGTTACCATCATACTGTTGTTACCATGATACTGTTGTTACCATTATACTGTTGTTACCATGATACTGTTGTTACCATACTGTTGTTACCATCATACTGTTGTTACCATACTGTTGTTACCATCATACTGTTGTTACCATACTGTTGTTACCATCATACTGTTGTTACCATTATACTGTTGTTACCATCATACTGTTGTTACCATCATACTGTTGTTACCATTATACTGTTGTTACCATTATACTGTTGTTACCATCATACTGTTGTTACCATGTTGTTACCATCATACTGTTGTTACCATCATACTGTTGTTACCATGATACTGTTGTTACCATCATACTGTTGTTACCATCATACTGTTGTTACCATTATACTGTTGTTACCATCATACTGTTGTTACCATCATACTGTTGTTACCATCATACTGTTGTTACCATCATACACCATCATACTGTTGTTACCATCATACTGTTGTTACCATCATACTGTTGTTACCATCATACTGTTGTTACCATTATACTGTTGTTACCATCATACTGTTGTTACCATGATACTGTTGTTACCATCATACTGTTGTTACCATTACTGTTGTTACCATCATACTGTTGTTACCATACTGTTGTTACCATCATACTGTTGTTACCATCTGTTGTTACCATTATACTGTTGTTACCATCATACTGTTGTTACCATCATACTGTTGTTACCATGTTGTTACCATACTGTTGTTACCATCATACTGTTGTTACCATGATACTGTTGTTACCATGATACTGTTGTTACCATTAGTTGTTACCATGGGTTGTTACCATTACTGTTGTTACCATGTTGTTACCATCATACTGTTGTTACCATTATACTGTTGTTACCATGATACTGTTGTTACCATTATACTGTTGTTACCATGGCCTGTTGTTACCATTATACTGTTGTTACCATCATACTGTTGTTACCATTATACTGTTGTTACCATCATACTGTTGTTACCATTATACTGTTGTTACTGTTGTTACCATGGTTGTTACCATCATACTGTTGTTACCATTATACTGTTGTTACCATTATACTGTTGTTACCATTATACTGTTGACCATATACTGTTGTTACCATTATACTGTTGTTACCATCATACTGTTGTTACCATGATACTGTTGTTACCATGATACTGTTGTTACCATTCTGTTGTTACCATCATACTGTTGTTACCATCATACTGTTGTTATGTTGTTACCATGATACTGTTGTTACCATGATACTGTTGTTACCATCATACTGTTGTTACCATTATACTGTTGTTACCATTATACTGTTGTTACCATGATACTGTTGTTACCATTACTGTTGTTACCATCATACTGTTGTTACCATCCTGTTGTTACCATGATACTGTTGTTACCATGATACTGTTGTTACCATCATACTGTTGTTACCATTATACTGTTGTTACCATTATACTGTTGTTGCCATATACTGTTGTTACCATATACTGTTGTTACCATCATACTGTTGTTACCATGATACTGTTGTTACCATTATACTGTTGTTACCATGATACTGTTGTTACCATCATACTGTTGTTACCATAATACTGTTGTTACCATCATACTGTTGTTACCATTATACTGTTGTTGCCATGATACATTCTCTCCTTTGGGGTAGGCTAATTCTGCATATTTGTAAAAGGCTGAGTAAAAAAATGAAAAAATAATGCAAAATAATTAAAAGTACAAGGAGGAATATTAGAACACATACACACACACACGCACGCACGCACGCACGCAAGCACGCACGCACATGCACACACACACACACACACACACACACACACACACACACACACACACACACACACACACACACACACACACACACACACACACACAGAGAATGAAAACAAGATTGTAGCATACTCACATCGACTCAATAGTAATTTGGCAAGTTTGCAGTGTGGAGTGATGAGAAAGATGTGTGTTTGTGAAGAGAGTTGTGCGTGTGCGTGTGAGTGGAGTGTGTGTGTGAAAGTGTGTGTGGCTGTTGTGAGTGTTGTGTGTCGGACGTGCAGAACTCCGCCGTTTTTCGACCGATTCCAAATTTGCCCCTCACGGGGCGAGGCAACGGCAACCGAGGCTTGCGCGGTTTCAAAATGAAAAACGCGCATCCGTTCGCGCAAGAGGCGTTTCTGGCCGATTGCCTTCGAATTTGGCAGGAAGATGACTGCAGGGGACTATCCGTGTGCCAAAAGCCGGAGATACGGGCGCCGACAGGCGGCTTCACGTTTTCACAAACCGCGGCGTAACCAGACCCGATCGTCGTATAACATCGATAGAAGATCACGATAGATCGATTTATTTTGCAGGACCTATTTCAACCAACACTTGACACATAACCATAGACTCTAAAAGGGGAAGATGGACTTTAAGAGTTACTCGTATGGCTGATAGAGTTATCGTTAACAGGGAGCCAGTGGCGGCTATGCAAAGACTCAGAAGCAAATTCAACTGGATCGAAATGTCATGAGTTTAAAAGGTCACTCCAGTGTTTCTGTCATACTGATATAGGACGAGGGACGAGAAGCAGCAAGCTTTTAGGGATACTGGGAGGGGTTCTGTACAAATAGTTCCCCCATCTTCTGGAGATTTTGTGGGGAGTAGAATGCAGCAAGGAGAGAATTACCCCCTAATCTGGGAGGGGGGGGTCTTCCGAAAATAGTTCCCCCACAAAGTTATGCTTATAAATCTAATCTGGTCTCTTTGTTCTGCTTCTTTGCAGCTGTTATCTACTATCGTTGCCTTTCCGGTATTCTCCTGCCTTTTTTTCAAAGAAATACTTTCAAAAAGATTTCCTCTAGCCGAAGTCAGACATGCTCCTAAATAGGCAAGCAGCATGATGCACGTTCGTAATTGACAGAAATTCCTGCCTTGCCTGAAATACTTTCAAAAAGATTTCCTCTAAAAGTCAGACATGCTGGGTGGTTCTTAGGCGCATAACAGCAGCATGATGTATCTACGTTCGTAATTGACAGAAACATGCCTGAACGGCCGAAGAACAAGAACTTAGAAGACGAAGAAGAAGAGAAGTACTCCAAGTTGCGCGAGGTCAAAGTGACAGAAAGACGTTACACGTTTGTGATCCATTTTCTTGGAAGGTGAAATGCTGCCTTCTTCTTGGAAATGTAAAACCGAAAGTTTCACTTTTTGTGTTTGAGACTGGCTCAAAGAAGGTCAAAGGAAAGATCTGTCACTGCTTCTTTACCCTTACTACTATAACTTGGCCTCGCGTTGCTGCTCGCCCGTTATAATACAGATGTGCTGTTTAGACTACATAGTGGATGTGTTGTGAAATGTGTTCGTGGCAGTGTTTGCGCGCGCGTGCACGTGTGTGTGTGTGTGTGTGTATGTGTGTGTGTGTGTGTGTGTGTGTGAGAGAGAGAGAGAGAGAGAGAGAGAGAGAGAGAGAGATGAGAGAGAGAGAATGAGAGAGAGAGAGGAGAGAGAGAGAGAGACATACATACGATTAGGTTCGATTTTATTATGTTACTATGTATGACTGTTTTGCATGCTTTTTTCGCTGGATGTAAACAAGCATTATATTAATATTTGCTTATTCTATTAATCTATAAATAAAATCCATTCAATCTTCTCTCTCTCTCTGCCCTCCCTCTCCCTCTTCCAGACTATGAACTAAAATAATTATTTATTTTATTAACCCGTTATTGGGGCATGCAAAACGACCATTGCTAATTTCACACGCAATATAGAGGTACAGGAAATGAACAACACCTTCGTTTATAAAACTGATAAACAAAACCGAATCAAGCAATTGATTGCAATTATGACATAACATCACAATGATAAGACTTTTGTGCATAACGTGTTGTGTTTATACAACAAACAAACAAGCACACAACAGGTGTAAAGTGACGTTATGTTATTTACAAGAGACACAACAAAACCAAGAAATACTTTCAAAAAGATTTCCTCTAGCCAAAGTCAGACATGCTGGGCCTAATTATTCTTACTTAGGTGCATAACAGCAGCATGATGCATCTACGTTCGTAATTGACATAAATTCTCCTGCCTTTTTTTCAAGAAATAATTTCAAAAAGATTTCCTTTACCCGAAGTCAGACGGTCAAGAGACCGCCTCCCTTTTAATTTCGGGCAAGGCATCACATGACTTTTTAGTCTGGATGGTCACGTGGTTTTTTGGCCAGTTCTAGAGTATGTGGAGGAGCACGTGACCTGCTGGGCGCATCAGAGTTGTCTTCCCTTTGTCATGGAAGTTGTCTGCCCTTTTTAATTGAGCGTGCGACTCTACATGTAATGTAGGTCCCTGGGTGCGACGCGCTGGTGGATCATTGAGAACCTCATGAATATGCATCAGCCTAACAGACTGGTGACCAGAACATGTTAGCCTACAGAGTTACTGTGACTGCGTCTCTCTCTCTCTCTCTCTCTCTCTCTCTCTCTCTCTCTCTCTCTGTTGTTTCTTTTTCTCTGCCTTGCACTGCTTCCAATTTTGTTTCCACATACTATTTCTTTTTGTCTCTATCTTTCGCCCTGCCTTTTCCTGCCTCTCTCCCTGCTCTCTGTCTCTGTCTGTCTATGTATGTCTGATTCTCTCTCTCTCTCTCTCTCTCTCTCTCTCTCTCTCTCTCTCTCTCTCTCTCTCTCTCTCTCTCTCTCTCTCTCTCTGCTTTGACTCACTTTCATTGTCCTTATCTCTCACATACTGCCTCTTTTTGTCTGTTTCTTTCTTTCTGTCGCTTTCTGCCTCTGTCTCTGCTCTCTCTCTCTTCTCTCTCTCTCTCTCTCTCTCTCTCTCTCTCTCTCTCTCTCTCTCTCTCTCTCTCTCTCTCTCTCTCTCTCTCTCTCTCTCTCCTCTCTCTCTCTCTCTCTCTCTCTCTCTCTCTCTCTGCTTTGACTCACTTTCATTGTCCTTATCTCTCACATACTGCCTCTTTTTGTCTGTTTCTTTCTTTCTGTCGCTTTCTGTCTCTCTCTCTGCTCTCTCTCTCTCTCTCTCTCTCTCTCTCTCTCTCTCTCTCTCTCTCTCTCTCTCTCTCTCTCTCCTCTCTCTCTCTCTCTCTCTCTCAACAATGTCTCCATCTGTCTCTCAGGTTCCTTGTTTCATTACTCAGAAACAAAACTCTTTCTTTCTCCTCCCCCCCCCCCCCCCCCCCCCCCACCCCCCCCTACCCACCCTGGGGGTGTGCCTGTGTAAGTGTTAGCCTACTGTGCTGTGATGTTGAGCCATGCTTTTTCTATGCCTAAGTCTCTTATAGCTTACAACAATGCCTGCGTGTGTGCGTTGTGCGTTAGCAGTGTTTGGAGTTCGTGTCGTCTGCTTAAACTTGCATGTCCACACTGCTAAACAATTATGATGTATAGCATACGAATAGCATGCAAAAGATTTGCAGAATTTTGAAAGCCAAACGATTTTACATTAAAGTTGTGTATTACGCTTCTGCAAAGAGTATTGTGAAGAAAACAAATTTTGTGTTGTCTTATAGTAAAAACCAGGCGTGAATTGTATGATAATAAAACCACAAAGGTACTATAAATAGAGTTATCGTGACCTCATTTTCTTGAAGCCACTGCTCACGTCGCGGGTCAAATAGACCCAGACTTTTATACAGTCAAAAGTAGCACTTAGCTGTTCATTCCTATTCCAAATGTGCGGGTCTAGGCTGCACACACACCCGATGTGTGTGTGTGTATGCACGAGCGCGTGTGTGTGTATGTGCGCGCATGCGTGTGTGTGTGTGCGCGCATGTATGTGTGTGTGTACATGTGTGTGTGAAAACGTGCGCATGTGTGTGTGCACATGCATGTGTGTGCGCACGTGTGTGTGTGAGTGTGTGCGTTTGCACGTATGTGTGTTCGCGTGCGCATCTCAAAGTCTGGTTTCTCTCAGTTTCATGACAACAACTCTAGGCTGATCCTAACCCTATCATCTTTCTCTGGTTTCATGAAAATGTGTAAAGTGTACATTTGTTTCAATTGGTGCTTCTTATTTTTGATGTCACTCTCATTATGTGTTAACGAAAACAGCATTTTGTTATTTAAAAGCCTTTTCTGACATTGTGAAACAAAATCTTGGAAACGTGAACTCTCCATAAGTATTTGTGGTTGTCGCAAATACAGACTCTCATAGTAGCGAGTTGCAGATTTGCACGAGCGACAGATTTGCACCCGACAGGCCTACTGTGTGTGTGCGTGCCTGGCAGTAGGCTATTGGTTCTACCACACTTTCTCCAGGTGTCGTCTGCTAAACATCTCTCTCTCTCTCTCTCTCTCTCTCTGCTTTACTCACACTTTCATTGTCCTTCTCTCTCACATACTATCTCTTTTTATCTGTTTCTTTCTTTCTGTCGCTTTCTTCTCTGTCTCTGTCTCTGTCTCTGCTTTCTGCTTTCAGTCTCTCTCTCTCTCTCTTTCTCTCTCTCTCTCTCTCTCTCTCTCTCTCTCTCTCTTCTCTCTCTCTCTCTCTCTCTCTCTCTCTCTATCAGCTCCATCTGTCTCTCAGGTTCTTTTGTTTCATTGCACAGAAACAAAACTATTTCTTTCTCTCCCCCCCCCCCCCATCCTGGGTGTGCACTGCTAAAAAACAATTTGTATGATGTATAGCATACGAATAGCATGCAAAAGATTTGGAGAATTTTGAAAGCCAAACGATTTTACATTAAAGTTGTGTATTACGCTTCTACAAAGAGTATTGTGAAGAAAACAAATTTTGTGTTGTCTTATAGTAAGTAAAAACCAGGCGTGAATTGTATGATGATAAAACACTTGACAGGGCTTCATCGTCATTTTGGCTGGGTTTTTTTTTTTAAAGTGTACAACCACCATTACTAAACCTTTGCAAAATCACAGAAGTGCATTACTAAACTTTTGCAAAACAACAGCAATTGCATCGTTAAAATAATAAATACTGCATTCATCATAAAAATGACAACAAAAAATAAAAGGACTGCACACATAACATTTTTCGTCCTCGCCTTTTAGGTGGAAAAAACCTGTACAGGGTCTCAAATGGCACACCGTTAAAGGGGCACCCTGACGGATGAGTTATTGTAAGAAACACGCTGAGGAATTTTACTCACAACAAAAGAACCAGCTCTTTTTTTTGTTTACTGCACTACAAAAAAAAAGAAAACGCTTCAACCACAATGACTGAGGTGGTGTAGAGTGGTATTGCGTTCGCTTCGTGTCATGTAAACCCGAGTTTGAACCTGGGTACAAGGGATTTGTTCCTCTCATTCTGCACTAAACCGAGGTCCCGTGTGCCCATGCACTTAGCATATGTTAAATCCAATGGCGACGAAAAAGTTGTAATTTTGTCAAAATTCCTCAAAATTTCCCCCTCCTCCCTCAGCAGTGACAATAATCGCATGCCAATTATATATTCACCAAACCCTTTATTTTGAAGAAATACTTACGGATGGATTTTACATTCTTCTATCCTCACGTTCATTTATCAGTTGACTATGCCTTGACCCCCCCCCCCCCCTTTCTTTTTCATTGATACACACACTACCATTGAGAGACTCATTAATATGCGTTAGCCTAGCAACTGACCAAAACAGTTAGGTAGGCTTAGTGATGCGACTCTCTTTGTGCTGTGGTGTTGAGCTATAGGCCTAGAAGCAGGGTCAGTCCCTGTAGGCCTAGGCCTAGTGCAAAGGTTAGCAGACGGACACAATCAGTTGACAGTGAAAGATGAATATGAGCCAAGTTGGTTCTTTTCAGTTTTATTCACACAACCGTAGGCTGAGGCTACCCTACTCTCTTTGTGTTTATGACTCTCTATCTCAAAAGTCGAAGTCTGGTTTCTTTCAGTTTCATGACAACATTAGGATCACAAATACTTTGGAAGACGAATCTCATCTGCTTACAGAACTAAACCGTCATTTTCAGCACTTTACTGTGTTGAACTTCTTTTTTGTTCTTGTCTGAGCGGTCGATGACGAACGTATTTCATGACACGTTCATATTTTATATAACTTTTTTTCTTCTTCTTCTCTAAAATAGCCAACTTGCATCACCTTGAAGATATTTTGAAAAGACATACATGTTCATACACATTTGAAGTGCAATACACTCTTCTACATAATGTTAACACTGTTTGGCCTCCTTTAGTTGATATTTATCAACTGAATTTTCTTGTTTTACTTAGGCGCATAACAGCAGCATGATGTATCTACGTTCGTAATTGACAGAAACATGCCTGAACGGCCGAAGAACAAGAACTTAGAAGACGAAGAAGAAGAAGAAGTACTCTCTCTCTCTCTCTCTCTCTCTCTCTCTCTGTGTGCGCGAGGTCAAAGTGACCCCCCCCCCCCCCCCCCCCTGAAATGAAAGACGTTACACGTTTGTGATCCATTTTCTTGGAAGGTGAAATGCTGCCTTCTTCTTGGAAATGTAAAACCGAAAGTTTCACTTTCGTGTGTTTGAGACTGTCTCAAAGAAGGTCAAAGGAAAGATCTGTCACTGCTTCTTTACCCTTACTACTATAACTTGGCCTCGCGTTGCTGCTCGCCCGTTATAATACAGATGTGCTGTTTAGACTACATAGTGGATGTGTTGTGAAATGTGTTCGTGGCAGTGTTTGCGCGCGCGTGCACGTGTGTGTGTGTGTGTATGTGTGTGTGTGTGTGTGTGTGTGTGTGTGTGTGAGAGAGAGAGAGAGAGAGAGAGAGAGAGAGAGAGAGAGAGAGAGAGAGAGAGAGAGAGAGAGAGAGAGAGAGAGAGAGAGAGAGAGACATACATACGATTAGGTTCGATTTTATTATGTTACTATGTATGACTGTTTTGCATGCTTTTTTCGCTGGATGTAAACAAGCATTATATTAATATTTGCTTATTCTATTACCCTCTATAAATAAAATCCATTCAATTCAACTCTCTCTCTCTCTCCTCCCTCTCCCTCTTCCAGACTAGAACTAAAATAATTATTTATTTTATTAACCCGTTATTGGGGCATGCAAAACGACCATTGCTAATTTCACACGCAATATAGAGGTACAGGAAATGAACAACACCTTCGTTTATAAAACTGATAAACAAAACCGAATCAAGCAATTGATTGCAATTATGACATAACATCACAATGATAAGACTTTTGTGCATAACGTGGTGTGTTTATACAACAAACAAACAAGCACACAACAGGTGTAAAGTGACGTTATGTTATTTACAAGAGACACAACAAAACCAAGAAATACTTTCAAAAAGATTTCCTCTAGCCAAAGTCAGACATGCTGGGCCTAATTATTCTTACTTAGGTGCATAACAGCAGCAATTGATGCAGACATGCTGGGCCTAATCTTACTTAGGCGCATAACAGCAGCATGATCATCTACGTTCGTAATTGACAGAAACATGCCTGAACGACCCAAGAACAAGAACTTAGAAGACGAAGAAGAAGAAGAAGTACTACTCTCTCTCTCTCTCTCTCTGCGCGGGCGAGGTCAAAGTCGAAATCATCATCATCATTCATATAGTAAAAAGCCAACTGTCCGTGTGTGTGTGTGTCTGTGTGTGTGTGTGTGTGTCTGTCTGAAACACGAAACGGGCCTTATAACTCCGCCGTTTTTCGACCGATTCGCTTCAAATTTGCTGTGAGCCCTAACGCGGCGATGGCAACGGCAACCGAGGCGGCCGTGTCATTTGCGCGGTTCGGCAAATGCGCGAAACGCGCGCGCTATACGCCGCTTCACCTTTTCACGCATAACTCCGCCGTTTCTTAACCGAATTGATTCAAATTTGCTGTCAGGCTTGCTATGGCCCGGGCAACGCCTAGCAGCAAATTGGAAGACAATCGGGAGAACGCGTCACTCTCAGAGCAGCGCCAACGGGAAACGGGGCCTTATAACTCCGCCGTTTCTTAACCGAATCGCTTCAAATTTGCTGTACTCAGCGTTACCAGTACTTGCCCTTACCGTTACTAGGTGTTACCAGTATGATGCATTGCCAGTACGGGGCGTTGCGCTAGTAAAGATAATTTTGACTTGACTTGACTTGACTTGACACACACACGCACACACGCACACACACACACACGCATGCAGGCACACAGGCACACAGGCACGCACGCACACACGCACGCACGCACGCACGCACACGCACACACACACACACACACACACACTGACACACACACACACACGCGCGCGCGCGCACGCGCGCACAAATACAGAGAAAATGTGACAGAGATACAGAGATAAGGACACAAAGAACGAGAGAAATGTGTTTGATAATACGATGTATATAATAGATTGTGTTTTCAAAAAACATCTTTCGCTGCATGTTGCTTTTCTTTTCTTTCCACTTATGATCATGATAATACATACAGAATGGACGTTGTGCAACAGGGAAACGGGGATATTTATTCTATATTCAGCTTTACTCTCGATTACCTACCAAACAACAACAACAACAACAACAACAACAACAACAACAACAACAACAACAACAACAACAACACACACACATACACTCATGCCTCAACCGTTTTGCTGGCGTTTTCTGACCTAACTACTGCTTATTATTAGCATGTCACAGAATATATGGTAGATGTCTGAAAAACGAATGAAACACACCAGGTGGGGAGGAGTCGCGCGCGCGCGCGCGCGCGTGTGTGTGTGTGTGTGTGTGTGTGTGTGTGTGTGTGTGTGTGTGTGTGTGTGTGTGTGTGTGCGTGTGCGCGCGTGCGCGTGTGTGTGCGTGCGTGCGCGTGCGCGTGCGTGCGTGTGTGCGTGCGCGCGCGCGCATTTATGTGTTCACTCTCCTTTGAGCTTTTATCCCCCCAAACCATAGACAAGAAACAACTATAGAGAAAGTTCAAATGAGCACGAGACAATGAAATGTCACATGTAACCCCCCTCACCCCACAGGCGAAAAAAGAGACCTTATTTGTGCAGAAGGGCTCCAGCTATTCTTACAGACCCCGCCAGCATCGTTTCTTCTCTGGAGGTTTCAAGCTTCCGCCTTTTCCTCGTGCACTTTAAAAAGCTGTGTTGCACCAACCAATTGTGTCGAAAGAAAGAAGTGGTACTTCGTGGAACTTGTACCGATCATTGGTAGAGAAAAAAGGTGGAATGTATAACACCTTTACCCTATTTCGCTCGGTTAAGCTCGACAGTAATCGGAAACTCCAGCTACAGCGTAGCCTTCGTTCGTTCTCTGGCTCTAAGCTGTGCAGTCAGAGGGATCAGCTGGCCTTTGGGGACCTTCACTTAAGCCGTGCAGTCAGAGGGATCAGCTGGCCTTTGGGGACCTTCACTAAAGCCAACTGTCGTAAACACCTCTTATACGGGACAGTGGGGATGTACCCTGGGCAAGGCATCTCCACTATAGACCCATTTCCACCCAGCCTACGTAATACCCCTTCTGTATCTGCTGTCTGGAAAGGGTGGACTCAATGGCTCATGTGAAAACAGCGACCTCTTTCTCTCTCCCGAGTCACTGTTTGGACCGTCGCTAATTCTCATGACTTGACCCTTTACTCAAACGGATTGTTCTCCATTGGTTGACATTAGCAGGGGCCAACAGTGAAAGGAGAGCTGCACAACTGATGATGATTTTCTACCGCCATGGAAATTCATGGTGCAGTTTAATCCTTTGTGCAAGATTATGACTCAAAACTAGGGGGGGGGGGGGGGGGGGGGGGGGGGGGGGGGGGGGGGGGGGGGGGGGGGGGGGGGGGGGGGGGGGGGGGGGGGGGGGGGGGGGGGAGGGGGGGGGGGGCTATATTGGCGCTAGTGCTGCTGTCAATGCGACTGGTTGGCCTTTGGGGACCTTCCCAAATCCCTTCGGCGGAGAAAGTGGGGATGTACCCTGGGCAAGGCATCTCCACTATAAAAAAAACCTAGTCCGGCCCGCCTGGACGAAAACTATCCCCTCTGCAATCTGGCAGTCATAGTCGGACACCACTGTCAGTGGGTCTACATGTGGACATGACAGTCGGACACCACTGTCAGTGGGTCTACATGTGGACATGACAGTCGGACAGCACTGAGTGGTCTACATGTGGACATGACAGTCGGACAGCACTGAGTGGTCTACATGTGGACATGACAGTCGGACAGCACTGAGTGGTCTACATGTGGACATGACAGTCGGACAGCACTGAGTGGTCTACATGTGGACATGACAGTCGGACACCACTGTCAGTGGGTCTACATGTGGACATGACAGTCGGACAGCACTGAGTGGTCTACATGTGGACATGACAGTCGGACAGCACTGAGTGGTCTACATGTGGACATGACAGTCGGACAGCACTGAGTGGTCTACATGTGGACATGACAGTCGGACAGCACTGAGTGGTCTACATGTGGACATGACAGTCGGACAGCACTGAGTGGTCTACATGTGGACATGACAGTCGGACAGCACTGAGTGGTCTACATGTGGACATGACAGTCGGACACCACTGAGTGGTCTACATGTGGACATGACAGTCGGACACCACTGAGTGGTCTACATGTGGACATGACAGTCGGACAGCACTGAGTGGTCTACATGTGGACATGACAGTCGGACAGCACTGAGTGGTCTACATGTGGACATGACAGTCGGACAGCACCGAGTGGTCTACATGTGGACATGACAGTCGGACAGCACCGAGTGGTCTACATGTGGACATGACAGTCGGACAGCACTGAGTGGTCTACATGTGGAC